>JASPKZ010003066.1:222500-822500 GCA_030220185.1 Diploptera punctata | reverse complement strand
GTCACACCTCCTAAAATCTCTTCTCTCTACATTTAATATTTTTAAATTGGCAAGATTTTGTTTCATATTTCACTATTGTAGATAATATTGAGGATCCACTGTAGTTAGTTTGAACAAACTGAAAAGCAGAGTCACGTTCTTCTAAGGTAGTTTATATTTGGAAGAATGTTAAAGCTTAGGATCAACCAAGAAAGCCAAATACTCGTAATATGATTGTTTAACTGCCTGATTGTAGCGTTTTTGAAATATCTTTGTTCTGGAATGATTTTTCACTTAATATATATTTTTTTTCAAGTTATCTTTCATTGTTCAATAGTTGGCCAATCGTGCAATCATTTTTGTGACAAATGTGTAGTGCTTCTGATATACTGTAGGTTTTAATATATTTAACAAGTTTTCTCCATTGTACTTAATTTGAAAGTCACTCACATTTTTTCGAAATCAATCTTTCAATTTTGCCTCTGTTCTCTTTATAAATTTACAGGAATGTAGACCACTTTGCTTACGTAAAATGAGACAATCCACATATCTTATGGCAATACTAATGACTGTGTATCTTCATTTTTTAATTTAATATTTGCAAAATTATTGTTTCGGAAGTATTTCATAAACTCTATTTCTTTTTCATATTTGGAGTATTTTATTAAACTTTAGATAGAAGGTAAAAATATGGGTATAACAATCATAAGTAATGCATCAAGATCTTCACGCTTCTTAAGATCTTCTCTCATGTTTGACATACCGACATTACTTGCATTATAAGTAGCAAAACTTCTAACGCTACATATATTCTCTCTCTCACAACTTTTCACAGAATCTACAGCAATTTTAGTCATATAATCTGCAGTGTGTATATGACCTGATATATAATTTGTGTTGGTGTGATATATAATTTGTGTTGGTGTAAGTTCACGTCACGCCTCTGTGTTAACTGTCACAGAAACTCTGACCAGCCATCTAAACTCATACAAACAGTTTGTTAACTCATATCTTGTTTACTCCTATAAATATATTCAAGAAGGGATTCAGCAACATCACTGTGTGAGGCAGGAAGTTAACCAGGCCGTAACATTTGTGTTAACTTGTTAAATTCTGGTTGCTGTATGTACCGAAGTGTTTGTTACTTGCTTGTACAGTGTGTCTTTCCGCTGAAAAAGTAGTCGAATTGACTTCGAATAATGATTTTGCGTTGAATTACATTATTAATTTCGTCTGCAGTTAAAAATCTTTTAAGCATCGTTACTGGTGGTGTTTTGCACATTTCATTACTGGTACAAGCAGATAAACTTGGCTTTGTTGGATTACCTATAAGAAAATTACTATTTTTGTGTAGGCTATGTTCTATATGCATACATATTTTCATTTTGTCACTTGTAAATTAAAATAAATCAGCGAGAACACACTAATGGAAAAAATTCCAGTATTCTAATATATTAAATATTATTGTAATGTACTTCTTAATGTTAATCTAATACTGGGGAAAAGAGCAAGAATCTGCTGCAGTCAATCAATTTTCAGTTCACTTATTCAAACTTAGTTTCTTTAAGTGGCGTTTTTTCTTCAAAAACAGAAAAAGCCTTTTTGATCCTCAAATCTTCTGGCATTTAAGAAGATATTTAATTATTGCTACTAAACCTTGCGTTTCTAAATAACATATTTTAGATTTCCTTTGGAACATATGCCACTATTTGTTGAAAGTGTTATTAAATCTCTCCATATAGAATATTTGTTCCACCCTACATTAGACACTGTAGCAAAACAAAACTAAAACTTTAGAGACTTGATGAAAGGAAAACATGAGATAACTTTGGTGGTTCAGTTACAAGTTCAAACAGCAAGCAGTTATTTGTAATTGACAATGTTCCAACAGTGGTCTCTAATATATTTATTTTATTATTATTTATAGCCGGTTTTAATTGTATTCAACGTCTTCTTGTGCTCAATATTAAGTTTTGATTATCTTCCTCCATTCATCTCTATCCTTCCGTCATTTGTCATTCATCAAATTCACAATTCCCTCTATCCATGTCTTCATAGGCCTTCCCTTCTTTTCCTCCGATGTGGAATCCAGTCCAAACTTCTAACTGGCAATCTATCTTCACTCATCCTCTTCACGTGTCCTAACCATTGTAATTGTTTATTTCCCATAAATTGTATAATTGTTTCGTTAAAGTTTTTTTTTTCTCGGATAATTTTGTTTCTGATCCTGTCTAATTTAGAGCATCGTGCAGATCTTCTTAAAAATCAATTTCTGTAGTTTGCAACGTTGACTTTAATTTAGCATTAGGCCTATAGTAATGTTTCTGCTCCATAGGTCATTAAACATCTTATATTGATTTATAATAGCCTATATTTAGATCAAACATTAAACATTTTCTGTGGAATAACACTGACCCAAGTCGACCGCTATGGTCTGGAGGTAGCATGCTGCCTTGTCACGCAGCGGCATAGGTTCGATCCCCGGTCGGGACAAGTTTCCTGGGTGAGGTTTTTTCAGGTTTTTTCCTCGCCTATAAGACAAATTTCAGGATACTTTAAGGCCCAAAAGGTCCCCGAACATCATCTGGCAATCAATATCATATTCACCTCATTAGATTAAGTTTAAGATTAAGGGCTCTTTTGGCGCATCATTACCCATATATCATTGGAGCAGCGTCCCAGCGTCAGAAATGGGTTACAATACGCCAATGCCAGAAGAGAATACTAGAAATGTCGAAATGACAAACCGGTGGCATTGAATAATAATAAAAAAAATTGACCTAACAATAAATTTTCATGTTTGAAATTGTAAACAAAGGTAAAAAAATTTCAATCAAAATTTTAAATTAAAAAAAAAGTTTATTAATATCATTATTTAAATCTTGATTAAAATCGCTTTAATGTAAATAAATATATTCACCCTGATACTACTACTACTACTACTACTACTACTACTACTACTACTACTACTACTACTACTACTACTAATAATAATAATAATAATAATAATAATAATAATAATAATAATAATAATAATCATAATCAAAACCAAGTGCATTAGAGGTTGAAATGACGATTGAAGAATTGAAGGTTCAGATGAGATCCCAGCAGATCTAATAAAATTAGGGGGAGAAAGATTGATGGACAAGATCGATTGCTTAGTAAGATTTAGGAAATATAAGCTCTTCCAGATGAATGGAAAGAATCTATTATTTTATCAGTCTATAAGAATGAAGATAAAACTGATTGTAATACTACAGGGACATCTCATTACTCTCAACTTCGTACAAACTCCTAACAAATATATTAGTAAGCAGACTTAATCCCTACATTGATGACATTCTAGGAGATCATCAATGGATTTATAAGAAATAAATCTGTAACAGATCAGATTTTTAGCATAAGACAGATTTTAGAAAAGAAATGAGAATATAATGACATTGTACATCAATTATATATAGACTTCAAAAAGGCATACGATTCTGTTAAGAGGGAGTTCGGAATTCCTAAAAAGATAGACATACGAAAGTGTTTAAATGACACAAAGAGTAGGGTGTGTGTGTTCTAGAAACTCCTAACAATAGAGAGGCTATGGCTAGACCCAAAGGGCTCTAAAGCGAATAAGTAAGGAAGGGTGTATTTAACTGGTTTTATAAACTGGCTTGAGATTGCTGATTACAAATATACATTCAGAAATAGTTCATCACGTCACAATTTTTCACAAAACACAATAAATTACAATTATTTATCACTAGCTAATACCCGGCGTGCGCTGCTATGCCTAAGTAAAAACATGTTTTTTTTTGTTTAGTTGACTAAATAAAAGAAAAATAATTATATATTAATATCGTTAGATTATACAGGGAATGATTGGAAAAAATTAGCTCAGGATAGGGATATGTGGAGAGCTTATGACCGTGCGGCAATGAACCTACGGGTTTTGGTAGTGCCAGTGAGTTAGTTAATTATTTTTAGATACATTACAGTGAGCTACATGATCTTTATAAAAAACAGATATAATAAGAATAGTTAAATCTCGTAGACTGTGGTGGGCAGGACATATGGCACGAATGGGGAATGCAAGAGGGACATTGAAGTTTTATGTAGGAAACCAGAGGAAAAACGCCCAGTTAATAGACCAAGAATGAGGTGGGAGAATAATATTTACTATGATTTGAGGGAAGTAGAATATACAGGGGATGATTCCAAAACATTAGCTCAGGATATGGATGCATGGAGAGATTATGTCCGCGCGGGCATGAACCTACGGGTTCGATAGTGCCAGTAAGTTAGAGGTAGTGTGTTTGTTATGGGTTAGACAGCGTAAGCTATTTAAGCGTCCAAAAAGCGACATGTTTAGTACACCGATGCACTATTTTTTTTAGCTCCGGCCCCATAGTACGTACGGTAATATGTTATATATGACTGTTTAACTCATGCCCCAAATGGGAGTCAATGACCAATCACATTTCAATGATTTTTTTATTTACAACCAATCACAGTCGTGTTTCGCCTCGAATTTATCAACCGAAGTTTATCATATTAAAGAAAGCCCCTCCTTTTTAACATTCTGAATAGGTTATAGCATTATTTTGCAGTGACTGACTCTCTAAGAAATATGGGTACTAGATTGTACATATAGTGCATTTATATATAGCTATTAATTATACAAAAAAAAAAAAAAAAAAAGGAAACCACTGCTTGCACTTTCTCAAAATTATTTTCCAGGAAATAACGTTGCAGAAAAATATAATTGACATATTTACATCTTAGGAAATCAGAAATACATTATTACATATAATGTTGGTTATAAATTTCTCTACTAGGGTGCATTCTTAGAATATTGCGATCCTTTGGCAACAAATAATATGATCTGATTGCAGTGATGAACAAAAGAAGCAAATGAAGCGTACCAATCGTTTCTCATTTGTTTTCAAACATCGCCATTTACATTAAGTATATAAATATTTTAAAATAACTGCAGTTGAATAATGATTTGTGAGTAAACTGCTTATTTTTATTCGTTATATAGTCCTAACAAATGCCACTCTTGATTTCCAAATTCTCTTGATAAATTCACTCCTCACTTCATGAGTTGTGATTTTATCGATAATTTGAAAATCTCTCGTGGTATTACTTATGATAATTGTCCCAGAAATATTCTCTAATTTTTTTTTGGGGGGGGGGACCCCATTCAAGTCGGCAAAGTAGTTTTTGCAGCAGTAGGGCCCGGCAGTAAAGTTTGTTCAGGGGGAAAAAAAGTTATTGTGAACATAGATTAATGTAGGGGGAAAGAGTGCAAGAGTTAATAAGTAGGCATCTGGTAATTATTTTCAAAATACCAGACGTTGAAACTACTAAGCATATAAATTATGACGAAACGTTTGTTTCTTTGATATTCTGGAGTAGCGGAAATCAGGGATGTGGTACACATGTTCATCCATTTCAAAATATTTTACTAGGTTGTTCCCCCTTTATCGATATATGATGATTGTTCCAGGGCTAACATATTTCTCTGGTAGCCAGTCATTCTTCTGATGCTTTAGACGAATCAAGATAACGAATTAGAAGATAGGCAGAATCTGTTCATCATCATCATCATCATCATCATCATCATCATAGTACATTCACGAATTTAGGCCATTTGTTGACCTGTTTCGGCCTCAAGAGAAACACCATCCAGAAGTCTTTTGAGTGGACGTCCTGGTCTTTGGTCTTCTTCTTCCTGCAGGTTGATATCTTAACATTAGTTTGGGTATTCTGTGATCTTCCATTCGATGAATATGTTGTATCCATCTTGACTTATAATCAGAAATTTTGTTTTCTAAAGATTCCATGTGTAATTCTTCTAAGATGTCTTCATTTTTTTGTGATCTAGTAGTGTGTATCCTGCAGTCCTCCGAAGATATCTCATTTCAGCAGATCTAAGTCTCTGTATATCCTTCTGTTTCAACGTCCATACTTCGCTACCATACAAAAGAGTTGGAAGAGCCAGTGTTTTATACACTTTCAGTCTTGAATGCTTTTGGACTAACTGTGGCTTGAAGATAGAATTTATTAACCCTAAAATTCTTAAAAATTTAGGTATTTTTGCATTTACATCCTTTTCTTCTTCATATGAGATATTGCATCCTAGATATGTAAAATTATTCACCTGCTCCAAAATGTTATTGTCCAGTACATTTTACTTCTGACGGGATCTACACCTTGAAATGTCATAATTTTTGTCTTTTCTGTAGATATCTTTAATCCATATTCTTCTGTAATTTTGTTAAGTTCATACAGACCTTTCTGTAGATTATCTTCGGAATTTGCTATTATTATTTGGTCATCTGCAAACAATAGGGTGTTTAATTTTCTATTTTCTGATATTCTTAATCCAAATTTATATGTTTTCTTCCAGCAACATATTACTTCATTGATATAAATTGCAAAAAGTGTTGGGGATAGGGGGCAGCCTTGTCTCACATCACGATTTATAATTCCTTCTTCAGAAAATCTGTTATTTAATTTAATCTTCATGGTGTTGTCTTTGTAAATATTTTGTATGTTCTGCCGAAGAAAATTTGGTATATTTCTGTCTTCCAATATATTTAAGAGTTTTGATCTCTTGACTGTGTCGAATGCTTTTTCAAAATCTATGAAAGCAAAATGTGTTTCTAAGTTAAATTCTCTTCTTTTTTCAAGCAATAGTTTAACAGAAAATGCTGAATCAATACAAGATCGTCCTTTCCTAAATCCATTTTGACATTCCATAAGGAATTTTTCACTGAAACTTTTCAATTTTCCATTTAAAATAAAATCTGTTCACACATCACAAACTCCATATCATCGCCTGGTATTATCAGGAGTTGTACATACATTATGCATTTATCCTAATCATCGTGTTTAACCCCAAAATATGCATTGGATACAAAGTCTGATATATTTGTCTTTCGTTTTGCAGTAGCAATACAGGCTGTAAATGTAGCAAAATAAGCCTGGATCCTTTTTTACACTTCCAAAGAGTGAAAATGAACCCTCATATGAATTTATAACGAAGAAACTTACATTAAATCGGTATTTTTTAAAAAAACCAGGAAATGAAAAATCTGTTAGTGAATCAAACTTGATGCGATAATGAAAAATTTGCTTAAAGATAATTCATCTGACTCTAATTAATACAGGATTCTGCAACATAGGAAAGTACATGAGCTCGTCTTGTCTTGTAAGCGCATTTTTTCCCTTTACAGAGATTTAGGCGCTCTCCCCCTATAGGGAAGAATTTGAACCATACTAATTTAGTTACACTTGTTTTCGTATAGATGTCCTTTGAGTGGTCCGTGGTCAGCGTTCTGCCTCATACTGACATCTAGGAAACCAAGGTAGTACTAGGACGGGAAAATTCGGTAAATTTTGCTTAGATGCCTTTCATTCAGGCTTAAGGATCTTTTATGAGCCTGAAAATCTTCACGCTCGGGACCCACGGCTTAAAGTCCCTCCCGGAGGACTTGCTCCTTGGATTTTTCCGTCCTAAAAAAGCCATCAATCCCGGCCGGGTTTGAACCCGCGACCCTCGGGTCCAGAGGCAAGGAGCATAACCACTATTCCACCACGGCCGATACATGTGCTCGTCATTTGCGAAAAAAAAGAAGATGCAAAATGGATTTGTTATGATATTCAGTACCCTCGAATTGATAAAAATCAGCTATTGCCTTAGAGTTAGCAAAACTGACGAACACAACAATAATAACATTACATATATTTAAAGGAATGTGTATGCGTGTTTGAATGTGCCGGCATAACACTGGAACGCCTGGAGCTATTTTAACCAAACGGTACATTGGGCTTGAATTTCATTTACAAGCTCGAAAATTTTCTGAGTCGGAATCCATGTCATAAAGTCCCTCCCGGAGGACTTTCTATTACATTTTTTATCCTAAAAAATCCATCGACCCAGCCGGATATGAATCCGCGACTATCGGGACTAGAGGCAAAGAAGACCACCGAGCAGACAGGATTAATATTAAAACATATATTAATAATATATATAATATATATATATATATATATATATATATATATATATATATATCGAGGCAGACAGGATTAATATTAAAACATATATTAATAATTGATATAATATATATATATATATATATATATATATATATATATATATCAATAATTTAATATGTTTTAATATTGATCCTGTCTGCCTCGGTGGTCTTCTTTGCCTCTAGTCCCGATAGTCGCGGGTTTAAACCCGGCTGGGTCGATGGATTTTTCTTCTTCTTGTTCTTCTTCTTCTTCTTCACGGTTTAGGCTCCCTGTTCAGGCTCAAAATTGCTGTTCTTTTCATATTTTCTTCGGTCTTCCCAAACTTCTTCTTCCTCGTGGTGAATAGCTGTATGCTGCTTTTGGTATTCTATTCTCAGTCATCCTTGCCAAGTGTTCTTTCCAGTTTTTTTAGGATAAAAAATGTAATAGAAAGTCCTCCGGAAGGGACTTTAAGACATGGATTCCGAGTCAGAAAATTTTCGAGTTTGTAAATGAAATTCAAGGGGGCACGCCGTAGCGTAGTGGTTAAGGCACTGATCTATAAGCCGGAGGTTCGAGGGTTCAAGTCCCGTTGGGGTCAGGATTTTTAAACTGACCCAAAACCTCTGGCGGCACTATGGCCCTGGGGTCGACTCAGCCTCTAACGGAAGTGAGTACCAGACGCTGTTCTGGGGTTAAAGGCGGCCGTCACGCAGGGCTGACAACCCGGCTGACATAAAGTGCCTATTGTCTAGAAAAAGTGGGAGCCTTAACCTCATACTACTCCAAGGGCCTCCGGGCCTGTTGTGGGATCACTTTACTTAAATGAAATTCAAGCCCAATGTACCGTTTGGTTTATATATAGGCCTATATGTATATATATAGAGTTAGATATTTATAGATATACTAGCTAATACCCGGTGTACGCTGCTACGCCTAAATAAATGAAAATTAATAATGTGCTTTTACGTTTAGTTGAATAAGTCAAAGGAAAAATAATTATATTTTTTTAGGTACCCATGCTGATTACCCGGCGTTGCCCTGGAATCTACTTATCCCGATCTTCTTGACGTAAGTGAGCTGAAATATGAAAATTAATGTTTTATGTTTAGTTAAATACGTAAAAGGAAAAATGTATATCGTAATTAATTTAGATACCCCGTGCTGTTTACCCGGCATTGTCCGGGAATCTACTCATCCCGATCTTCTTGGCATAAATGAGCTGAAAGACGAAAATTAATGTACTTTTATGATTAGTTGAATAAGTAAAATTAAAAATAATTATTAATGTATATCGTAATTATTTTAAGATTCCCCGTGCTGATTACCCGGTATTTCTCGGGAATCTACTTATCTCGATCTTCTTGGCATAAATGAGCTAAAAGACAGCATTTGTTATTGTGAGTTATCCGTAAAAGAATACCCGCCATATGCTTGCACAGGAATCTACATACTTGTCTCGATCTTCTTGGCATCAATGAAAGACAAAAATGGTTATTGCGAATTATCCGTAAGAGATAAACATATGCTACCGTGGACTTTTTTCTAGAGCTTTTTGCAATATTCAATTCTGTGTACATTAATTTTTTGTATATATTATGGTTTAGGCAGGGTAAGCCATATAAGCGTCCAAAGAGCTACTTTTTTTTCACGTTTTCCACTAAAAAGGGCGATTTTTAAGGGTGTAGGAGTTGAGTTATCACAATTCTCTTATAGCCTATGTTCATCCCGGGAATCTCCTGGACATTTTGCAAAAAGCCCCATAACAATCGGATCAACGGTATGGCCGCGCATAAAGTACGAAAAAAACAAACAAACATTATTTTTTTATATATTAGACTAGCTAATACCCGGCGTGCGCTGCTACTCATAAATAAATGCTAATATGTTTTACTAACAGCCGTGCACTGTTCGGGAATCTGCGTATCCCGATATTCTTGGCACCAATGAAAGACAAAAATGGTTATTGTGAGTTATCCGTAGAAGATAAACCTATGCTGTCGCGAACTTTTTTGAAGAGTTTTTTGAGATATTCAATTCTATGTACATTAATTTGGTGTATTTGTTATGGTTTAGGCAGCGTAAGCCATTTAAGCGTCAAAATAGGACCTTCAATCACATTTTTCACTACAAAGGGTGATTTTTAGGGGTAAAGGGGTTGAGTATCACAACTCTCTTATAGCCTATGTTCATCCCAGGAATCTTCTGAACATTTTGCAAAAAAAAAAAAAAAACATCAAAATCGGATCAACGGTATGGCCGCGCATAAAATACGAACAAACAAACAAACCAACAAACATTGATTTTTATATATAAGATTACACTTCACTGCAGTCGCACTTCCACGCAAGAGTTAGAGATTTAATAAATAAATAAATTAAATAAATATATATATATATATATATCAGAGGAATTAAACCCAATGGGTGTAACTAGGACACTACACACACCCAGTTCTAAGGTTGATATTTTAAAAATCCCTTACCCCGCCGGGAGTCGAACCCGGGTCGCCGGAGTGGGATATAGGGACTCTACCGACTACGCCACAGCGACAGACTTAGATATGTTTTGGAATACAAATTTCGAAATCCTGCGCATGCTTAACAATATGCTGAACGAAGTAAGTCGAGAGCACATTCGAGAGGATTTATGACTGGGCTTGCTTTATTGACACAATGTACTCGCGTGTAAATATTTGCACTCGCGTGCACTGTTATTTAAACATTTTACTACACACTTTACTCATATATTGTTTATACATGTGGTTAAATTATGTAACCTCACTATCCATTCATACACTTCACGTGACATCATACGACAGCACTTAGGATCTCACTGTAGCATAGTGGACAGGTTGAACTGATATGACTGACAATGGTACGTTCGGTACTGGGAAGTTCGGTGATGCACTCAAATATCATACTGAAAAGTCTTATTTATAGTTCCTCAAATTAGCTTCGATCCCTAAATTAATCTCTCTCTCTCTCTCTCTCTCTCTCTCTCTTTCTCTCTCTGTCTCTCTCTCTGTCTCTCTGTCTCTCTCTCTTTCTCTGTATGTCTGTCTGTCTCTCTCTCTCTCTCTCTCTCTCTCTCTCTCTCTCTCTCTTTCCCCTCTCTCTCTCTTTATCTATCTCTATCTATCTCTCTCTCGTTTAACTTATACGTTTGAATGTATTTGTATATTCCCACGCTACACGGTCTTAACAGGGGTACGGCACGTTGCAAGAGAATTTTTAACTTTGGATCATATACACGCTTTTTTGACACAGGTCATTAAGGGTCTGTTTGGATGAATGACCAGGACAATGTTACACGGACATTTAAAACAAGACTTATTCATACTTAAACAAGGCAAATACCGTACGATACCAATTGTTATGATAGATGGTGTTCGGGGACCATTTGGGCTTTAGTTTATCTACATTTGTCTTACAGGTGAGGATAAAATCGCAGACAGGAAACTTATTCCGACCGGGGAAAGGATCCGGGCTGCTGCGTACATTACCCGAGAACACAACATGAATAAAAAAAAAATTCCAAATAAAGTCGGTTGAGAAAAGCAGGTATACCTTCTAGTGGACCCGACATTCTGACTACTTATCAGCGCTATACTGGATGGTTGCTCATCCAATTCTGTGATTAACACATGTGGATGTGAGGCCAGTAGACAGCTGGTAGGTAAAGTATATTTTAGGTCTGTTGTAGCATGTAGTTAGTTTAGTTCTCGATAAGTATTATTAACTTTTTCCATAAAAACACATACATTTAAATCGTTAAAGCATTCTTGGAAGAGAACCATCCTTGTGGAAATTGGAAAGGAGGGGAAAACTGAAGGGAAGTGAAGAAGTTCGCTCAGAATAGGATCCGTTGGCGAAGCTTTGTGCATGCTCTATGCTCCTAATAGCAGATAAAGGAGATGATTATTATACGGTAATCAGTGCAGCAAACAAAATTGTTTTCGTTTTCCAGAGGTAAAAAGCGCACAGCCATTTGCAAGTAAAATACTTTCTTAAGAATGTGATCCTAAAATATCCTAAATTATTAAATTATAACATGTGTAAATTAAAATTAAAAACAAAATAAATATATATTTATTATATATATTCAGTATATACTGAAATGTTAAATTATCGCGGTAGAACAACCCCTATGAAATAATACAGTAGTTCACAATTAATTTATAATTATATACCAAGAGGACGAAGATCACTGGGCCGTCATATGAAACGCTGGAAGGAAAATTTTCTATAGGATCGTAACAGGCCTTAGCCTAATACTTGGAAGGAAGAAGAAGAAGACAATTAATGCAATACATTCCTTTGGTATAGTCTATAGTGCATTAGTTTATAAAATTTATAATATATCCACAATTGTCATTATTATTTCCAAAGTTTTATTCTTTATTCTCATTAAAATTTTTCCTTTATTATTTAACAAATCATATCATTACACACAGCATAAATAAATGTTATACTTAACATTTACACGTTTTCCTCGCCCAAATAATTTTATGATAATAGTTCCTCGAATTCAAGAACCTAGAAATCCAGTTATAAGTGTAAGTTACTTATAATTTATCAATGTCTAATCTAATTTTTTGTAGACGGAATCATTTTGCCATTATATTTTTATTATAAGTTAAAGTTTTTGCTTTATTTCATCAAATGCTATTTTGAGCAGGAGTATTAAATTTGTATATTGCTTAAAAAAGCTGTAATGTTTCAGTGATATTATTCCACACAATTGCGCAGCCGTAATAATATTGTGAAACATACAGTAAATAAAATTATATAATACAGTAAGATTATTTATTATAAACATCCAGAAAAAAATTAATTATAATGCTACAGTATAAACTATATTACTCTGTAGACTAATCACTTCAAAATGTCTTAGTAGTACTAGTTTTATTGATATTCCTTAAGTCAGTTAAACCCAGAATTCTCGAGTTAAAACTAGGTTTAGTGAAATAAATTTTGTTTGGATATTGAGTTTTTGTGTAACTTAATATAATGGCTATTTTTAATTTGGAAGAAAGTAAGTGCCAATTACAATTAAAAATTTCAAAGAATAAAACTCAAATTTTAGCATTTAAAGGACATGACACCTTAAGAGCAACAATAGAAATTGATAATAACATTTTAGAGCAAGTGAACAATTTTAAATATCTATGTTTCAATTTATCATATGATAAAATTGAAGATATTAATGACAAAATAAATAAATTTATTCTAATGTGTGGCACTATTAAAAGAATCCTTAAAACATAAGAAAAGAAAACAAAAATGAAATTTTATAAAGTAATGACTGTTCCTGTATTGATGTATGGATCAGAATGTTGGACGATCACTAAAAGACAAGAACAAAGATTGGAAGCAGCTGAGATGAGATTTGTAAGAAATATAGCTTGATATACTCTGTTTGGATAAGAAAAGAAATGAAGATATAAGAAAGGAACTAAACATTTTCAAACTTACAGATCGAATAATTAAATATAGGAAAGAACACATTGATAGAATGCCAGAAGAAAGATTTCCAAAATTATTGCTAAATTATAAACTGCACGGAAGGAGAAATGCTGGACGCGCACACAGAAGATGGTCTGAACAATTTTAACAATTCTAACTTTCATGAAACCGGAACAAGCCAACAAGCTTAATGATGATGATGATGATGATTATGAAAATAATGACTTTTTACATAAGTGTGAAGTATTAGCATTTGTTTGTGGAGATTGTACGGCTGCTATAACCAACCGAAAGTATAAAAATATATCTGCTTTCCCTACATTTATCAATAGCATAAACAAGTTTATTTTGCTAGGATTTAAATCAACTTTCGATTTAAAAATTACTAAATATATCTACGAAATCAAATGGTGAAGGGGGCAGAATTAGGCCGGTAGAACTGTACAACATAATTTATGCGAAAAAAATTGCGAAATCATTATCATAATCATCAACAACAAGGATTAAAGGATTAAGCCCAATGACCTGTTCCGATCTCATTATAGGTCGAATTGGACCATCCATCTCATCAATGGTCTTCCCAACATTCTTCTCCCTTTTGGTTTATAATTATACATTCTTCTTGGTATGCGCTGTCCATTCATTCGTAATACGTGCTGAAGATAAGCATGTTGATAATATTTTATTCTTTCACAGAGATTAAATATATTAAGTTCTGTTCTTATATCTTCGTTGCGAAATAGTTGTACAAAACAGCCAAGCAGAATTCATGCCAGTATAAGTAGATTGGAAACCTTAATGATATCTCTGATGAAGTGATGATTCAAGTGTCCAGCTGTTATTTTGTGTGGTACCCCCCTCTAATTTCTTCTTTACCTTAGTAGATGGAACTAATAATCCAGTGATTTCACTTTAATTATGTTGTTAATTTTATATTTATTAGGACTACGTGCAATAGTCAAAAGTTCGGACAATTTCTTAATATTTTGTAGGTCATTTTACTTATATATTTAAGATATTTTTGTTTATTAAAATTGTGTAGTCTTATTCATTACTTTATATCACTGGTCCGACCAATATATTTTTTCTTCAGTCGTAAATGATCATTAGATCACCTGCGGCGCAGATGCAATATTGGTTACCTGACAACTTGAAGGACTTGGTTGGCAACGATGCCAGCATACTTCAAAGGGTTTTAAAGTTTACAAATTCCATTCACTAAAGAGATAAATTTAAGTTTTATGTAGGTTTAAACCATTGGCTATATTGAATCTATAGAGTGTCCCAAATTGATGCATACACTCTTTGAAACGTTATTTCTCAGCAACGAAATGAGACAAAAATACAATTTTTGTTGTGTATGATCCACAAGGCATTGAAAAAACATAGCAACACATTTATCGATCTTCACTTCTTTATAAACAACAATGCCGGTGAGATTATATAGAATTTTATAGAATTTTGCTTATACTGATGTTTAAGGAATTATATAAAAAAGTTAAGGATAAAATAGATAGCGGAAATGAAAGTTCAACCCAATTGCATTAATGTAATTCAAAAGTTTTTTGGGCGTCTAAACACCGAAGGCCATTATACAGCCATTAAATCAATGTTTTAAAATAATTTACGTTAACATATTGCACTATACGCTAATACATAGTGTCCCAAATTGATGTATACACTCTTTGAAACGTTATTTCTCAGCAACGAAATGAGACAGAAATACAATTTTGGTTGTGTATGAACCACAAGGCACTGGAAAAGCATAGCAACACGTTCATCGATCTTCACAATGGCGGCAAGATTATCATTCGATGAACGTAAGTGGATACTGAAGTGTTATTGGAAAGTGGAGAATGTTGTTGAAGTGCAACGATGTTGGATGGTTGAATTTGAGACATCACCACCAACAAGAGTAACGACAACACGAATCCGAGACAAGTTTGAAGACGATGGAACGGTGCAAGATGTGTTGAAAGGTCGGTGCGGAAGAAAGAGACGTTCGACTGATAACGAGAATACTGTTGCAGTCATGCATCGTCTTCAAACTCGTCTCGGATTCTTATTATTACCCTTGTTGGTGGTGGTGTCCCAAATTCAACCATCCAACATCGTTGCACTTCAACAACATTCTCCACTTTCCAATAACACTTCAGTATCCACTTATGTTCATCGAATGATAATCTTGCCGCCATTGTGAAGATCGATGAACGTGTTGCTATGCTTTTCCAGTGCCTTGTGGTTCATACACAACCAAAATTGTATTTCTGTCTCATTTCGTTGCTGAGAAATAACGTTTCAAAGAGTGTATACATCAATTTGGGACACTATGTATAAGCGTATAGTGTTATATGTTAACGTAAATTATTTTAAAACATTTATTTAATGGCTGTATAATGGCCTTCGGTGTTTAGACGCCCAAAAAACTTTTGAATTACATTAATGCAATTGGGTTGAACTTTCATTTCCGCTATCTATTTTATCCTTAACTTTTTTATATATTTCCTTAAACATCAGTATAAGCAAAATTCTATAAAATTGTTATTTCTGGGTTACACACAGTACATGTATAGTTATTGATTTACATTCTAAAATCGTAAAATTCGCCATTATGTAAGATGGAAAAGCTTCTAAAAGTAATAATAAAATAATGTGTGAGACTTTTTTTAATCCATGAGTAATCCGTAAAATATGCATTTTGGAATAAACATACTTCATTTAAAAAGTTGTTTACTCAAAATGTATGCGTGCGTTTGTGAGCTATTTGTTTTATCTGTGTTATGGGTCATACTCATGTACACCGTAAATAAAAATACAAGAAAGAGGGAGGGAGTTATTTATGTCATAAGAATTTCAAGCTTTTTTTCTAAATAAGTTATTTATTACTAAGGAAGCAGGTTATGATATGCGCATAATTACTGGAAGCGTGACCTGTCGAACGCTATGGGAATCGTGACACAGCATGAAGTTGAATCTATTTGCGTAGGAAGATCTAGTTCCCAAGACATTGCATAGCATATACCCATGCTTTTCTTTTATTTCATTATTATAGATTTTTAACATCCCAAGTTCATATCGGGTCTAGATTTTTAAGTGTATCCAGTAGGCCGTGCGTTTCTTTTGTTGTTTGTCATGCGTTTTTTTCTGATGGGATTAATCGATTTTAATTTTAATCATACTGTCCATCACACTATAGGTAGACACTTTGGAAATGGACATGCGCCGCAAACCATTTTAACATTCTGCTCAGATTGGTAATAGTGGGGGTCAGGCGTGCTATTAAGCTTGTGTGTGTTAAATCGTCTCTCTATAAATACGTGTTACAATTTGTTGTATTAAATCTCCTTGATTCAGCAACTCCCGTGGAGTCGACTCGGAGTGCGACTAATGTGGCCCAGCCTATTGGACCCGCCCATCAGTGATTTGTCCCCGCCTAATAGGTAATCTGAGTAATTCAAACTTTTAAGATTTATTTCAACAAATAGACTTATAGCTCAGGTGAAAGCATCCTTCCTTCCTGACTAGCAGGTCCAGGTTCGAAACGTAGAGAGATTGAAATGTTTAATTGCAAAATTTTGAATCTCACGACTAGAAGGGGTGGTGGTGTACAATTTGTAATCGCTAGATGGTGCACCTGCTGCCTGGATTAAATTCCAAATCCCTCCTTATTCGCGGGGGATACCTTCCGTAAATATGTCTCGAATATAGAATGGTAATTTGTATGGATGTATAGGGTATACGTCCCAAGGTTCCAAAATAAAAAAAAATGAAAATAAAATCAATTTAAGGAGAGATTTTGAACAATTTCTATGAATTATCATTGTCAGGCTTAGGCAAGGGCTTAAGGAAGTCAGTAATTGTTTCCTGTCTTACCTCTTTTAAAATATCTTTCAATTCAGCTGTGAATTCATCGATATAATTTCTTATTTGTCTTCGGACTGCTTGAAGAATCGTACAATTGATTCATTGACATTGAAACCGCGTGAAATAGATGCAAACAACTCGCCAATCATTTATATTTTTACTTTAAGCGGCAAATGTTTTTTTCCGCTTCGGAACTAATTTTTCTTTCCTTTTACTCGACATTATAAATTGGCAACAAAGCAAGAGACACGTATTATTCAATCAAAATTATTGCAACCAATGACAAGTCCAAACAATAAAACACCTATCGTGGCGAGGGCGGCATTTATTGACGGATATAGCAGCATGTGAAATACGGTGGCGGCTTTTAACATTGAATTTTGATTTTAGTAACAATAAGGTTTGTTTTACTTTGATGTTTATTTGTCCATTTGATTTGAATCGCTCTTTTTAAAACCCGCCTTGGCACGTTCCTACAGTAAAAAAAGTTGCCAATGCGTTAATAAAGGATAGGCCTACCTAATTATTCTACTATACCGACTGGATCCGCGAATAAATACATTTTTAGCCGCGAATACAGGAACTGTGTCGCAATTTTTTAACCCGCGAGTAATGGAACCGTGAATAAGGAGCTTTTACTGTATTGAGAGGGGATGTGATACTGTTGATAGATATTCGGCCAATACTTTTCGACCGGAGTAAACTATGAGTGGCACCGGGTTTCACTTTATTCCTTGTCATCGTCATCATTCCTCATAACACACTTACTTTACAAATACTTAAACATGCATTCATCCTACACAAGTCTTTATACACGAAAATGTATACACGTAACGTGGTCTACCAAAGTGGTGCTTTAGGCTTCATTGAAGTACACTGTGCATCTATCCACCCACTGCACATATCATGCTTTGGGTTCCACACTAGAAACACATTAATCATGCAATGGAATTTTAAATATGATATGGATTTTGGTATTGAAATTTCAATTCGGCATTTACCTTGACGGTTGAGGAAAATCCTGAAAAAAAGGTGGTTCGGAACCTGGGTTTGAAGCTGGAACCTTCTAATATGAGTCTCCATTGCTACCACCTGAGCAACTCGCTCATTTCACAGTTTGCTTTTATGCTCTAAAAGCAAATGTTACTTTTACTCAGCATTACTTCTTCTTTTTAATTTAGTGCTTTTCCAGGTAGATAATGAGGATCTCTTAGGGTCTGATAGATTTGTGGGTTCGCAGGTGTGATACAATAGGAATGATTGCAACAAGAATCATTGTGAAGAATCGAATGTCTTCTTCTTCTTCTTCCTTTCCAGGATTAGGTCAATGCGACCTGTTCCGGTCTCAAGTCCATCGTTTCCTTGGCCGTCCCAAATATTTTTTTCCATGTGGTTTGTAGGTGTTGATCTTTTTGGGCAATCTTGTATTTTCCATTCTGTCTAAATGTTCTTTCCATTGGTATTTGTGCTTTTGTAGTTTATCAACTATTAAAAATATCTTCAGTTCATTTCTTATTGATTCATTGTGTAATCTATCCATGCGTGTACATTCTTTTACGGATCTTAAAAAAAAATAATTTCAATGGCTTGAATGTGTGAGATATGTTTTTTTGTAAGTACCCAAGATAAAAGAACAGGAACAGCCATAATTTTATGAAACCTGAGCTGAGTTTCTCTTCGAGTCTTTCGGAGGGTTCTTCTTATGGTGCCACACATCATTTGATATCGGTTAATTTATTGTGTATATCCCAATCATAGCTGTATGTTATATCTGAACCAAGATAGTTAAAGTGTGCTATCTGTTCTATTATTTCATTATTGATCACTATTTTTGCTCTGACTGGCACTTTGCCCTGAAAAGCCATAATTTTAGTTTTTGAAGTTGAAGAATCGAATGTCAGGTAGAAATAACAAAGGGTTTATTAATATTTTCAAATGTAACATACACAAGTTGCATCTGATAATCATGCTGCAAAATTACTATAGACAAGAGCACGACGGTCAAAGAGTTGTTCTTTTAGTATTTGTTATATCCTGAGTTTCCACTTTAAACTCGTTTTTTGCACGATAGTTCTTTCTATCGTACTTACAAGAATGGCGACCATGATTGAAAGTTCAATTTCCTAAATTTCGGGGTTGCCAACCTATAAATAACTAAATAACTGTACTGTAATATTACAAATTACCTACTTAGGGCAGACGATCAGGTTGTGATATCTGAGACAGAAGATGGCCTACAACGAGCAATTTACAAATTAAGTAAAATATGTGAAACATACGACTTGAAAATATCTACTTTAAAACCAAACGTTTTAGCTTTTCGAGGGTATGAGCCACTAAGAGTAAAAATTCAATTAGAGAATAAAATAATAGAACAAGTGAGCAATTTTAATTATCTGGGATACAATGTATCATATAGAAAAAGTGAAGACATTGAAAACAAAATAAATAAATTTAATCATGTGTGTGACACCATAAAACGAAGTCTCAAATGAACTAGAAAGGAGACACTTTTAAAATTTTATAAAACAATGGCGGTTCCAACACTACTATATGGATCAGAACACTGGGTCTTAATGAAAAACTAGGAACGAAGAATAGAATCGTCAGAAATGAGGTTTCTGATGAGTGTAGCTGATTATACAATAATGGATCAAAGTCGAAGTGAGGATATACGAAGATAACTGAATATATTCAAATTATTAAATAGAATTACACAATACAGAGGTTAATGCAAGGACCACATCAATAGAATGGATAACAAAGAATTCCGAAACAGATTCTTCATTACAAACCACTATACGAAGAAATGTTGAAGATCCAGTAAAAGATGGACAGACCAATTCTAACATGAGATCGGAACAGACCAGCAGGTCTAATCCTTGATGATGATGATGACCTACCTAGGGCGGGAAGTAAAACCACTGCCATTTATGTGTACTACGTACAATGTATATACAAAAATATATCCTAAAGGTAGTGTTAATATACATTATGCGAAAAAAATAACTGCATTTTAAATGAACCGAACTTTATTTGAAACAATATACTTACTTACTTACTTTGAAACAATATAAAACAATAAATTCGTACTTCCTGCCATTTTATGCCTGGTTGGTGCCACGGCCTGCTGTAGTCTCAACTAAATTATTTTTGGCATTTAGCGTATATACATTGACCATACTGCTAACGTCAGTCAGTTGTTTATAATGAACCCAAAAACGCAAATATTTCCAACAAAGATGCTATTTTTGTATTTATTTACTATTTTAAAAACACCATCGTTCGAAAAATATTGTACAACACACGTTTGTTAAGTGTTTTACAGAACCTTGGAAATTAATAAATAATAGTTTTAAAAAACTAAAAGAACACGCTTTATTAGAAAACTAAAAAATGAAAAATAATTTTATTTTCCAATACGCTTGGGATAAAATAAAGTGGTCAACAAAAAAATAATCTCCAACACATATAGAATAAAATTAGAGTTATCAACAAAAAGCAAATAATTTTACCATCAAAAGCGTGGGGTGCTCTATATCAATTAATATATTTGATAATATACAGATATTGGTAAAAGTAATCTCTCTAAGAAGAAAATGTAAAAATCATAAAAATCACCCCACGCTTTTGATGGTAAAATTATTTTCTTTTTGTTGATAACTGTAGTTTTATTCTATATATATGTTGGAGATGATTTTTTTGTTGACCACTTTAATTTTATCCCAAGCGTGTTGGAAATTAAAATTATTTTTTATTTTTTAGATAGGTTTTCTAATAAAGCGTGTTGTTTTAGTTTTTTTAAAACTATTCTTTATTTTTTATTTTTTAGTTTTAATATTTTACAGAATAAGATAAAAATGTAAATATCGTTAAATTCGATACTATTGTAGTATGAGCTAAAAGTAATACTCTTCTATAAAAAAATTCCTCCCAGCCGGATTTGAACCAGCGACCTATGGATTACTTGAAATTACTCGTATATACCACTAAGAGTTCACCGCTCTACCAACTGAGCTCTAACAACGATTGACTAAAAAGTCGACTAGTCCGCAACCTATTATACCAGCTTTATTTTTTTTTATTTTCTGATGATTCTGGCCAGGATTTTAAAAATAAAATATAAAATTATTGTATTGTCACGGGTCCTTTACAAGTATACAAAGTTTCAAGTCGATCCAATGTTTCTAAGTTTGTGAAAATCGTGTTCAAAGATTCCATTACACAGATACATAGACACTTTTTTTTTAATTTTCTGACGACTCTGGCCAGGATTTTATAAAATAAATATGAAATTATTGTATTGCCACGGTTACTTTACAAGTATACATAGTTTCAAGTCGATCCAATGTTTCTAAGTGGGTGAAAATCGTGTTCAAAGATTCAGTTACATAGATACAAAGACTTTTTTTTATTTTCTGATGATTCTGGCAAGGAGTTTAGAAAACAAGTATGAAATTATGGTATTGTCACGGGTCCTTTACAAGTATACAAAGTTTCAAGTCGATCCGATGATTTTAAGTGGGTGAAAATCGCGTTGAAAGATTCTGTTAGATAGATAGATAGATAGATAGATAGATAGATAGATAGATAGATATATAGATAGATAGATAGATACAGGTCAAGCTAATATAAAGCGTGTAAAAACCTCGCTGTCGTTCGGTGTTTTAATCATTTCCTCACTTCTGTAAAAACCATTGTAATGTACTGTTAAATTCTCGGTAGGTTTGACAACTGATTGTTGTTTTCTAGTGAAGTTACTTCGGTTAATTGTCGGCCCGATAATAACTTAGGATAATTATTGTTGCCCAACTACTTTATCTTTTATTTTCAACACAATAGTTCAACACTGAGTTACTTAGATAACACAAACACGTACTAATATCGCCGCTCTGCATATACAATTTTATCACTTAGGTGCAACACCCCAAATTGACGTGGGAACAATAATTTGCCTAAGTTATTATCGGGTCGACAATTAACCATTGGCAGTCCTCGTACGAAGTAACTGTCAGTTGTTAAACCTGGTTTAAAGCGAAAACTCTGGATATAAAAAATAATCCATCCATAGTAATTCTGCCCGAAGGCAGGTCCTTCATTTTCATGCTATGCTTGCAGCTGTAATAGGGAAATGGTAGGGTATGGAAATTTTCCGTTGCTTTTGACAAAGGTGTTGAAGAATGATGAGGATAAGGGATATGATGACGATGGCCATACGATGGCCATATGATTTCGGGGACCGTTTTGGCCTTAAAGTTTTCCTGACATTTGTCTTACAGGTGAGGAAAAACCCCGATAAAAACCTCACCCAGAAAAACTGCCCCGACCGGGTTAAACCCGGGCCCGCTGCGTGATAAGGCAGCACGTTACCTCGAGACCACAACGGTGGATTAAAAATAATAAATAATAAATGAACAATATTTTTGACCGTCGCACAGTGGGGTATTTGACCGATTTAGGCGGCCAAATGTCGATTTTATGAAATTTATTCTAAACAGGAAAAAAAAAAAAAAAAAAAAAGCACATGGCAGAGGTGAATAAGCAGGCGATAGTAGGGTACCCAATTTTCATCAGTCAGTGTTACCTTGAATCTATGATCAATCGAAAGTTGACTTTCATCAGTCAGTGTTACCTTGAATCTATGATCAATCGAAAGTTGACTATCTTCTGATAAAGAACTGTGACTCTGATCATCAAACTCATCATCGTCATAAAAGTGATGTTATTTATGAATGTTTATGTAAAGTTAGTATTTGGCCTTAACCGACTCCATATGAGCAAGTGGAAATTCCAAGAATGACAATTTTACTTGATATTCACGCTCTGGACGTAGATGGAATGTTTATTGCTTATAGCAGTGCTGTTGTCCAGGTAGGCCTATAGTTTCCCAAGTTTGATCACAGTGATTAATAATTGGACTAGGCCTACATAATTTAAAAACGTAAAATACATAGTTTTCACTAAAATGTACTATTTTTCTCTTTAAAATGCAACTAATTTAGTAAGAGAGCACATTTAGACTGAATTGAATTGCAAAAATAATTTTGGCCACCTAAATTGGCCAAATACCCCACTGTGCGTCGTGTCCTTGACTATAATAATTTCGCACCACGATTACATTGGCCAAAAAAAATGTTTCCTGCATTTTTACGGGTCAATTATTATTAATTTTGGATTCAGAAAAAACGAATATGACAACGAAAAAAATTCTTAGCCCTAGTTTCTGTATTACACAATAGGTGAAAGTATTCCATTTTAACGAATTATAAGAAAACGATACATTTTAAGTACATATGCGAATAACATTGAAAGTGCATTTGAATTTTTAAAATGGCAGTTACATTCTAAGAGCTCTAAATTGATGGAAGAATACCTGGCAGATCATCTTTTCGGTCCACGAGAGACTCGGAAACGACATTTTTCTTGCTAGGGTTAAGATTTCTTGAAGACAGTCTTCTTGAATACAATGAGATTTCCTATCCCTGCTGTCCCACATGCATAAAAAGCAGCAATATTTTGTGTATCCCAGTTGCTTTCCTAAGACTACAGCAATGACTTTTAGATCTCCACAGATTTTCCACTTTTGTTTATGATATTTGACTGAGTCAAATAGGGCTGTCATATTTGCGTAATTCTCCTTCGTATGAATGCGTGACCAACAGGAATAGAAGGAAGATGGTTGTCATTGTGATACAGCTTTCAAACTAAGCTTTGAGGAGTCTATGGATAGCTTACGTTCAGTTGGAATGTGATTGAAATTCAAACATTCATGAAGCCATTAATGTCGCAGCAACAACAAGATTCTTTTTTTTTTTCTTTTCTCAAAAAGGGGAAACAGATCCTTGAGACGTTTTGTCTATATTGTGAGAACCTGTCATCTCACTTGAGAATATTCCATTTCTGTAGTCTAGACTCTAGAATCTCTCTACCTTCTCCTTTAGCCAGGCAAGGTTTCTAATGAGATCACTCAATTCCACTTGTTTCAGTCTGTGCGATTTATTATCATTTTCCCCAAATCAGGGTCATGGAATGTGGAAGGCTTGTTGGGTTCTTCTTGTTCATCATTGTTCTCATTTTCTACTTGAAACACAACATTTTCGGATGGAGTAGGAAGTGGTAAACTATCTGAATGCGGAATAGGTCGAATAGCAGACTGAAGATTCGGGTATTGAACTGTTCTTCTTTTCTTCATAGACAATCATGTCTTTATAGGTGCAGTCTAGGAGAAATATCAGTCATCTGTATGGTTTCTAGACTCCCGCCAATGCATAGATACAGCAAAATCCATACATCGTTTCTTGCTATTCTCGCAGTGTAACTGAACTAGAGTTGAAATACAGAATGTCCCATTCAAACCTCCCACATTTTAATTAATCATAACTAACAAAGTTTGCGGAATTATGAAAGGAGGCCGGTATTAAACGATACAGAAACTCAACGAATTTTCATTGCCACACAATAAACATCTCTATATGTGCACCATTAGTAGCACGAACAATATCAAGTCTGTATTCGATTTCGTGCCACGTTCTGTCTAACATGTCCATGGTTCTGTTGCATTTGTGTCAAGGATACGGGTTCGTAAATCATGAAGATCTTGTACTGGAGTCGCAAACACACGGTCTTTTACATACCAGAAAACAGTTTGTACTCGTTGCTGAGGAGCCATTTTGTTTTATGGCATTACTGTCCAACGTGCGGCAGATGCATTAACTGCAACAATGAAAACAATAATTCTTTGAGTTTCTCTTTCTTTTAATACCAACCTCATTTCATAATTCCGCACATTTTGAGAGTTACGATTAATTAAAATATTGGAGGTTTGAATGAGACACGGTGTATATATGTGGAGCCCATCACTTATCCTGTTCCCCTACCCTCATACCGAAATAATAATGCTGATAGGCAGTTTTCACAAGAGGCGTCAGATTTCCTTTCTGTGATGTAAATGTTTTCTCACTACAAATTAAACACAAATTATTCACTATATTTAAGCATTTGTCGTGGCATTTTTACAAATGTTACACTTTAAAAACAGTCCAAAACCATAAATTCACAGTCACAGCAACAGTGTATATGTTTTTAATTACAAACCGATGAAGAACATTTGTGTTTTGTTATTTGACAGGTGTGCCAACTCTAAAAATAAATTTTCCCTCAAATTTCCCCCAAACTGAAAATGTTGACTCTAAAAAAGAGAAATGTCACTTTATCTCCAAAGCAACAGCTAATCTGTCATTTTTATTGTGATTTTTTAATTCAGCAGGTGGAAATACATAAGAATTAGATATTTTTGAGCCCGAAAGATTTTCATTGTTGGCCAGTGTTATCAGTTGCAACTTGTGTATGTTTACATATGAAAATAATAATAATAAACCTTTTGTTATTTCTACCTGACATTCGATTCTTCAATAATTCCTGTTGTAATCGTTCCTATTATATCACAACCCTAAGAGATCCTCTTATCTACCATCTTTCTGTCGCATCAGTTATGTTGAATTCGTTGTTGATACCGTAAAGACGTACTAGTATTGTACCAAATATGAAAAATTCACTGATTTACGTCCTTTCCTCCAACCATATAAGCTGTTCATCCACAATTCGGAATTAGTTTTGGTGGAATATGATGGTTACAGTGCTTGCCTCTAGTTCCGACTTTCGCGAGTTCAAACACGGCAAGACTCCATGGATTTTTAAGGAAATAAAAATCCTGAACAAGTCTTCCTTTGTATGCGAATATAGCCTTGGCTCTTGAATCCGCGTCCTAGATTTACGAACCGTAAAATAGCCTAAGCCTAAAATAAGATACCGTGAGCAAAACTTGTCTGCCCTTCAATGCTCAGATTTGAATTCCAACGGAAATTATATGAGCTGTTGAGAATGTCGTTAAATAAAATAATATATCACATGCGGTTTGGAGGCACTATTTTTATTCTAAATGTTACTGTATAGTGAAAGGAAATATAAAAGAAATTGTTTGATTTAAATAAAAATGAAATGCATAACTTTCAAAGAGTGAAATATAAGTTTCATATTATGTATGCGTGTTATATATATATATATATATATATATATATATATATATATATATATATATATAAGGCTATGTATGCGTATGTGTGTGCGCGTGCGTTGATACGTGTGCGTGGGTATGCATGTGTGCATGTGTATTATAAAATCACTGATCGTATTGATGCGCAGCTTGCTTTTTTTCTCTGCTAATAATGTTGTAAGATGATCTCAAAAGAAATCGCTAGGCCTATTGAACCGTTTGACCGTCAGTCGGGCGGCGACTTCTTTAACTTTAATTATGACCGTCAACGCGATTAGCGACGCAATAATATGCGTGTGCGTGCGCGCGTGTGTAAGCATGTACAACTAAGAGCTGACGAGATGGCGAGCGTAAAGACAGCGTGACGTAATATTAGAGTCGTAACATTTTTATTGCATTCATCTTGGTACTATGTGTCCTGAAAATATTAATCGCGTTTCTGGATGAATAAAACATCTTTATAATCACTGTAATGAAAATAAAACAATTTTAGTAGCCACAACATGTAGACTGTGGCAGAAAAGAGCGCAAGTTTTGTGAATTATTAAAGCAATTCAGTGCGTAGAACCGCGTGCACCGGGATTCACAGTGATAACACTCTCCCTCTTTTCATGCCCCGCTCGCCTTCTTGTGACCTCGTAGCTGTATGTATGTGAGTGCATGTATACGGTCCCGCACAGTAGTTAATGATGCCTTGGTGAAGTACTACGGGACATGCGCTGGTTCGAGTCCTCATTGGAGGAATACATTTTCTGAAGGTATTTCGTCCAGTATACGACCTTTGCCCATCCAACATCGTGAGGAATTTAGGTATCTACAATAAGAGTAGCTTCAGGTTGAGAAAACCTGCTATAAAGGCTGGTGATACGAAATTATGACATGTCATCCCCATACCGGCTGGATAATCGTTTACCTCTGTGTTTAACACATGCGAACATACCTTCGGTAGACGATCTGCCATCTCGTTGCTGAAGTTACCAACACCCAGCTGAAAACACCTCCCATCTGCCTCCACCAATCCCAGATTATTTCTAGTACTTTCGATGATATTCTTATGATTCCTTAGGAAGCTCAGGTCTCCTGGACAATTTTATTGTGTGTTATGATTATGAGTTTCTTGACTTTGACTTCGAAGTATTATTTATTATTGAGGTAGCAGGCCGATATTAGAGTTTACTAAATTTTCCATTAAATTTGACTATTTGCTGTTAGTAGCGCCTCTAAATGGAACTCAATGATGTTTGGGTTCTCAATTTGAAATAGCATTGGTTTTGGATCTTCATTGACTCAATGGTTCATATAGAATTATACGGGACGAAAGGTTAAATAAGCTGTACCACTAGGAGATTATGCTAATCATTATGGGGTAAATGAACCCTAATACCAGTAGACTATCTTTATTGTGAGTCAAGAGCACTCTGTTCTAAATATTTTATTGAACAAGTAATCATTAAAGAAACATTATTGCATGTGAATCATTACGTAACTCTACATCTTCAGCATGTTAAAATTATCCTATTCTCCGATAAGAATACCAACTCAAATGTCATTCAGTACTAATTCATCCATGAGAGAAAGAGAGAGAGAGAGGGAGAGAGCCATATTAAATAAAATATCCTCAACTCATGTCCAACTCAGGGTCGGGTCGAGGAATGAGATGAGATGAAGTCCCTATATTTATAGGAGTCTGTGAACGACAAGGGCGCTGGCCGACCACTCCTGACGCAGCTTGACAGGGGCGGATGAATGAAATGAAATGGTATGGAGAAATTGAATTTGTGGCAGGGGAAACTCCGAGAAAAACCTGCCTAACTTGAGCTTCGTCCACCATGAAAGAGCCATATTAATATAATTTCAAATGTAAGTTGAAAGTCTGAACATATTAGTGTAACCATTAGGAAGTTCATATTGTCAAAGTTCACAAAAATATATATTTATTAAGTGGATTTAAAGGTAAAGTGATCCCACTACAGGCCTCAGGAGCCCTTGGAGGTTAAGGCTCCCACTTTTTCTGGACAATCGGCATTTGATGTCAGCTGGGTTGTCAGCGCTGCTTGACGACCGCCTTTACCCCAGAACAAGCGTCTGGTACTCGTTTTCGTTAGAGGCTGAGTCGGCCCCAGGGTCATAACGCCGCCAGAAGGTTTGGGTCAGTTTAAAAACCCTGACCCCACCGGGACTCGAACCCTCGACCTTCCGACTTGTAGCATAGTGCTTTATCCATTATGCTACGGTAAGTGGATTTAAACAATAGACATTAATTCGAAGTACATGTTTAAAATTATACTTACAGAAGATAGCATTTTAATATGATTAATAAATATGGATTTTCATCAAGTAAACAACAACTCAATTGATTATTTTAATATGAATTTTTTTATACTTTAGAAGATTTTGAAATGTTGTTGATATAATAAAATTTAGATCTTGCTCACCTACGTACATTATGCCGCTCTCTCGTTCCCGGCTCCATCCTCCAAGACAGTCTCTCATCATTTTTGTAACTCTATATGCATTATTTGAATCTGATCTTTCACTATCATAAAAATTTTACAAACTTTGTTTTTGATTTCAGTAACATGTTTTGGTGTACTTCTCTCTCTCATAATATTCATAGAGTAAGTCCAGTGTTTAAATGTAAATTATATTATTTCAATCAAAATCGTCCCTAATTAACTAATCAATTAACCTCTATTAATTCAATATTCATGTTTCATATGACAGAATTATTACTTAGATATTTTTTTTCTATATTAATTATTTATTGCCTTTTTTATTCTAGGTCAAGGGATTTTTGTATTCATTTTGCAATTTTTATCTAACTATACAATTAATTAGCGCGTCTTACAACATTGTTAAAGCGTGTCTTACAATGTATGTGTATATAACTATTTTCCTGTCTTCTGTATGCGTTTCATTCTAGAGTTATTTGATATATTCATTGACTTTCTTAATAACAAATTCCTATGCTTTATTTGAACATATGGGTGAAAGTTTGTAGTAGAATTGCTGCCTTAATTCAAATTTATTGCATATTGAGGCTCTGTAACAACCTCATGTTCACTCTTGCTACACTTCATATATATTTCATACTTGCAGGTTTTATTTTCTATTATTTACTTGATTTCTGTAAGTTCTGCTAGGTGTGTGTCCAATTCTTGTAATATATAAAGCGATCGATTCTTACGTAATCATATGTCTTTTTTTCCCTCAAAATACGAGTACAAACTCACAGCTACTTTATCTTGTAAGCAATGGTTATGAATTAAATTATAATGCACAGTACTTCATACGATGTAGTATGAAAAGCTCTAACTCGTTACCACTATCTATCCCGGAGATTGATGACCGCGTTGACCATAAACTCTCCACATCCTTATCCTGATCTAATGCTTTCTAATTATTGCCTGTATAATTTACCTCCCTCAAATCTTAGTTAATGTTATTCTCTTACCTTATATTTGGCCTACTGTCTGGGTGTTTGCCCTCTGGTTTTCTACAAGAAGTTTCCATGACTTTCTTTCATTTCCTAATGGTATCATATGCCCTGTCCATCGCACTCTAAGATACTTAATCGTCCTTATTACATCTAGTAAAGTGATCCCACAACAGGCCCAGAGGCCCTTGGGGTAGTAGGAGGTTAAGGCTCTCACTTTTTCTAGACAATCGGCCCTTTATGTCAGCGGGTTGTCAGCCCTGCGTGACGGCCGCCTTTACTCCCAGAACAAGCGTCTGGTACTCATTTCCGTTAGAGGCTGAGTCGACCCCAGGGCCATAGTGCCGCCAGAGGGTTTGGGTCAGTTTAAAAATCCTGACCCCAACGGGACTTGAACCCTCGACCCTCCGGCTTGTAGCTCAGTGCCTTAACCACTACGCTACGGTGTGCCCCACCTTATTATATCTGGTTTCCTATAAATATCATGCAGCCCACTGTTTCTCTCTGTCTGTTCGTCTCTTCTTGATCCAAAAATGTTCCTACAAAATTGATTCTCATATACTCATAACCTTTCCTCCTCCATTAAAAACTCTGGCCATACTGATATTTATTAATTTATGCACCTGTTTTAGTTTTTTAAGTAGTACTTTCTCTCCAAAGTATTTGCCCAATCTTGAACTCCACATGACAGCATTGACAGGATCGCGCCTTTAGATCTTATATCGTTTTTATAGCTTTGTGATTTAATCCCATTTTATTATGCATGCCTTAAGAGCACATTTATCAAACTTTTGCACCTTTCTGACATGTAATTTACATCTTCATTGAAGATTTTTTTGGGGGGTGCAGTGATGATACCCATATCCTTCATTTTGCGACTTGTTCTATCTTATGTTGAAGTAGTTGTTTATCTTAACTTTCTCTGCATTTTCTTAGTGTAATCAGCATTGCTTTTAACAATACTGATTAAAACTGGTTTTGTTGTTTTTGAGTCAAGCGGCTATCTTTCGCAGTTTAATATTTATAGCTACAGTTTTCAGGTTCAAGTATGTCCGTCGCTGTGGCGTAGTTGGTAAAGTCCGTACCTTCCACTCCGGCAATCCGGATTCGATACCCGGCGGGTATGGGATTTTAAATCTCCACCTTGGGACTGAATGTGTGTCGTGCCCTTCTGTTTATATGTATGAATTGGGGAAAGAAAGGCTAAAAAAGTAAAACAAGAATGAAAAACAGTGTGAACGAAAGAAAACAAGAAAAAAAGTACTGTTTTGCACTTTGTGAATATAGTAAGATCGACGAAATACATTACTTTAGTTTTTTTAGTGTAATGAATTCCGAGTAAGGAGTCATACTGCATATTCCAAAATCCTGGCTGTAACAAGAACCTTGAGGACAAGCCTTTAGTCGCACCCTTCTCTCTCTCTCTCTCTCCTCTCCCGTCTCGTCTCTCTCTCTCTCTCTCCTCTCTCTCTCTCTCCTCCTCTCTCTCTCTCTCTCTTCTCTCTCTCTCTCTCTCTCTCTCTCTCCTCCTCCCTCTCTCTCTCTACCTCCTCTCTCTCTCTCCTACGTCTCTCCTCTCCCGCTCTCTCTCTCTCTCTCTCTCTCTCTCTCTCTCTCTCTCTCTCTCTCTGTGTGTATTAGTCATTCAAAATATCTCTGCAGGCGGACACATCGCGATGCACTGCTTGTTGCTACATGTGACGTAATATAAGGCAGCGTACAGTGGACAGAGAATCACAGTTGCCTTTTAATAGCACTTGTAACCTCATCGTTCGCCCTTGAACAGTGATTTCGTATCGATACAACAATTTGTATTATAGACCTACGTTTGTATTGTGTAAGTATGGAGACACGTAAAAGTCTCCAAGAAAAATGATTAATTCACAAGGCAGAAAGATAATTTACATATTGAAATGTGCACCGCTACCAATTTTCTACTAGACCTGCACTGCCAGTGTCCCGCGTCACATTCCTATCTGCACTTCCTAGATTGCAGTGCCACATGTTCTATTCCTACATCAACACGACTGCAGCGCCCTCCGTTAACAACTGCGCTTACTCCTTAAACGGGTAATAGATGTGTTTGTATGTATGTATGTATGTTTGTTGTAGTAGGATTTATAGGGGGTATCCTTATTTTGAGGTTTATAGGTTCCAAAGGATTTGTTGGGCGCCGGGATGAAGGTAGGATGCTTGTTAAAGCATCATAGTGAGGCTATAATATGCTTGTATGTAATATGTTTGTGTGTATTTTTTTCTCTTTATTAATGTTTCAGTAAGTCCCATTATATAAAGTATATCACTTGATTTGTTTACATGTGTTACAATTATCTTGTATATCACTCTTAACATTATGTACGAGTACATATGTAGAAGTACCCTAAGATTAAATAATCTTTACGCATAATCAGTGTTCTATTTACAATTCAAATTAAATTTAATACAAGATAATCCCAATAAGACTTGCTTGTTTAAAGTTTAATATTTACAGTGTTGAAATGTTGCTTCATATATACATATTTACAATGGTAATGTGTCCACCGCTGTGGTCTCGAGGTAACGTGCTGCCTGTCACGCAGTGGGTCCGGGTTCGATTCTCGGTTAGGACAGGCTTCCTAGGTGAGTTTTTTTTCGGGTTTTTCCTCATCTATAAGACAAATGTCAGGAAGCTTAGGGCCTAACGGTCCACGAAAATCATCCGGTCATCATCATCATCATTATCATAATCATCCCCATCATTTCACCTATGAGAAAATCAACGGGAAGTTGCCACACATATAATTCACTAGTGACGCTGTAAAGCATAGCATGATAATGCTATGATTACAGTGACTATTTAACTCGTGTCCCAAATGGGAGTCAATGACCAGTCACGTTTCGATGATTCCTGTTTTACAACCAATCAGAGTCGTGTTTCACGAAATATTTATCAGTGTTATGTTTACCATATTAAAGAAAGCTGCTCCTTTTTAATATTCTGAACAGGTCTGACCATTATTTTGCAGTGACTGAGCCCACCAGAAATACGGCTACCAGATTGTATATATAGTGCATAGATGTCAACACATAGCGCTTACAGGAGTTAATATAAAAACATTTGTAGCAATTTATTATACCACCAAAAAAATAAACCACTGTTTGCACTTTCTTAAATGTATTTTTTCCCAGGTAATAATCCAGAAAAATATAATTGTCATATTTACATCATACGACATCAGAAATGAATTAATATACAGTTTGATGTGTTTCATTTTTTCTCCACTAGAGAGCATTCTTACAATATTGCGATCCTTTGGCAGTAAATAGTATGATCTAGTTGCAGCGATAAACAAAAGAAGCAGATTGAGCGTACCTATCGTTTCTCATTTGTTTTCAAACATCGCCGTTTACATTAAATATATAAATATTTTAAAATAACTATAGTTAAATAATGATTTGTGAGTAAACAGCTTAATTTTATTCGTTAAATAGTCCTAACAAATGCCACTCTTGATTTCCAAGTTCTCTAGATAAATTCACTCCTCACTTCGTGAGTCGTGAATTTATCGATAATTTGAAAATCACTCGTGGCATTATTTATGAAAGACCTGCCCTAGGGCAGAACACTGTAGATGGATAGAGGTAATGTCTGTATAAACTTCCTGGATGGTAGCAGAAGCTTAGTTACTAGTTCGTGATTTGTAGCTGGTCAAGTATTCCAATTATTCCCTATAGCATATATTAGTCCACCGCTGTGGTCTCGAGGTAGCGTGCTGCTGTCACGCAGCGGGCCCGGATTCGATTCCCGGTCGGGACAGGCTCCTGGGTGAGGTTTTTCCACACCTGTAAGACAAATGTCAGGAATATTAAGGCCCAAAGGTCCCCGAAAATCATCCGGCCATCATCTTCATCCTTATCATCATCATCCTTCACCGGTTTGGAAAGCAACGGGAAGCTACTTCACCTATAATTCCCTAGTAAAGCTGCAATGCATAGCATGAAAATTTCTAGATAGCATATATTAGTTCTAACCTTTTTTTTTACTAATTTAATTTGTTTATCGAATGGTTAATAGTTTGTTGTGCTCGTTTGCATGTGCATGCTGGGTTATCTATCATCTGAAATTTATGAAGATAGGATCTTGTTTTACCATTGCTGTAAATTCCGGTGTAATTGGTAGGTTTTGCATTTGTCTGCCCATAATTGGTGGGAAGAAGTGTGTGTGTGTGTGTGTGTGTGTGTGTGCGCGCGCGCGCCTTGCGTATATACGTACATGCGTACGGTAGGGTATGGTGCAAATATGTGGACAGTAAGACGCATAGAAATATGAATAAATGGAACGAGGGAAATGGATAGATAAAATATGAAAGAAGTTGTACGTACAAAGTTAAAGAAGAATGATGATGGATATGATAAAGAAGAAACGAAAAAAAAATGGCTGGGCCACCAGCTAAGAAGAAACTGCCTGTTGAATGAAGAATCTGCACGGAATAAATGGACATTAGGCTCTGGAGATGAAAGACTGAAAATAGGGTGAAATGGAAGAAAATAAAGATGGCTAAGACTCATTCTGAATTATAATGACATAAAATGAATGAAATGAATGAATGAATGAAACAATCAAATGAAGTAATGAAATGAATTAATGTAATGATTTTTTAAATTAATTATTTAATTATTGAAGTGAATTAGGCCTAATGAAAGTTCCAGACAAGCAGTTTGAGATAGAAAATCTAAGATCTCAGAGGGGGTGTTCTATTGTTTAAATTGTTTATCTTAGATACTTATCCTGTTTTGCAATATATCTACAGAAATCAATGGAAAGACCATGAAACAGAATGAACGCATTAAAAAAGGGGGCGGGCATTTCCCCAAGAAACCTTTGGTTATAGGCAGACGTAAGAAAAGATTACTAAATTGCCAACAGACAACTAAGGTCAAATACTTAAAGTTTATAATAATGAAATAATGATGATTCCATCATTAAAATACAACAAGAGTAGGATTTGTATTATATGGCTTGGGACCTTAATAATTATAATTGGGATTGGCTGAAACCTAACTATTAAGAACTGATCAATCAATTTCCAAAATTTAGCTTCGCACAATCTGTAAAGCAGCCGGCAAATACTGAGGCATTCTTTAAAAGCAAAATTTTGAAAATATGGTTGATTTGATCTCTATATTTGGGTTTCATCCTATCTCTAATTAAGATCTGTTGCTACACCACTCTATTCCAGACCCATATTTAATTTTAGTATCGGATTATTAATATTAAGTCCACCGCTGTGGTCTCGAGGTTGCGTGCTGCCTTGTCACGCAGCGGGCCCGGGTTCGATCCCCGGTCGGGGCAGTTTTTCTGGGTGAGGTTTTTATCGGGGTTTTTCCTCACCTGTAAGACAAATGTCAGGAAAACTTTAAGGCCCAAACGGTCCCCAAAATCATATGGCCATCATCCTCATCATTATCATCCTTACCATTGTCATTATCATCATCATCCTTCACCGGTGTGGAAAGCAACGGGAAGCTACCACACCTACACAATTCCCTAGTAAAGCTGCAAGCATAGCATGAAAATGCTATGATTGCAGTGAAGGACCTGCCTTCGGGCAGAATTACTGTGGATGGATTAATATTAAGTGTAAACAGTTTTAACGACTGATAACTGATATTTTTTCTCTGAGTTCCTGGGTTCCCTACCTCAAACTGCTTCTCTGCAACTCCTCTATAACCAGGTATAACATATCTAAAGTGTTGTGGGTTGCATTAAATAATTTTAGAGCTAATTTATAGGATTTAGTTGAAAAACAAATTTCAATCCATAATTATGTGAAACCGTAGCTGAGTGGTTAAGGCAGGAAGCCCTGGCGCAGAGCTACGGGACTTGCGCTAGTTCGAGTCTCCATGGGGGAAGAAATTTTTCTCATGGTATTTCGGCCAGTATCGGACCGGTGTCCACCCAGCATCGTGAGACATTTGGGTAGCTTCAACAAGTAGCGGCTCCAGGTTGAGAAAACGAGCTATAAGGGCTGGGGGACTCGTCATGCTGACCACGTGTCCCCCTACACTGGCTAGATGATCATCTAGCTCTGTGATTGACACATGTGGACGTGAGGCCAGCAGCCGGATGGTAGGCTAAGGGCCTTCTAGACCTGTCGCGCCATGGAATGGAATTATGTGAATTCACCCAAAAAATAACCCTTCCTTCCAAGGAGTTATGTAATGATTAGGTATTAAGCTGTGAAGTAACGAATTAAAAGTCAAGTTGATGAGCAAATTTCTTGTAATGTATTTTAAGAAAAAAATAGTTCAACAGCGCAACAAGTGAATAATGGATGAATTAGCTTATTATTCTGTATAAAGAGTGATGTTAAAATAGGAAACACGCGGTGATTTAACGGACATAAAAGTGCTATAAATCCGTCTGCAGCAACACATCATAAAGTCCCGTTTATTGTAATAACGAGGATATTGCCACAAGCTAATTTATATTATCTCTTACACTTACATAGATCTTAAATAGTTTATTTTCTTGGAAATTTAATCAGTTTTGTGCTTTTCGCCCGTTAAATAATCAACAAAATAGTTAAGAACATGTAAAATGCATAGTTATTAGTTAAGAGTACATTTAATTTATTAGAATGAGAGATTATGTTGTATCTACTTCCATAAATAAGTTTCGTGTTTCCATATGTACCGGTTCCTTCTTTTAGTTTATGTGAAATTAGTAACCATGGGTAAAAATGTTCGAATTTGTTGTTGTATAACTAACTCACTGGTACTATCGAACCCGTAGGTTCATGTTGCGTGGACATAAGCTCTCCATACATCCCTATCCTGTTTTCCAATCATTCCCTGTATAATCTACTTCTCTCAAATCATAGTTAATGTTATTATTCTCCCACCTCATTCTTGGTCTACCAACTGGTTTTTCTACAGAAAGCTTCCATTCACCTCTTTCATTCCCCATTCGTGCCACATGCCCTGCCCATCGCAGTCAACGAGACATAACCGTTCTTATTATATTAAAGTAAGGGCAGAATTCACGAAACCAACTATACGCAAAGAGCGCCTCTGTTCCCCTCTCTATGACGTATATAGTATCATAAAACCGGTTTTATGAATACTCTCTACGTCATAGAGAAGGGGAAAGAGTCGCTCTTTTCGTAAAAATTGTTTCATGAATTCCGTCCTCCGTATAATATAACTGATAGAATAATAGTTATATATGTTTTCAGTTTAAAGTTTTTGAAAGAAGTTGGGACGACAAGAGTCTCTTTAATGCATAATAGCACGCATTTTCAGAATTGGGCTTATGTTTAATTTATTTGTGCATCTCATTTCTATTTGTGATTATTGTTCCTAGGTATTTGAATTCAGCCACTTCCTCAAAATGTCCCTCATTTGTCATTAGCTATCCATTTCCATTATATAATGTATTTCTATGTGTGACCATTTATTTAATTTTATTGATATTTACTTCAAGTCCCAATTTCTTAGTGTGTGTGTGTTGGCCTTTGGTATCTCTTCGCTATCGCCCAATAGTACTACATCATCAGCATAAACTAACAGCATATTAATACTATTGACTTGTAGGCCTTCTTCATAGTTGTATAAAACTATATTTCCTTGTCACTGTAAGGCCCGAGTGGCCTGTAGTACGTAACAGTACTATAAGGTGAGAGGTTAAACTGCGTCAATGGAATTGAATAAAACTATAATTCCGTCCCCGAAACTTTTGAATTTTAACTCCATTAATTACATTGAATTAATTGCTTCAAAAACAAGATTGAACATAATTCGGTCTAAAAAATATTTTTTTCCATGATCAGGAAGGTAAATTCTAAAACCTTTCAATACTTGGTCAAAATGAACCGGATTGAACGGGTTGCGGTTTAAGGAACAAAATGCTCAGTTTTATATTTCATCATTGTATTTTTTGTCATGTGTATATAGTATAAAATTTAAAATATTTGGTTACCATCTTCAGCCATATATTGTTTCTATGTTGGGTTTAGTTGTTTGTTTTTTACTTTAATAAATTAATGGATAAATAAATAAATGTGTGAGTGTGCATGCGTGCATACGCAATATCTGCAGTAATCATGTTAAGTGCTGAAAGAGAAAGCAACGAACTCATTCCTAGAATGAAAAACGGTCTGAAACCCTTAAAATACGTTCTCATTATACAAGAAATAAAGAACCAATATAGGTCTATCATCTATATTCATATATCTATACGATATCTTCATGTTCTGTCGTTATCGCTACAGTATTTTAAAGTATTGTCAGTTATCTTTTACCTCATACATTGATTCATACATAGTGTTCTGCCCAAGAGCAGGTCTTTCACTCCAAACTCAGTATTCTCCACTCTTTCCTTAAGTCACTTTCCTTTTTGTATCCGCATACAAACCATTTATTTCAATACTGTCCATCATCTGAAGTATTGTTCTGCCTCTAACTTTCTTTCCGTTGGCCATTCCTTCTAGGGCATTCGTCAGCAGACAGTTTCATCTTAGCCAGTGGTCAATCCAATTTCTTTTCCTCTTCTTTATGAGTTCCAGCATTGTTCCATCCTTCTCCATATCCACATCTCAAAAGATTCCAGTCGCTTTTCCTCATTTCATCGTAATGTCCAAGTCTCTGCACCATACAATGCTATACTCCACACAGAGCACTTCACCAGCGTCTTCCGTAATTCAGCCAAAGGTCCGCAGAAAATGCTTCTCTTCTTGTTGAAAGCTTCTTTTGCCATTGCTATCCTCTGCTTTACTTCGTGACCGCAGTTAATGTACTACATATAGTACAACCCAAATATTTGAAGCTCTCCACTTGCTCAATGGCCTCATCTTTAATCCTCATGTTTATCTTCCTTGGTTTCCTTCCTATAATCATGGCCTTCATCTTATTTATATTTATCTTCATCCCATAATCCTCGCACTTTTCATTTAGCTCCATCAGCATGTTCCTCAGTGTCGTTGCATCTTCTGCTGGCAAAGCCATATCATCAGCAAATCTTATGCACTTAATCCATCTTCCTCCCATGTTTACGCCTCCCGCATTCCTGAAGCAGTTCTTCATTAGGTCTTCCAGGTAGATGTTGAAAAGAATAGGTGATAAAGGACATCCTTGCCGTACCCCCCTTCCAATTTCTCTTCCATCTGACAATTCTTCTCCTATCTTCACTTTTATTCGCTGTTTTATATAAATATTACTTATGAGCCTCCTCTCCTTCTAGTTCACACCAATTTTCCTTTTACCTGAACCTTAAAAAAATGTATGAATACCTTTAAAATATGAACTAGAATTTAATATGAAAACATTTGATACACTGGACTTGTTAATTCCAGAACAAGAAGCAGAAATCAAAATATCAGGTCCACTGAGGATCACAAAGTTCAATACAGGATACGAATTTGGAATATTTAGATTTTAATACTAATGAAAAATTAATCACTTGATTAAACTCGAAATATATATCTGGGCTTACTATCTTCATATAGTAACCTAATAAATAGAAACTAAATTTGCATTTCCAGTAATAAATGCAAATTAAAGACAACCTTTGCCTTCATACATTTTCATTCAAGACGTCTTCTGGGAATATATCTTTGTAACAAAAAAAAATTAAAACTTACGAGAATGTAAGGCATAATAGCCAATCACGAATCAAAATATGTCTTGACTAAACATAGAAATTGTAATTTGTTGCCAAAATCAAATAAAACACGAATATCTAAGAGGAATTATATTAACATGTTCAGTACCAGGCACTGAGCAGGGCATTTAAACCCACAGCCAGCCATTTAAATACCCCAGCTACCCTTTTCGTGGCACTTCAGAAAATGCACCATTATTCACAAACTATTAGTCCTAGAAAATTCAAATTTTGTACATACCTAAAGGAGATATCCTAGTAGGATTTGATGGTGAAATAACTTGGGTGATTGACATCACATGATATCGACGTATCAATTTCAGGAAGTGGAAGTTTATCTTCACTTTCACTTTGTGAATCTTCTAATTCAAGAATCAGTTCATCGCCTAAATCATCATTATACAAAATATTCACTAATTCTTCTTCAGTGAGATATTTTTCTTTCGCCATGGTTTCACTCACGCACAAACAACAGCGCGATAACGAGAAACATATACGACTGCATTGGAGCATGGATGCAAGTTTGGGTGAACGAATTCCATGTGTTGTTTGTATTAAAAATAAAAGGGGATTCACCAAGGTTAAACGTGTCAAACGGGAATAGAAAATGTACATTTACATGCCATCTATGAACTCCAAGACATACTAAGCCAACACAATATTTAGGCGCCGAATATAAACGCAATTTGTTCTCGCCCGATCTAAAACGAGTTAACTGACCGACGGCCGCATACACGATAGTCTCTTTAAACGCCTTAACTGGTTTACGGTACCAAATGTGTTAAATTAAATAGTTATCTCATACTACTTCTCTATATGGGAAAAGCATATGGATTTGGCTAAAATAATAAACTTTCTCCCAACAACTGGAGTAAGTTTCTGGCACTGACATAACTTAGTACTTATAATATTACATAACAAGACAAAAAACCAAGGCCGAGTCAAATGGCTGTTTTCATTGGCAAGCAGAAGACGTTAGCCAAAGTAACGTCAGAGTGATACAATGTTTCAACCTTAATTTCAGTTTTCTAAACCAGATTTTGTCCCGCGCCATAGCCGAATGGTTAAGGCAATATTCCTTGGCGCAGAGCTACGGGATTTGCGCTGGTTCGAGTCTCCATGGGGGAAAACATTTTCTCATGAAATTTCGGCCAGTATGGGACCGGTGCCTAACCAACATCATGAGGCATTTGGCAATTAGTAACGGCTCCAGGTTCAGAAAGCCAGTTATAACGGCTGGCGGACCCAATGTGCAGAACACATATCACTCCTTCACTGGCTGGATGATTGTATACATATGTGATTAATACATGTGGATGTGAGACCAACAACTGGCTGGTAGGCCAAGTGCCTTCTAGGCCTGTCGCGCCATGGAGTAAACCAGACGTTGCTACTTCGTATTATCAAGTTCTCATGACGCTGAGTGAATCTCATTCTAAATCCCTATTCCTTACTTTACTTACTCACTCACTGGCAATATCGAACCCATAGGTTCATAGCCGCGCGTACATAAGCTCTCCATACATCCCTATCCTGAGATAATGTTTTCCAATTATTACCTGTATAATCTACCTCCCTCAAATCATAGTTAATTCTATTCTCCCACCTCATTCTTGGTCTACCAACTGGGCGTTTTCCCTCTGGCTTTCCTACAAGAAGCTTCAATGCACGTCTTTCGTTCCCCATACGCGCAACATGTCCTCCCATCGCAGTCTACGAGACTGTTCTTATTATATCTGGCTTCCTATAAAGACCATGTTATGTAGTCTTCTCCATTCACCTGTCTCTTCATCTCTCTTCGGCCCAAAAATTTTCCTAAGAACTTTATTCTCAAATACTCGTAATCTTCTTTCTTCCCTTAAAGTAAGAGTCCATGTTTCGCACCCATATACTATAACTGGTAGAATAATAGTTTTATATATTTTCAGCTTAACGTTTTTTGAAATGAGTTGGGTCATCAAAAGTCTCTGCAATGCATAATATCACGCACTTCCAGAATTGAGCCTATGTTTAATTTCTTTGTGCATCTCATTCCTATTTGTGATTATTGTTCCTAGGTATTTGAATTCAGCCACTTCCTCAAAATTTCCCTCATTTGTCATTAGCTGTCCATTTCCATTATATAATGCATTTCTACGTGTGACCATATACTTAGTTTTATTGATATTTACTTCCAGTCCTAATCTCTTAGTGTTACTCAATAGTGTGTGCGTGTTTCCCTTTAGTATCTCCAAAAATTCTATGGTATAGCCTGAAATCCAAGGAAGCCTGTGCACTGGGATGCTAGTCAGACATGTCAGTATTTCTCTAAAAAACCGGCTAATTGATATCTAACATAATCTCTAATATATAATTTCAGTTAATCTAAAGTTGATCTAGCTAGGAGAAAGAAGATCGATCTGGGTACGAGTAATTCACTGATAATGAGCTCGCTTGCTGGATACAAAACCAGTCATTTTTAAGTTTGTAAATTACAAATGCATTAAAAAGATATCTTCAAGTTCATTCCAAATGTTTCAAAATCACTGCATGAACATTTCACCTTTGTGCATGTTTATACTATTCTTTTTTTTTACGATTTCACAAATGAGATGGCTCTCAAATAAGAGTTTGAGTGTTTTTTTTTTCTCAGGAAATCTCGAGTTCAGATCCCTGAATCAACCAACCATTTTTTTTTTCCTCTCACGTCAAGGATTGTGCCAAGATGAAATTTAATTACCTCAAGTAATTTCATTCGCGTGGGCAATTAAAATTACTTACAAAGGGAGAGGTTGAAACAAAAAGTAAGAATTATTATTAATAATTTCATAATTAGAACTTAAATTAAATTCTACATGTAATAGTGATATATGTTGGGCTACTTAGTTAAATCATATTTGGTATTATGTTAATATTTGTTGTAAAACATTCTATATAGAACGATCGAGAACTTCTGGTACCGTAAATAACGGTAATAAATAAATGAGACAATCAGTCATAAAACATAGTAAGTAACAAAATAAAAACTTTTTGGAAATCGATTAAGTTTTCATAGTAATATTATGTATTTTGTTTTATAAAATATCACTCAATTATGTTACACAAGTATTTTGTGCCTATTGAGAAATACATTTTTTATTAGCTGGTTCTCATATGGTCAATGGAGAAGACTGCATAACAGTAAACTACATGTTCTTTGTGGGAAGTCAGATATAATGAGAACAGTTAAGTCTCTTAGACTGCGTGCGATGGGCAGGACATATGGCACGAATGGGGAATAAAAGACGTGCATGGAAGCTTCTTATGGGAAAACAAGACGGAACGCCCAGTTGGTAGACCAAGAATGAGATGGGAGAATAACATTAACCATGATTTGAGGGAAGTAGATTATACAGAGAATGATCGGAAAACATTAGCTCAGGATAGGGATGTATAGACAGCTTATGCCCACGCGGCCATGAACCAACGGGTTCGATAGTGCCAGTGAGTTAGTTAGGTTCTCTTTTTTTTTCTCTGGGCATAATAATAAATTATAAAGGAGAGGTACACACAGATACCTCGTTTTCCATCCAGGTATAAGTTTCTGTTTCCTAATATGCCTGTTGTAATAAAAATTTCACTTAATATTCTGCGAAACATTATTAAATATTTTTTTAGTTAATTCCGAAATCATGCATTGCATTTATGTTTTACAAAGTTCAATTACCACACACTCAACTTACAGCTGACGAATGAAAAATACAATACAGTATTTATTTTCTTTACGTATGTTTAAATGCGGAAGGGCTGTAAAAATTGGAAGTACAGTACATATCATGTTTTACTTCAAAATAGGTTAAAAAGTAAAGGTGTTTTTTCTTACCTTATTCAGGAGTAACTTGGATTAAATTTGTTTGCACTCATATACATCATCAAAATCCGGGTCTTCATCTTCTTAATCACAAAAAAAGCTCTTGTCAGATGTACGAACATTTAAATGTATGAGATTTAAGTTCCTCATCACTACAAAACAAACTGCATCGGGCGACCATGTTTGTTAGTTACAATGTTTTGCCTCCAAATAGCTGTCACTTTTTTATCATATTTTATTATATACAACTTTCCTCATTAGAGGATTGCCACAAGGACAAAGTGATATAGACAATTCATTTTCGAAATCGATGAAAATTTGTAAATACATTACAAAATTTTCAAATTGTAATTAAAGTACATTCTATAAAGTAGAAATTTTGTTCCTTCAGGGGTCCACATCTAGGGGATATGTGGATGGCCACCACAAGGTGCCCAAGCTGAGCAAAACATTTCTTCCACTTACTTGTGTTTTGCACTCTTTTAACTTTACTATCTAACCTCTCTTGGTTAACTCTTGTTTTTTTCGACCCCGACGCTATTAGGGCATCCGAGGGCTAGGGAGTCTTTCCTTTCTTCCATTTCTTCTTTCCTTTATTTTCTTTTCTTCCCCAGAAATGCCTGACCAGAGGCTATAAGATGGCAGCCCCATCACTGGTCTTGCCTTCCTTTGGCCAGCAACCAATCGAAGGGACTATTATTATGCTTTCAAGTCTTATACGAGAATTTCCCGGAAGGATCAAACACTTTGGCTAGACCAGTGTTGACCTATGGTAGTGAAGCATGGACACTAAAAAAACAACATGAAGGCAGAATAACGGCTTGTGAAATGAGATTCATGCGCAGAACAGCGGGTTACACCAGATGGGATCGGAAAAGGAACACCGATATCTTAAAAGAATTGAAGACTACGCCAATTTTGGAATATATTAAACAGTACCAACTAAATTGGAAACACCATCTTGAAAGAATGAGTTCAAATCGGATCCCCAAAGCTGTTTATAATTATATACCAAGAGGACGAAGATCACTGGGCCGTCCTATGAAACGCTGGAGGGAAAATTTTCTATAGGATCGTAAAAGGCCTTGGCCTAATATTAGAAGGAAGAAGAAGACATTTTGTAGGGACGGTTTCTTAAAATTGACCCTCTAATGGCAGCGTTGACAATTTTAGAAAGATACACTCTGTCCAAATCTAAGGAATTCCAAAATTTAGCTAAGAATCCTGGTATAGTACCTCTTGCCCCGATCATCAATCCTGTGGCAGTTATACTATCTAATTGGTATTTATCTTTGTAATAGTCAACTGCTCTTAACAACAAAATCCTAATAATATTTTAAACTTCTTCTTTCATCCAATTTAGACGAGGTGTCTTGTTCAATGCATTGCCTCAATTGTATCTAATATTTTTAAAAACGTACGATATCAGCTGCAAGGAATATGACGTTGCCAAAAACTTCCAAGTCACAAAAAAAATGTTAGTTACCATATTTTACGACTCGGTGCCTCAAATGAAGTTGAAACAGTTCGTTAGGGAAATGTTACTACTTTATTTTAGTTACCGTGACAACCTATGCACGTCATTTCCTTTGCATAGATTATAGTAGACTAGGACACTAGACTGATGTTTTACATATTCCTGTTTCATTAATGCAGCGAATAAAACGAGCGAGGGCAAATATGCACTGAAGAAGAAATCAGGTTATGTGCGTTGCACTTAATTTGCTTAACGTCATCACTGCAGTTAGACTCGGGGCTAAAAGGTACACTGTGACACTGGTTCAATATGATAGCTGTACCATACAGATTTGTGAATGTTACTTTCGGTTAGTTCCTTGCTTATACAGAGTGCTCTAAAATTCCCCTAACATACTTCTAGGACTTGTAGAGGGGACTGAGTTAATAATATTTAGAATTGGAAACCATGTCTGGACACTTACCGTTTCCATACTACAGCCGTTTGAAAATAAGCATTGTCTCAACAAGTAATAGCTTCGCGATTCGTCTAAATCGAAAATTTCCCTCTCGAGTATTCCAAGAAACTTGGTTTTTTTTTTTCAAAAAGTGTCACAATTTTTCGAAATTTTGAAAACTGCAAAAATTTATTGTGGAGGGTGTATCCGGGATTATTAATGCAAGTAATGATTTAGTTTCCATTTTGTTTCTTTGGTTATTAATGAGTTGAATTGTAAAACAAGTGATGCACTGTGTCACGCCTCATAATAAATTACTTGTAAAAGTAGTCGCGTTAAAAACATATTTTCAAACGGCTGTAGTACGGAAACGGTAAGTTTCCAGACATTGTTTCCAATTCTAAATATTATCAGCTCAGTCCCCTCTACAAGTCCTAGAAGTTTGTAAAGGGAATTTTAGAGCACCCTGTATACAATATCAATGATCCTTTAATCTCAAGTGAAGGTAAAACAAACGAGTCATTGAAAGAATTTAGTAGATATAATTTTATATTGAATGGCGAAAATATACAAGGTAAGTTTACCAAAGATTGCAAGGAGCAACGACCATTGTTGAAACACACTGTAGTACTAAAAACATAAAGCGCTTATTCCATCATTAAATAAAGAAAAGAAGTCCACGAGTATTTACCACTTCATTCAGAATTTTTGAAAATATGTGTAAAATGATTGTATGTACCAATATACTAATTTCATAAAGTAAAACAGAAAAATATCGTTAATTATGTATATCCAGACCCATACTTACTTACTCACTGGCACTATCGAACCCGTAGGTTCATGGCCGCGCGGACATAAGCTCTCCATACATCCCTATCCTGAGCCAATACTTTCCAATCATTCCCTGTATATTCTACTTCCCTCAAATCATAGTTAATGTTGTTCTCCCACCTCATTCTTGGTCTACCAACTGGGCGTTTTCCTTCTGGCTTTCCTACAAGAAGTTTCCATGCACGTCTTTCATTCCCCATACGCGCAACATGTCCTGCCCATCGCAGTCTACGAGACTTAACTGTTCTTATTATATCTGGCTTCCTATAAAGACCATGTAGTTCATTGTTATGTAGTCTTCTCCATTCACCTGTCTGTTCATCTCTCTTTGGTCCAAAAATTTTCCTAAGAGAGAACCAAATATACTTGCATTTTATCAAGGCTGGTAGCAAATTAAAATAGAGTGATTGAAGATCCATAGGTACCGGTATTAGTAATTAAGAGGGAAAGTACTTTGGTTGGCATTGTAGTGCTCTATAGTGAGCAGACGTATACTGAAACCGGAATATGCATGCGATGTGACGGCGCAAGACAGCAACGCAGCCTAGTGCGCAGCTGCGGTGCATACGAGAGTCAACAGAATACAGACCGGTTCTCAATGATTGTGTGTCGTATACCTCATTTCCCAACCAACTAAGGTACTTTTCCAGGTAATTAATAACTCCAGAAGGCCGCAAGTGATGAACGTCATTTATTCCATAATCCATCACTTCCATAATTGCGTGGCAAACTGTGTTCATATTTAATAAGATTTTAAACCATTTAAAATCTCACACCGTATATGAGGATCCATTGATCCTAAAAACCGTCGCAAATAATGATTTTCTTCCCAAAGTAAATAAATTGATCTTCGTCAATTAAAAGAATGGACACACATCTTCCAACGCTTTTTAGAATTCTCTCACTACGTGACCCAAATGTATCCAACCCATGCCCAAATGACAAGCTAGACATCAAATCGTATATACACCATGAGGCACGAACCAAGATTACTAAATGTCTTAAGAATAACTTAATTATTACAAAGGACAGGAAGCAGCGCCACTACAATTACATCGACGTGGTTACAATATAGAAATCATTGTATACTAGAGTTATTTGAGGATAACTTCAATTAATAAATACCCATGGTGTTCTGTTCCGGTACCGGCGACCTCTCGGCGCCATGATAAACAATAATAACTGAAACCCCGTTATTAAACACAACAAATACATTAAGCGGGAGACTCTTAGAGCAACAACGCTACGAAAATACTATGCTCCTAAATGTTACAATAAATATGTGAATCTGAGCGTGAAAATAAAATTTGAATTTCCGTAGATGACGTTCAGAATTCTATCGAGAGATTTGTTGCAAATGTACTTTCGCTAAACAGACCTAGCAAATAATTTCTACCAATGTCTTCAGTTAACCCTTAAATTGACAATACATTAATTTCTGGTATCAGTTATTCAAATCTGGCGAAATGTGTGAAACGAAATCGTTATTATTAGGTATAGGTATAGGTATTGTGTAATTTCACACACATTTCAGTAATTTCTTATCGTTAGCTTTCTTCTGTTTTATTAAAACTATTAGATAACTTAAATCAAATAGGATACATTGTGAATTTAAGGGATAATGAAAAAGTAAACGACTGAAGCATTGTCGATATTTTTTTTAAATTGATAAAATAATTACTTGGCACGTATGTTTTATATAAATTCTTACAAACCCCTGTCCTTTTGTTTATATTTTCAGGTATCTCAATTACGTCATCTACCACTCACGCCGAAGAATCTACACTAGGCACCTTGCATATATTATCAGCAATGGGCTGTTTTCCTAGATCTATGAATAGGAAAACATAATCAGATTCTGTTATATATATATATATATCATTCATAGTAATTCTGCCCGAGGGCAGGTCCTTCACTGCAATCATAGCATTTTCATGCTATGCTTGCAGCTTTACTAAGGAATTGTAGGTGTGGTAGCTTCACGTTGCTTTCCACACCGTTGAAAGATGATGACTATAAGGTTGATGATGATGATGGCCATATGATTTCGGGGACCGTTTGGACCTTAAAGTTTTCCTGACATTTGTCTTGCAGGTGAGGAAAACCCCCGATAAAAACCTCACCCAGAAAAACTGCCCCGATCGAGGATCGAACCCGTGCCCGACGCTACCTCGAGACCACAGCGGTGGACTATATATATATATATATATATATATAGCCTATATAGGCCTATATATAAAATATGCGCGACAGGCCTAGAACGCCCTTGGTCAGCATGTCAGGACCCCAGCCGTTGTAGCTAGTCTTCTGAACCTGCAGCCGCTACTTATTGTAGCTACCAAAATTCCTCACTGTGTTGGGCAGGCACTGGTCTCACACTGGCCGAAATTCCATGAGAAAGTTTCTTCCCCATGGAGACTCGAACCAGCCCAAGTCCAGTAGCTCTGCGCCAAGACATGTTGCCTTAACCACTCATTTACGACGCGACACGATTATGTTATCTATATTTGCTTATTTCTATAAATGTATTTTGCGAGACTGGTTACTGTCCCAATGACGTCATTGAGCGTGAATGATTTGTCTGTAATTACAAGATATTCGACGTTCTGTTTTTGCATAGAAAACTTATGTATACCTGTGCTAATTTCTTTTAAACCTGTCATGACAGTTCACATAAGATAGCTGTGCAGCGTTTAAACCAACAGAAGCGTACACTGGGGGGACATAATACGTAGTATATTACGATGCGAGGTTGGGAAGTGGTTTTTATAGAAGCGAGGAAATGTTTAAAAACCGTATGATAGCGAGGTTTTTAATTTCCGAGATTCTGTAAAACACTTCAGAAACGTGCGTTGTACATTTTTTTGCGCGATGTTATTTTCAAAATATATGAATAATGGTAAAATAATAACATTTGTGTTGGGAATATTTGCGTTCATTATAAACAAGTTCCTAACGTTAACAGTGTGGGCAATATTTATTAATTGAGATTACAGCAGACCGTGACACCAATCAGTCATAAAATGGCGGCAAATGAGTATTTATTGTTTTATATTGTTTCAAGTATAGTTCAGTTCATTAAAAATGCAGTGATTTGTTTTGTATAATGTATATTAACGCTATCTTTTGGATATATTTTTGTATATACATTGAACGTAGTATACATAAAGGGCAGTGGTTTACTTCCCACACAAGGTTTGTAATATGTAATATTACAGTATAGTTATTTACATTGGCAACCTCGAAATGTAGGAAGTTGAACATTCAATCATGGCCGCCTTTGCTGTAGGTACGACAGAACACACTACCGCGCAAAAAAAAAGTATATAAGGTAGAGGGGATGATTTTTACGGCAATGCAGATTGTTTTATTTATCTCTTTATTTAATGGAGCTAAAGCGGCCCTACACTATCAATATTTACGTCAATATATTCCACAATATTCTGTACAATAATATTACTTGGCCAACCCACACGGTGCAATATTATTGCTCAATAAATTAATTCGCAGGTGATACTTGTGCAGTCAACATGTTTATTCTAACACTGTTAACAACATTATAACTGAACTAGTATTGCGCAATATTGTCAACAGATGACGCAATATTTACTAGATTTCACAATAACAATCAAACTGTTTTTGATTGACTCAATATATTGCGCAATCTTTCAATGTGATCTACAGACGCTCAATATTAATGTACAATAAATTATTATGCAATATATTGACGTAAATATTGATCTGTAGGGGCAGCTTAAGACCGTAAGGTCTTCTCTTCCACTTCACCAGAGTTAAATTATAATTATAACAATTATGAATTATCTTCATGTTCATTAATAATGCATTATAGACACAGGCTACACAATATAGAGTTGACTAGGAAAAAAATAATAACGATAATAATATTTTTTTTAATTAGGAACATTCCACAATACAGTGTTTCTCCTTCAACCCAAAGTGATTTGTCGCCAGAGGTTTCTGTCTAGAGCATCTTCTTCCCTCATATATCTGGCTTCCATACTTCTCACTCCATCCATCCAACGTTCCCTAGGTCTGCCTCTTCCACTTCTTCCATTAGCTTTCCAATTAAGGATCTTATTTGGCATTCTCTCTTCTTCCATTCTTATGCGGTGTCCATACCATTTCAAACGTTTTTCTTCTATTTTTTCCAATACGTTTTTTTTTCAACTTGCATGATTTCCCTTATTGTGCTGTTTCTGACCTTATCCTTTCTTGAAATTCTTGTCGATCGGATGATGATGATAATAATAATAATAATAATAATAATAATAATAATAATAATAATCTTCACTTCACGGGCTAGGCAAATTGCCTGTTCCGCCTCACAGTTGTTCTGTCCATCTTTTCACTGGCCTTCCTACATTCCTTGAACCTCTTGGCTTGTAGTTGAATGCTGCTCTTGGTAACCTTAATACATTCATTCTTTCCACGTGTGTAAACCATTTCTCTCTATATTCTCTGATTTTCTCATCCAATGGATATATATTTAACTCTGTTCTTATATCTTCATTCCTTATCCGATCCAATCTTGTGCAGCCTTTTGTTCTTCTAAGGAAGTTCATTTCTGCGCTTTGTATTCTACTTTGCAGTTTTTTGGTCATTACCAAGTTTCGCTCCCATAAAGTAATGCAGGAACTGCCAATGTTTTATAAAACTTCAATCTACTATCTCTTCTTGTTTTATTAATAATAATAATAATAATAATAATAACCTATAACTTGATTAAGTAATTGGCTTGGTAAATAAAGTGTAAAATATAAAAGAATAATAAAAGTATACATGGAACGCGGTTACACATTACCGGTATGTTGTCTAAGGAAATACTATGAGATCTCAATCAAACAATAACTATAACAAAAATAAGTAGGTCTAAAATAAAATGAATTCCAATCTCACATGATATAGTAATTAAAGATAGAGACAACATTTATAATTATCCTGGCATTAACATATGCACCTGTTCATGCATCGATCATGAAGTTCTATTAATAGGTGGAATAGGTACCCCGCTAATATTTTGTGGATTATGAACATTTCCTTTATCTTCTAACAGGAGATAGGAAGCTAGAACATGCACAAAGCGCCTCAATTATGATTCAGTTCCTTCAAATGTTTATAACAGAATTAGGAATTATCATTCTCTAAATCTGTTTCTATCTTCTCCTATCTCTTTTCCTTTGAGAGTTCCAAACGAGTGGAGACTCTTCAAGTATTTCATCGCCTTTTCACAACGTGTGTCATATACAGTTCAATTTCTGTTTCTTTAGTTCTACTATAATTTCTTTCCGCAATATTTATTTAAAATTATTGGCCCAGTTAATTGTGCATTCCAAGATTTCAGAAAAATAACATTTAACGACGGTTTTTTTATCAACCGACCTCCAATTTTTTGTTGAACAATTGCACTCCTCAAGGTTAACAAGATAGCAGTAGGCATAAGTTATGTGAAGTAACATAAATATGGATAAACATCTATTACGTCACTTTTGTGGATAAATGAAATATACCACACTATTGAGTAACACTAAGAAATTAGGACTGGAAGTAAATATCAATAAAGCTAAATATATGGTCACACGCAGAGATACATTATATAATGGAAATGGACAGCTAGTGACAAATGAGGGAAATTTTGAGGAAGTGGCTGAATTCAAATACCTGGGAACAATAATCACAAATGGGAATGACATGCACAAAGAAATTAAACATAGGCTCAATTCTGGAAATGCGTTCTATTATGCATTGCAGAGACTCTTGATGTCCCAACTCCTTTCAAAAAGCGTTAAACTGAAAATATATAAAACTATTATTCTACCAGTTATATTGTATGGGTGTGAAACATGGACTCTTACTTTAAGGGAGGAAAGGAGATTACGAGTATTTGAGAATAAAGTTCTTAGGAAAATTTTTGGACCAAAGATAGATGAACAAACAGGTGAATGGAGAAGACTACATAACAATGAACTACATGGTCTTTATAGGAGGCCAAATATAATAAGAACAGTTAAGTATCGTAGACTGCGATGGGCAGGACATGTAGCACGTATGGGGAATGAAAGACTTGCATGGAAGCTTCTTGTAGGAAAGCCAGAGGGAAAACGCCCAGTTGGTAGACCAAGAATGAGGTGGGAAAATAATATTAGCTATGATTTGAGAGAAGTAGATTATACAGGGAATGATTGGAAATCATTAGCTAAGGATAGGGATGTATGGAGAGCGTATGTCTGCGCGGCCATGAACCTACGGGTTCGATAGTGCCAGTGAGTAAGTAAGTAAATGGCATATACAGTAATGTTGAAGATTTCTGCTTCAATAAACTAATTCACTGGCACTATTGAACCCGTAGATTCATGGCCACGCAGAGATAAGCTCTCCATACATCCCATCCTGAGCCAATGTTTTCCAATCATCCCCTATATAATCTACTTCCTTCAAATCATAGTTAATGTTATTCTCCCAACTCATTCTTGGTCTACCAACTTGGCGGTTTCCCTCTGGTTTTCCTACAAGAAGCTTCCATCCACGTCTTTCATACCCCCATTCGTGCCACATGTCCTGCCCATTGCAGTCTATGAGACTTAACTGTTCTCATTATATCTGGCTTATGTAAATTATCATCTTCAATATCCAAGAATTCTGGTTTAATAGACAAAAGAATTGTGATCAAAATTAATAAATAGAAAAAAATGCTTTTTAAAACAAAGTAACCCTGTTTTTTTCTGATTTTTAGAAATTTCCAAAATTGGTTATTAATAAAAGTTAAATATAAGTTTGAAACATAAGCCACTTTAACTTTGACTTCTAGAATAATCACTGCATATGACCTCACAGACTCCAGGCTAAAAATCCATTTGTTTTCATACGTATTATGCTGGGCAGCGTATACGGAGTGCAAACAAGCTCTTAAGATAAATATTCAGCCGATGTTATGGAATATTGGTTGTGTAGATTGAAGAAAGAAGTTTATGGGTTTCGGTAAAGAGTAATTCGATGAAGTGTCCGTCGTGTATTAGTTCATTTAAACGCCAGATGAAACACAAATAGTAATTGGATAAATTGTAGTGTAGTATAAATATATTAGGAATTCATTAAACACACACACACACACGAGCAGAACTCATCTCTGACGGTCCAAGGAACATTATATGCCTGAAAGATTATCAAATAATTCTGTCAAAAGATACTGGATATTGTTATTTTCTCAACTAACATCTCTAAACAATTCCTCATAGTTCATATATATATATATATATATATATATATATATATATATATATTACAAAAAAAGATAAAATTATTTTTTTTCAAATGCCCCAGGTTTGTCTTTCGACATTCCTGGTTTCTCTCCTGGCATGGCGTACTTCTAACCCACTTCTGAGGATGGGACGCCTGGAAGGCGGGGTTACGTTGCCCCGATTATATGATGGGTGATGATGATAATGGTGCGCCAGGAGTGTCCCTAATCCTAAGCTTAACCTAAGATGAATATGAATGATGATGATTGCGATGGCCATATGATTTCGGGGACCGTTTGGGCCTTAAAGTTTTCCTGACATTTGTCTTTTTCAGGTGAGGAAAAACCCCGATAAAAACCTCACCCAGAAAAACTGTCCCGGCCGGGGATCGAACCCGGGTCCGCTGTGTGACAAGGCAGCACGCTACCCCGAGACCACAGCGGTGGACGAAAATTAACAATATATCAAACCATAGTTCAGAGCATTTTAACGTATGGTGCTGAAGTTTGGCAAATTCCTACCAGGGAAATGAAAATAATTTTAAGTACAGAAATGGATGTTTTAAGAAGATCAGCTGGAAAATCTAGAATGGATAGAATACGAAATAAAGAATAAGGAGAATTATGGGTGCACAAGAGAAGCCGGACATCATTTACATTATAGGCCTAGAAAAGAAACGTTTACAGTGTCATGTCAAAAGAATTCCAGAACAAAGATTGTCTGAACTTATTATTATGGAATGAATCCCAATGGAAACGAGGAAGAAAGGAAGATCAACGAAAACCTGGATAGAAGGTGTGCAAGTGGCTATGATTATTATTAGAGGATTGGTAGAAGATCAAGAGGAATGACGTTTGGTTTCCGGAAGACGGCGGCAGCTCTCATGACACCGGATGATGATGATGATTATATATATAATCATCATCATCATCCGGTATCATGACAGCTGCCGCAGTCTTGCAGAAACCAAATGTCATTGCTCTCTGTCCATCCATTGATCCCCAGTCGGAGCAATTTTTCTGGGTGAGGTTTTTATCGGGGTTTTCCTCACCTTTAAGACAAACGTCAGAAAAGCTTTAAGGCCCAAATGGTCCCCGAAATCATATGATTATGAACGTCATCCTCATTATTATCATCATCATCATCATCATCCTTCACCGGTGTGGAAAGTAACGGGAAGCTACCACACCTACAATTCCCTAGTAAAGCTGCAAGCATAGCACGAAAATGCTGTGATTGCAGTGAAGGACCTGCCTTCGGGCAGAATTACTATGGATGGATATATATATATATATATGTTATAATTAAATGTTTAACATTGAGCAATGCAAGCTTAATATGGCCATAATCCCACATGTCATTATCAATGAATGAAAATACTTGAATCCATGACGCGGAAAACCGAAGAATACTTTCTTAACCATACTTATATCAGCGAAAATGTACAATATAATACATACACATACACACACACACACACACACATATATATATATATATATATATTATACAGGCCCTATATATAGAGCTCACTGTCCTATTTAAATTTACAATATAAAAGTACTCTACATTCTACATTCAAAGTTGAGGAAGAGTGAGATCTCAGGTATTCTATTTATATTATGTAAATTTTACATAGTAACCTCAACTGTGTTTCGTTATGAATTTTAAAAGTGTCCTATTGAACCCGTAGTTTCATGGCCGCAAGGACATACGCTCTCTCAAAACAGCCGTCCTGAGGTAATGTTTTCCATTGTTTTCCCTATATAATTCACCTCTCTCACATAATGTTAATATTATTCTCCCATTAATTTTTACTCCATCTACTGGGTGCTTTCACTCTGATTTTCCTTGTTTCCATGCCCCTCTTTCATTCCTCATTCTTGTCACATGTCCTGTCCATCGCTTAACTGTTCTTATTACATCTGATTTGTCAAATATCGTGTAGTTCACTGTCATGTAATCTTCTCCATTCACCTGTATTTTCGTTCTCTTTGGTCCAAAAATTTCCTAACAACTTTATTGTCAAATATTTCTAATCTTTCTCCTCCTCCCTTAAAATTAGAGACAGTATTTCTCATCCATACAATCTAACTGGAAGGTTAGCCGTTTTATATATTTTTAGTTTAATGTTTTTTGAGAAAAGTTGGGATAAGAGTTCCTGTAATGCATAATATCATACGTTTTCAGAATCGAGCCTATGTTTAATTTCTTTCCATCTCATTCGTGTTTGTAATTATTTGAATTTAAACACTTGTTCAGAATTTACCTCATTTATTGTTAACTGTTCACTTCCATTATATAATGTAATTCTACCTGTGCCCTTATATTTAGTTTTATTAATATTAGAATATTTGAAGGTATAGGCAAAGAGAACATAAAACATAGAATTGAATTGAGTAGCAAAATAATATCATCGTTAAATTCCATATGGTGGGATAAGCATATTTGGAAAGACACAAAAAAATATATTGGTAAAACATTGGTGGAATCTGTTGCAATGTATGGAAGTGAGGTATGGGCAATCAATAAGTACTATAAGAATAGACTAATAGCTCTAGAAATGGATTATTTACGAAGAATGCCAGAAAGTCTAGATTAGAACATGTCACAAATAAGGAAATTAGAAACATAATGGAAGCAGAAGAAAGCATAATTGAAAGAATTGAGGAGAAGGAATTAAAGTGGTTAGGACATGTCTTAAGAATGGAAGATGAGCGATGGCCAAAGCAACTATATGATTGTCATCCGAACAGAGAGAAGAAAAGAGGGAGACCAAGGTTAACATGGAAGGAAAACATGAAGACAGTAATGCAAGCTAGAGGGCTAAGCATCGAAGATGCCCAAGACCGTAGGCTTTGGAGGTTTGGCACGGGAAGACGGCAGCAGCTGTAAAAACCCGAAGATAGATAGATAGATTAATATTAGCTAATACCCGGCGTGCGCTGCTACTCATAAATAAACGTTAATGTGTTTTTACCACCAGCCGTGCGCTGTTCGGGAATCTGCTTATCCTGATATTCTTGGCATCAATGAAAGCCAAAAATGGTTATTGTGAGTTATCCGTACAAGATAAACATGTGCTGTCGCGGACTTTTTGTAGAGTTTTTTTGAGATGTTCAATTCTGTGTACATTAATTTGTGTATTTGTTATGGTTTAGGCAGCGTAAGCCATTTAAGCGTCAAAATAGGGACTTGATTCATGTTTTTCACTACAAAGGGTGATTTTTAGGGGTGAAGGGGTTGAGTATTACAATTCTCTTATAGCCTATGTTCATCCCCGGAATCTCCTGAACATTTTTCAAAAAGCCCCATCTCAATCGCATGAACAGTTGGCAGAGCACGCTTGTCCGGGAATCGACTTATCTCGGTCTTCTTGGCATCAACGAAAAACAAAAATGGCTATTGTGAGTTATCCGTAGAAGATAAACATGTGCTGTCGCGGACTTTTTGTAGAGTTTTTTTGAGATGTTCAATTCTGTGTACATTAATTTGTGTATTTGTTATGGTTTAGGCAGCGTAAGCCATTTAAGCGTCAAAATAGGGACTTGATTCATGTTTTTCACTACAAAGGGTGATTTTTAGGGGTGAAGGGGTTGAGTATTACAATTCTCTTATAGCCTATGTTCATCCCCGGAATCTCCTGAACATTTTTCAAAAAGCCCCATCTCAATCGCATGAACAGTTGGCAGAGCACGCTTGTCCGGGAATCGACTTATCCCGGTCTTCATGGCATCAATGAAAAACAAAAATGGCTATTGTGAGTTATCCGTAGAAGATAAACATGTGCTGTCGCGGACTTTTTGTAGAGTTTTTTTGAGATGTTCAATTCTGTGTACATTAATTTGTGTATTTGTTATGGTTTAGGCAGCGTAAGCCATTTAAGCGTCAAAATAGGGACTTGATTCATGTTTTTCACTACAAAGGGTGATTTTTAGGGGTGAAGGGGTTGAGTATTACAATTCTCTTATAGCCTATGTTCATCCCCGGAATCTCCTGAACATTTTTCAAAAAGCCCCATCTCAATCGCATGAACAGTTGGCAGAGCACGCTTGTCCGGGAATCGACTTATCCCGGTCTTCATGGCATCAATGAAAAACAAAAATGGCTATTGTGAGTTATCCGTAGAAGATAAACATGTGCTGTCGCGGACTTTTTGTAGAGTTTTTTTGAGATGTTCAATTCTGTGTACATTAATTTGTGTATTTGTTATGGTTTAGGCAGCGTAAGCCATTTAAGCGTCAAAATAGGGACTTGATTCATGTTTTTCACTACAAAGGGTGATTTTTAGGGGTGAAGGGGTTGAGTATTACAATTCTCTTATAGCCTATGTTCATCCCCGGAATCTCCTGAACATTTTTCAAAAAGCCCCATCTCAATCGCATGAACAGTTGGCAGAGCACGCTTGTCCGGGAATCGACTTATCCCGGTCTTCATGGCATCAATGAAAAACAAAAATGGCTATTGTGAGTTATCCGTAGAAGATAAATATGTGCTGTCGCGGACTTTTTGTAGAGTTTTTTTGAGATGTTCAATTTTGTGTACATTAATTTGTGTATTTGTTATGGTTTAGGCAGCGTAAGCCATTTAAGCGTCAAAATAGGGACTTGATTCATGTTTTTCACTACAAAGGGTGATTTTTAGGGATGAAGGGGTTGAGTATTACAATTCTCTTATAGCCTATGTTCATCCCCGGAATCTCCTGAACATTTTTCAAAAAGCCCCATCTCAATCGCATGAACAGTTGGCAGAGCACGCTTGTCCGGGAATCGACTTATCCCGGTCTTCTTGGCATCAATGAAAAACAAAAATGGCTATTGTGAGTTATCCATAAAAGATAAACGTATGCTGTCGCGGACTTTTTTGTAGGGTTTTTTGATATATTCAATTCTGTGTATATTAATTTGGTGAATTTATTATGGTTTAGGCAGCGTAAGGGGGCACGCCGTAGCGTTAGTGGTTAAGGCACTGAGCTACAAGCCGGAAGGTCGAGGGTTCAAGTCCCGGTGGGGTCAGGATTTTTAAACTGACCCAAACCTTCTGGCGGCACTATGGCCCTGGGGTCGACTCAGCCTCTAACGGAAAAGAGTACCAGACGCTTGTTCTGGGGTAAAGGCGGCCGTCACGCAGGGCTGACAACCCGGCTGACATGAAGTGCCGATTGTCTAGAAATAGTGGGAGCCTTAACCTCCTACTACCCCAAGGGCCTCCTGAGGCCTGTAGTGGGAATACTTTTAGGCAGCGTAAGCCATTTAATCGTCAAAGTAGGGACTTTATTTAACGTTTTTCACTACAAAGGGTGATTTTTAGGGGTGAAGGGGTTGAATATCACAACTCTCTTATAGCCTATGTTTATCCCGGGAATCTTCTGAATATTTTGCAAAAAAACCCATCAAAATCGGATCAACGGTATGGCCGCGCATAGTATACAAACAAACAAACAAACAAACATTGATTTATATAATTATATAAGATTTACTTCCCAATTTCTTAGTTTTCATATATATAGTCCACCGCTGTGGTCTCGAGGTAGCGGGCTGCCTTGTCACTCAGTGGGCCCGGGTTCGATCCCCGGTCGGGGCAGTTTTTCTGGGTGAGGTTTTTATCGGGGTTTTTCCTCACCTGTAAGACAAATGTCAGGAAAACTCTAAGGCCCAAACGGTCCCCGAAATCATACGGCCATCATCATCATCCTTATCATCATCGTCATCATCATCATCCTTCACCGGTGTGGAAAGCAACGGGAAGCTACCACACCTACAATTCCCTAGTAAAGCTGCAAGCATAGCATGAAAATCCTATGATTGCAGTGAAGGACCTGCCTTCGGGCAGAATTACTATGGATGGATATATATATATATATATATATGGTATGATAATAAAAATAAATGCCTGGACGGGATTCGAACCCGGATCTCTGAGTCTGTACCTCAGTGTGATATCCATTACACCATCAGGTGAATCCAATTCAAACATTTATTTTTCTTATATATGTATTGTATTCTCCATTATTACTAGATGTCGCGAGAACTCGGTCTTCACTGCCATCTAGTAGCTGACTATAACAAGTAAGCAAATTAAAGAGAACATTTTTACTTTATAGCAGTGACGCTTTATCGATGTTATAATTAAATATTTAACAGTGAGCAATGCAAGCTTAATATGGTATGATAAGAAAAATAAATGCCTGGACGGGATTCGAACCCAGATCTCTGAGTCTATACCTCAGTGTGATATCCATTACACCACCAGGCGAATCCAATTCAAACATTTATTTTTCTTATATATGTATTATATTCTCCATTATTACTAGATGTCGCGAGAACTCGGTCTTCACTGCCATCTACTCGTAGTAGCTGACTATAACAAGTAAGCAAATTAAAGAGAACATTTTTACTTTATAGCAGTGACGCTTTATCGATGTTATAATTAAATATTTAACATTGAGCAATGCAAGCTTAATATGGTATGATAAGAAAAATAAATGCCTGGACGGGATTCGAACCCGGATCTCTGAGTCTATACCTCAGTGTGATATCCATTACACCACCAGGCGAATCCAATTCAAACATTTATTTTTCTTATATATGTATTATATTCTCCATTATTACTAGATGTCGCGAGAACTCGGTCTTCACTGCCATCTAGTAGCTGACTATAACAAGTAAGCAAATTAAAGAGAACATTTTTACTTTATAGCAGTGACACTTTATCGATGTTATAATTAAATATTTAACATTGAGCAATGCAAGCTTAATATGGTATGATAAGAAAAATAAATGCCTGGACGGGATTCGAACCCGGATCTCTGAGTCTATACCTCAGTGTGATATCCATTACACCACCAGGCGAATCCAATTCAAACATTTATTTTTCTTATATATGTATTATATTCTCCATTATTACTAGATGTCGCGAGAACTCGGTCTTCACTGCCATCTACTCGTAGTAGCTGACTATAACAAGTAAGCAAATTAAAGAGAACATTTTATATACATACATACATACTCGTACGAGTGTGTGTGTAATATTGAGCAGGGTATCACAACCCGGCTGACATCTACAGTAATGCCGATTGTCAGCTACTATTCCAAACATCTTCTAAGGGTATACTAGCGTACATCTATTCAAATACGTTGGGATTATAAGGAACTACGAGTATATTGCGTTCTTGCAAAGCGACATCCCGATTTTGACAGATAAACGCGTCTCATATAGCCTATGTTTATTCCTGAATTAAGATTTTTATGGTGCTCTCTGAAGTCTTCAGAAAAATTGAATTTGATTAAAATAGTAAAGATTTAGGTTGTTAATTTTAATTGTTGTTTGATTAATGAATTGTAAAAATAAATTATTTTACTTGGTTTGGTTCCCAGGTAACTGCTCGTCACAACAAACATCCAGTGACGTCATTAGAAGATATGACATCTCTATTGCATGAAATGGGAAACAACAAGACCAAAGGACGCCTCCTTTCAAAGTTAACATACATTGGCATTGAACGGGGCAAACGCTGTCAACTTCTGCGCATTAAATTGATTCAAGTGTTGGCACCATCGTCATTACTAGAGGCAGACGTCTCACATAGTTGGCATACAAGTTTTCGCGGGATCGTCTAGTAAACAAGTTAAAAAAAAATAACGCATGTGCTGTGAGTCAACAACCGTTAAAAATAGTTTTCTGCAAGTGAACTGTGATATAAAAGTTAGTGTAATTATGCATATAGATATCTGCGTGTTCTTTCTGCTGCTATTGTGGGGGCTCCCCATGTCTTCAGTGGATGGAACAGTTACCATCACAAGCCCCACTGAAGTTAAAGAGAAGACCAAAATCTGTGGGAGTATCGACATCAGGAACCACGTCAGAGAATTCCAACAACTTCGTGGGTGCAATGTCGTGGAAGGGTTCGTGCAAATTGTCTTAGTGGAAAATGCAAATGAGTCTGAATTTCAAAATCTGAGTTTTCCCGAACTTCGAGAAATTACTAATTACCTGATTTTGTTCCGAGTTAGAAAATTGAAAAAATTGGGACCGCTTTTCCCCAACTTGACCGTAATTCGAGGAATCGAGCTTTTCCTGGATTATTCACTAGTGATTTATGATATGCATGATTTGGAAGAACTAGGGTTGTGGAGTCTTACTGCCGTCCAGAGAGGGTCTGTGAGGATAGAAAATAACCGAATGCTGTGTTTTTATAATACTGTCGATTGGAAGAATATTACCGTTAGAGGAGATTACTACGTTGGACACAATAAGGACCATAGATCGTGCCCAAGTAAGAGTTTATGTGACGTGGAGAACTGTTCGAAAAACATGTGTTGGGGAACTCAGGTGCAGAACTGCAGAAAACCACCTAAACAGGGCGAATGCCACGATTTATGTCTTGGGGGCTGTACTGGGCCCAGAGCTGACCAGTGTTTCGTCTGTAAAGAAGTGTTGAATGATGGGAAATGTGTGCTGGAGTGTCCATTAGACAGGTGAGTAAATATATATATTTTTTTTTTTTCACTTTCAAGTTATATTGTGATAGTGGAATGCAGGCTTTCACGGCCGGTAATCGTGGTAGTAAAAGATTCCGGGCTATGTGGCCGTGGTCTATAACTGGCGTTTCTTCCAGACGTTTCACCCTCAACTGCGGAGGGCATCTTCAGTGGCGAGCGCTTCAAGCTGTTGTTTCCCTGTCGTAGACTCGACTGCGAAGGTGAAACGTCTGGAAGAAACGCCAGTTATAGACCACGGCCACATAGTCCGGAATCTTTTACTACCATTATATTGTGATATTTAGGATTTGCCATTGGACTGTCTGGTCCTACTATAGTTAAGCAAGTTTTTTTTATTCATCTGATTTGATTTAATGGCAAATAAAAATTATTTATAAAAATTGTAGAATATGCAGCTGGAATATACAAATTAATGGTTTGACGAAACATAAATAAATAAAATCAATATATCTTACAGGATACATTGCCAATTTAGGGGTAATATGGTATTGTTTGTGCAATTAAGCTCTCTGTGATGGGCTGAGCATGTGAAAATCACTAATGAAAATGAAATACCTATATGGACCCATATTTAATATTCTGAATTAAGTATAGCTGTATGAAACGTTAATAAAATCTGTATATATTTATGCACCCGAAACTTGGACCTTGGTCAGAATATGATATATTACGTCTAAGTGTTCATTTTTAAGTAATATTGGCTCAAAATATTTCGACGTATTATAGAAAGGAAGTCCACCGCTGTGGTCTCGAGGTAGCGTGCTACCTTGTCACACAGCGGGCCCGGGTTCAATCCCCGGTCGGCGCAGTTTCTCTAGCTGAGGTTTTTATCGGGGTTTTTCCTCACCTGTAAGACAAATGTCAAGAAAACTTTAAGGCCCAAACGGTCCCCGAAATCATATGGCCATCATCATCATCATCCTTACATTATCATTATCATCATCATCATCATCCTTCACCGGTGTGGAAAGCAACGGGAAGCTACTACACCTACAATTCCCTAGTAAAGCTGCAAGCATACCATGAAAATGCTATGATTGCAGTGAAAGACCTGCCTTCGGGCAGACTTACTATGGATGGATAGAAAGGAAAGTTTGGCAATTAAGAAATAACTAAGAATTGCATAAACTTTGCAAATTATACTGTATTATTTATGTAATTAAGATTTTTAGATTGTGATCATCTGATGTTAAAATCATGAATGAAAATGAAATAGGCTACATATGGAATAGATCTACATATACGTAAACATCGCTGGATATAATTAGGATGATATTAAATACCGTTTATAAATCTAAAACATAGATTGGAAGTGTCCAGTGTTATTTATTTATTTTTATTTTAAGAATTCGGAGCTTGCAACACTTTAAAGAAATCGCTGCTGGTGTATTTAAGCTGGCGCGGTTGACTTTGAAGTAACATTTGGTACCCCCCCCCCAGTAATAGTGTGGATGGAGAAATAGTTTTGTAGCCTTATCACTTTTTGCATAAACTTTTAGAGATTATAATCATCATCATTTATAATTACAGTCAAAGAAAGCTTTCAATAGTTGCTAGATTAAAAATTCTGTCATTTCTATCTTTATGGACAATTTGTGGGATAACATATTCAACAATTAAAAACCATTCTTTGAATTCTCCAAATATTTTAACATAAGTCTTTCTAAAGTGTGTTTTCCTGGGATTTTTTTTTTTCGAAAAATTGTTTTTATTGTTCTTTTTTCACACGTTTTTAGAAAATGCCCAATACATCAGATTATTCTTGTTTTAATTCTGGCCACAATATTAAGTTGCATTAATTATAATATAATGCTCTTTATTCTAAAATGATTGGATCACCAATAACTTAATATATTTCTTGCGAAAATTTTCTAATGTTTTCCCATCATTTTTACTTATCGGCCTCTGTGATCTGGGAAGTAAGTTCCTTGCCTCAGGACCCGAGGATCGGGATTCAAACGTGGCCGGGATTATTGGATTTTTTTTTAGATTTTAAAAATCAAAGAGACGAGTCTTCTGGGAGGGACTTTACGCCGTGGGTCCCGAGTCTGAAGATTTTCGGGCTCGTAAAAGAACCTCAAGCCTAAAAACAACATTAATCGGTCTTTCCCATCCAAGAAATATCTTAGTTACCTACTAGGTATCTGTTTGAGGCGATGAGATACCGACTCGGTGACATCGAAAATAAGCGCAACTAAATTAAGCTTGGTTAAGTAACTCCCACGAGGGAGGACAAGTGTGGATATACGGGTAGATACAGACTTTTTTAAAAATTGTATATACTTTTCTTTACGCATTGTTAGTAGTCCTCGCCGATTAACTATTGAATACACAGAGAGTAATTTTTCTAAAGAACGTAATACTTCAAAACTCGTAGTTTATGAGTTATATGCATTAATCAAGGTTCCTGCTATACCACGTAACCAAGTCCTATATAGTTGATATTCTGCCTACAATTAACAGTCAATTTTAAATAATTTTGAATTGGACGAGACGGACCTGTTGTGTGGCCAGCGCGTTCACCAGACTTTACGCCTCTTGATTTATCTTAGGTATGTCAACAATTATCATGACGAGATCATTGAACCGTCCATACTTAATCCTTCTCCATAAAATTCTACAAACATCTTGACCTAATTACTTATCACGCCACCCCGTTAAATTGTCCGATTATACATACTCAAGGAAACCGATTGCATTACCATATCATCCTTTATATCCCTCCTTATCACACTGCATATTACTCACTATCTTCTACATAACATGGAATTCTCTTCCGCTCTATGTCAGAGACTGTCAAACTATAACATTGTTTAAAAACAAATTGTTTAATAACAACTAACAGAAAAGCATCATATTACATTTAATTAGTTTTCCTTGTATTTTTATGTTTAACTGATAGGGATGGTATAGTCCTGTGTGCGCTTCTAGTTTATCGAGTATTGAAAATATCTCCAGTTCATTTCTTATTGATTCATTATGTTGTAATCTATCCATGCGCGTACATCCTTTTACGGATCTTAAAAAAATAATTTCAATGGCTTGAATGTGCGAGATATCTTTTTTGTAAGTACCCAAGATTCGGATCCATATAAAAGAACAGGAGCAGTCATAATTTTACAAAACCTGAGCTGAGTTTCTCTTCTAGTCTTTCGGAGGGTTCTTCTTATTGAAAATATCTCCAGTTCATTTCATATTCATTCATTATGTAATCTATCCATGCGCGTACATCCTTTTATGGATCTTAAAAAATCCATTTCAATGGCTTGAATGTCTGAGATATCTTTTTTGTAAGTACCCAAGATTCGGATCCATATAAAAGAACAGGAACAGTAATAATTTTATAAAACCTGAGCTGAGATTCTCTTCGAGTCTTTCGGGGGGGGTCTTCTTATCGTGCCGCACATCATTTGATATCGGTTTAATTCGTTATGTATATATAAAATATATATATATTGTTATAACTGAACCAAGATAGTTAAAAATATATATATATATATATTATATATATATATATATATTATTGTTATAACTGAACCAAGATATATATATATATATATATATATATATATTATATTTTTAACTATCTTGGTTCAGTTATAACATATATATATATATATATATATATATATATATATATATATATATATATATATATTTAACTATCTTGGTTCAGTTATAACATATATATATATATATATATATACATAACGAATTAAACCGATATCAAATGATGTGCGGCACGATAAGAAGACCCCCCCGAAAGACTCGAAGAGAATCTCAGCTCAGGTTTTATAAAATTATTACTGTTCCTGTTCTTTTATATGGATCCGAATCTTGGGTACTTACAAAAAAGATATCTCAGACATTCAAGCCATTGAAATGGATTTTTTAAGATCCATAAAAGGATGTACGCGCATGGATAGATTACATAATGAATGAATATGAAATGAACTGGAGATATTTTCAATAAGAAGAACCCTCCGAAAGACTAGAAGAGAAACTCAGCTCAGGTTTTGTAAAATTATGACTGCTCCTGTTCTTTTATATGGATCCGAATCTTGGGTACTTACAAAAAAGATATCTCGCACATTCAAGCCATTGAAATTATTTTTTTAAGATCCGTAAAAGGATGTACGCGCATGGATAGATTACAACATAATGAATCAATAAGAAATGAACTGGAGATATTTTCAATACTCGATAAACTAGAAGCGCACACAGGACTATACCATCCCTATCAGTTTCTTAACCAAGCTAAATATGTTACGCTTATTTATCTATAGATGTCAGCGGGTGACATATGGTTAGTACAGTGAGGCATCTAATAAGCAACTAAGACATTTACTTGGATGGATGAAGGTCGATTACATTTTGCACAGAGGTATTTTTATTCAGGCTTGCGGTTCTTTTACGAGCCTCAATATCTTCAGACTCGAGACTCACGACTTATAGTCCCTCCTGGAGGACTTATCCCTTCGGTTTTTTCATCCTAAAAATACTTGACCACGGCCGGATTTGAACCCGCGTCCAATAGGTTATTATAACAGTTTAATATATTATACTTTGCGGCGTGTGTAGCAAGTGCAAATGTACATTTTTATAGTAGTTATATCGCTGTGTGATTTTTTGTACCCGTGGCTTCAATAGCATTATTTAATACGAATTAAATTAGGGGCACTATACTGAAACACACAATATAATACATTTTGAATGTATAAATGTAATTAAATGTGTGAAAATTTAGATTCTAAACTTCTTCTTCTTCGGCTTTCCCCCACTTATAGGTTTGCCGCTGTCTTCAGTTTTCCATTTATTTCTGTCATTCCAATCTCCTTCTTCCAAATTCCTATAATCCATTATAGATCTAACATAGGTTTTCCATTTCCTTCTTGATCTGCCACCACGTTTATTTCTTCCTGGGGGTGACCATTGATATACATTTTTGACAATCTTTCTTTTGCCATTCAAAACCTAAAAAAAAAAAAAAAAAAAACCAGGTCCACCACTATGTCTGGGGGGGGGGGTAGGCGTCAGGCTGGCAACCTGGCCCTGGAAAAAAGTATACCGCTACGTGCTTCAGTAAAATGTGTCAGCCTTAGATTCTAAACTATTATAAAGGAAACTATAAAATAGGGCAGATTTTAATTAAAAATCTAAATAAAATGCTACATAATACATTTCGAGTTTATAAATTGCATTAAATGTGAGGGAATTTAGATCCTAAACAAAACAAACAAAAAATTCCAAAGAAATATTAAATATGACAGGAGGTTTTCATTTAATTAAAAGAAAAACCATAACACATAACCTACATAATATGAAATTAGTAGTGTTTGATACAATTGAAAATTAAATACATTGCGATGTGTTTACAAAATTACGATAATAGTCCACAATAAATTAAGAATACGGTCACAGCATGCAAATTAAAATGAAAGTATGCCTACTAAATAAGTATGATATATTTTATTATACAGGTTACGAAAACGGTCAACGAATGGCCATATATTGTAATTATAAAGCATTATGAATATGTTCATAGAATGAAAATTGAAACATAAGAATAACTCTATCCATATAATAAATGAAAACGGCCACAGGATCCAATTAATATTAAATGTATATTAAAAAACTGTGACCATATAAAGACATAAAAAATGGCGACCAATTGCTCCGCTTATATTTCTGAGCAGCAAATATTTAAATATAAATTATACCATTAAAAGTGGAATGAATATATCTGAAATCATTTTTAAAAACCACCAATGCAATCAGAGCAAAAATAGTAATCGATAATAAAATAATAGAACAGATAGCACATTTTAACTATCTTGGTTCAGTTATAACATATAGGCGAATCTACAACAAACATTTATTTTTCTTATACATATTCTCTATTATTACCAGATGTAGCGGGAACTCGGTCTCTACTGCCACCTAGTAGCTACTATAACAAGTAAGCAAATTAAAGAGAATATTTTTACTTTATAGCAGTGACGCTTTTTCGATGTTATAATTAAACCTTTTTGACATTGAGCAATGTAAGCTTAATATGACAAGATAAAAATAAATGCCCGGACGGGATTTGAACCCGGACCTCTGAGTTGATGTCTCAGTGCGCTACCACTTACGCTATCAGGCGAATTCAGAACAAACATTTATTTTTCTTATATATATATATATATATATATATATATATATATATATATATATGCCCTGCCTTTAAATCGCTCAATTTAACTGAAGTAATTTTAGGTTTCCATCAGATCGTCAAGGCAAAAACCGTACCGGATTTTCATTTCCATGAATCATTTTAACATTACAATAAATAAAAACGAAATCAGCTGACATATGACAAACACATGAATACACTATAATGCAATACATATTCTTCTGTTATACAAGCAAAATTTCTTGAAAGTTATTCTCAAGCGCCTGTAAATAAAATATAATTAGAAAGAACCAGAGGTAATGCATGGTAAAAGAAGAAAATCTACAACATCAATTTAGTGTAGAAACCAATTTTGAAAGAGAACGCCTTGGAATGTGAATGTAAGAAACAAACGAACCGTTTAAACACGAACTGGCTTGTCTTGAACATATCCGGTGCATGATGATCATATCACTACATTAATATATTGTTACTTTTTAAAATAATAGTAATTATTTTTAACTATTGGAAATATAAATTAAACGTTTTCTAAAACTCGTTCATGTTTGACCGCGTCGGCACATGGTAGAGAAATCGAATCGGGTGTGAGCATATAAACAGTCCGTATGAAATGTGAATGTTAAAGTAAAGTAAAGTGATCCCACAACAGGCCTGAGGAGGCCCTTGGGGTAGTAGGAGGTTAAGGCTCCCACTTTTTCTAGACAATCGGCACTTGATGTCAGCCCTGCGTGACGGCCGCCTTTACCCCCAGAACAAGCGTCTGGTACTCATTTCCGTTAGAGGCTGAGTCGACCCCAGGGCCATAGTGCCGCCAGAGGGTTTGGGTCAGTTTAAAAATCCTGACCCCAACGGGACTTGAACCCTCGACCCTTCGGCTTGTAGCTCAGTGCCTTAACCACTACGCTACGGCGTGCCCCCTGTTATTTATTATTACTATTATTATTATTATTATTATTATTATTATTATTATTATTATTATTATTATTAGGTTATTGGCATATTAATTCACAATATTTTCTACATTACTTATTTTTTAGGATGACCAAGTTCTAATAACTCAGGATAATGATACTTTATATAAGACAAAAAAAATTGTTGAATATACAAACAAAATTGTTAAATATTAATTTTAAGGCAATTCTTCCTTTAATATTGAAGATGGAAGATGTTGAAAAGTTGGAGATTGAATATGAAGAAATTAAGAAAGTCAATAAATTAAATACCAATTAGATAGTATAACTGTCACAGGATTGATGGTCGGGGCAAGAGGTACTATACCAGAATTTTTAGCCAAATTTTGGAATTCCTTGGATTTGGACAGGGTGTATCTTTCTAAAATTGCCATCGCTGCCATTAGAGGATCAATTTCAATTTTAAGAAACCATATTTACAAAATTACTACTTTATAGTATGTATACTTCAATCAGGCCTACAAGTTGATTTTTTTTAAATGCATTTACAAAATGTATTTCATCTATTTAGAAAATTAATTGTCTGTATCACTTTGTCCTTGAGGCAATCCTCTAATGAGGAAAGTTTTATATAATAAAAAAATATTTGGGATCCATTTTAGAGGCTGATAGAAGAAGTTCAGCCGAAAAAAAAAATAAGTAGGCCTACGCGTATAAAAATAATTTGTATGCTGAATTCAGTTTTTTTAGGGCAGGAGTACTGTAAATAGCACTAAAAGAATAATTGATAATTCATTGGATCAAAGTGTAATGTTATATGGAGCAGAAAATTGGGCATTATACAATGAGCAACATTAAAGTAAATTATTGGCTGACAGCAATGGACAATTGGCGTAGAGCTTCAAGAAAATCAAGAATGGATCCATCTGTCTTCCAGCCTGTGCAGTTGTGTGTGTGGAAACTATAGGTATATTTCTACACCACATCTGCCATGCTGGACGACATATGGACCAGAGGAGTGCAACCACCCCCAGATACACGTCACAGCACGACTCCGCACCATATGAGTTTTCATACCAAAATGTTTATTAACAAGAAATTCTACGATCCGACCCGAGTGTAGTTTTTGTGCATCATAACGTGTGTTGAAAGAACTAAAACTCTCACAGACTGACTCAAAGACTAAACTATACACGAATGTTCAGATCCGGAGTGGCACATTTCCTATTATTATCGTTTATTGATTATTATTATTATTATTATTATTATTGATTATTATTATCTGATTTTTATTATTATTATCATCATCATCATTATTATCATTATCATTATTATTATGATCGTTATCATCATTATGATCATTATTATCATTATCATCATTATCATTATCATCATCATCATTATTATCATTATCATCATCATTATCACCATCAATATTATTATCGTTATTATTATTGTTATTGTTGTTATTATTCTTGTTATTGTTATTATCGTTATTGTTATTATTATTATCATCATCGTCGTCGTCGCCATTGTCGTCACCATCGCTATCATCATCATCATTATTATTATTATTATTATTAGTAGTAGTAGTAGTAGTAGTAGTAGTAGTAGTAGTAGTAGTAGTACTATTATAAAATTAGAAACCAAATAATTTTAAGGATGATGAAAATGGATGAGTTTTCTTGAAGAAATTGAAGAACGAAAATTCAGATACTTTGTACATGTTAAAAGAATGGAATAAGACAGAATTCCGAAAGTGATTTTGGAATAAAATGCTGAAGGTAGAAGGAAAAGATGAAAACCAGAGAAACATTGGATGAATGGAATCAGGTGGAGTATAAATAGAACGGAATTGACGAAAGAAGATGCACAAGATAGGAATTTCTAGAATAGTTTAGGTTGAAGAGGGAAAAAAAAAAAAAAAAAAAAAAAAAAACACACACACACATCGTAGTATAGAAAAAAAATCCCTATAAAATGTATTATTATTATTATTATTATTATTATTATTATTATTATTATTATTATTATTATTATAAGGGAAATTATGGGTGTACAAGAGGAGCCGGACATCATAGACACCATAGAAAAGAAAAGATTGCAGTGGTATGTACAATGTCAAACGAATGCCAGAGCAAAGATTGCCAAAAATTGTTATGGAATGGATCCCAATGGAAAGGAGGAAGAGAGGAAGACCGAAGAAAACTTGGATAGAAGGGGTACAAGCAGCTATGAATATCAGAGGAATGGACGAAGATCAATGGATGGATAGAGAGGAATGGCGTTTGGTTTCCGGAAGACGGCGGCAGCTGCCATGATACCGGATGATGATGATGATTATTATTATTATTATTATTATTATTATTATTATTATTATTATTATTATTATTTTCATCATCATCATCATTGTTAAAATTTATAAATCTTGTCTGTGGTATTGTATAGGTGCGAAACATAATGTATTATATAAAAGGAAGATTACGAGCTCTAGTTATAAAAATAGGATTCTAAAAAATATTCTCTTCCATAAGGGATGATAATGCAAAGTGCAGAAGCTTCACGATGAGGAGCTACCTAATTTATATCGTTGTCCTAACATTGCCAGGGTTAGGCCTAATGTAGGAGATCATGTTACTCGAATGAGTTACATTATAAACGTTTTCAATTGTTTTATTAAGAAATCCTTGGGTAAAGACGATTAGGTTCCTCCACTCTTCCATTCTTATTTTATCATCATCATCCTTGCAGGAATTAGGCAATCTTGTTTTTTCCGTCTTCACATTGCTAGAACCTCATCTTCCTCGGACGTCCCACATTTCTTCTTCCTTCAGGTTGATAGTTATACACTAATGCTGGAATTCTTTCTTTATTCATACGATCCCGGTGGACTGCTCTTCAATTGTCTTTATATTCCTCTATTTTCTCATTTAAGTTGTATATATTCAATTCGCCTCTTAGGACTATTTCTTGATTTCTTATCAGATCCATTTTTGTACAGCCTTTTTCCCACGAAGGAACCTCATTTCAGCCGATTGAATCTTACTTCTATCTCTTTCCTGTAATATCCAAAACTCACTACCGAAATTCTTATTTCATAAGCGTGGAATTAATTAATTTATTCTATATTTACCTAGAAGTACCGTTAAGAGCATTTTTCCATTTCAAAACAAATATATTGATCCATTTCACATATTTCAAAAGCATATTGCACGGGGGGATTAAGGGGGGACACCTAATGTGCTCTGGGTATCGATTAAGCTCTTTATAAATAATAAGTAACTACGATGGGCATAAAAATTATAGCGTATTTCAAAGTCCATCGGTAAGACTTAGCGTAATAACAGAGAACTAATAAAGATAATCATCCAAATATGTTATAAGCAGAGTATCTCCGTGGCTGGGCCCATAATATTCACGGAGTTGTTTTATTACTTTAAACAGAGTAACTACTAGGCATAAATAGTCAATCTCAATAAATATTCTGATCGGAGCTAATAAATGATCTACAATCATGAGTACTTGACGGGGACACGTGAATATTAAATTAAGCTATTGCCAGACTGAGGTTGAAGGGATCTATTGTTTAAATAAGAACTCAGCATGTAAAATCAGTAAATTTATTTAAATAAATGAGAATATAAGTCAATTAATATAAATAAATGGTTACTTTACAAATGTGAATTAAATGCACAATTAACAAATAATATAAGCAACCTTGATAAATGACATAATAATAATAATAACAATAATAATAATAAAGAATTTATGCCAAACAACATTCATACAGCATTCTCTCCTAACTGAAGCTTAGTTCCTCCATGACGTCTCCAAGTCAATTTCCTCGTGCAGGAACCTGGAGGAAATAAATAAATCGGCGATATACGCCGCAACTCAAGACGAACCCAAAAGGGATGAATGCCGGTCGGTCAGAAACTCCTAAATAACTGACCCAGATCGTTCCGTAAAATAGATATTACTTCTGCGCCGGCGCACGTAACCAAGGAAGTGGGGATGGGAAGGGTGTATTCGGGAACGTTGGCACAGATACAACTAACAGATTTCGATGGAACAGAGTTATCGCCTGGCAAAACACAGATATGTCCAGCACACGCAAAAATGTATCTTCTTCGCGGTTCAATATTTTCCTTCATTCACAATGTTAATGAATGAAGATTGAGTTTACTTCATAATGTGGCAGGGCTAGAAGGCACTTAACATACCAGCTAGTTGGTGACCTCACACCTACAGGTGGATGATCATCCAGACAATGTAGGAATTACATATCGACGGTAGGGAATGAAAACCTCGTAACTCGATCAGTCATTGAAAACCACATAACTCCAGTACCCAGCACAGAAATATGTGATGCATAACCTGTTGAGTGAACTAAGGAAGACAGAATCAAGAACACAGAAATAAGACAGGAACTTGAAATATTTGCAATAACTGATAAAATAGATACGTATAGACAAAAATGGAAGCAACACATAGACAGAATAAATGAAGATAGATATCCAAAACAAATAACAAAATACAAACCTAAAGGCAACCGAGATGTGGGCAGACCTAGAAAGAGATGGGCTGAAGTCGGAACGGGTCAACAGACCTAATCCATGAATGCAGATGATGATGATAACCTGTTGAGAACACGGACTTCAAATGTATTAATAACTTGACTTTTATTCTGTAGTAAAATATGTGGGAATTATTGCTGTATCAATTTTCATAATTATTTAAAACAGTTATTTGTTTCTCCTGTAAAATTTATCAAAATGGAGTTATGAGGTCTTCATTGCCCGCCATCGATATGGTCAGCTGGTATTTTTTTTAAACCTTGTAGTAGGTGCATAACGGTGTTACCCAATTCTTCACGAAACTGGATGGACACCGGCCCATAGATTGACCGAAATTACGCGAGGAAATTTCTTCCTCCATGTCACCCGAATTCAGCTCTATCTCTGCACGAATGCTGGATGTTTCACACTGCTCTACCATGATTTGTGATATTTTATTTTGAAAAAAAAAAATAATTTCGGTATATTTTTAATAACCGTTCTTTGTAAATTATTTTTAAAAAATGCAAATAATGCATCAATATTGGTGAGTAAAAAATGAATGTCGTATCTATTAAATTATTTTTTTAATCTACGACCAGTGGAATGTTTATAGAGAATTCTTCGCATTTTATGTTCGAAATTTGATGTTCGGTGAATTTTTAAAGAAAAATGGTTAGGCTATTCGAAAAGTTTATGTAAATCTCTATTTTTTTAAGTTCGAAGATATAAGTGAGTTTGTACTCACAGCATGTCTTTTTTCTAGGTAATTCTCCTTTTAAATCGATGGGCATCATTAAGAGAATATTAAAACCCTACTTGGTGCAGAAACACATATTGGCGAACCCTTTGCTTTGTAGCGGGAAGTAGCGTGGGGATGAGGTCTAACTCTCAGGGTTATGGATTTCTATCACGGGAATAAGGCGAGGAGCGAACCAAGGACTCTAAGTACAATTAAGGAGGCTTTCCAAGACAAAACTGATGTCAATATAATATATTTATTAATATAATGAAGCACATAGGCGATCAATTGTTACACTGTTCACATACACTATACGTAGTATGGATATATCTTCAATTAATGTTGTTCCGGTATTATTACTTCGGAAATTACAGGTGCTAATAGCGGTAGATTTCATTAATGTACTGGCGAATCTATTGCACTCGACCTATTGAAATATATTTTGTGGATATAACTCATGGATATTATATGATCGCCTGTAATGCGATCAACACACTGATGTTTTTAAATTAACTTCAATTTGCCGTTACTTTCCGGCCTATCACTTTCCTAAGCGGCTAATAGGTCGCTCGCCGGCGATATGTGTGCCCGCACTGCAGCGGGACTCACGCAACAACACTCCGCTCGAGAGTGTCTTCTCATTACTCGTAAGTACAACAATAAGTTTCAAAACCAATATTCTGATTGGCTGGAACATGCATTCAATATATTTAAAAAAAGGCGTGATTCACTAGACATACTTATGAACCCTAATTGGATATTAGAGTCCCCACTCTCCTTAAACATGAATCTCTGGGAAATCATTGGTCCCCTAGCTGTCGTAACTTATATAATGATTATATTAATTATAAATTATTTTAATAATCGATTCCTCCTTGAAGGACAATTAATTGAAGTTGCATGAACAATTGCACCTGCTATTATTTTAATCTTCATTGCAATCCCCTCCCTACGGCTTCTACTTCCAGGGTGTGTTTTTCACAAGGCTCATGAGTAGTTAGGCCCAACTGACAATAATCAGCTAACGAGGCCGGAAGTCGGTCATTAATTCAAACAAAACAGATGGGCATCTGCTACTGTCTGCATCCCAATAGGGGGGTGATCCTCAGCACCGAAGACTGACCGTCATTTATCTTAAGGGAAGGATAATTTCTATGGCCGGACAAGGGACATTTCAGAGTTTTTGGTAGTGAGACCTTTACAAAAGAACCAATTCGATCCAGTTGTAAAACAATTTAAGCTACGCAAGTGTTGGTTTTAAACTTGAGATACAAAGACAGAAATTGGTATTTACTCAAGAGTAACAAATTAAGTAAAAGGTTCTCAAGAGACCTCTTGGACAGTGTAACTAATTTTTAGTTAGGCCCGTTTTACATGTGTCAATTAAGAAAGCTAATTACCACAGATAATATTGCTACAGCTTACATAATATGTGATGCAGCGAGAAGAGGAAAAGAGATATCTCATATAATCATATTAACTGCTAAAGAAATTAAGTGCATGAGAACAGCCGGATATACAAAATTAGATAAGAAAACTGTAGATATTCTTCAATAAATAAAAATATGTTCTGTTAATTTATCCATATACAGTAGGCCTACTAATTGGAAATAATGCCAACACATGAATTGGACACACATCCCACATCAGATTTTTATTTACCACCCCAAAGGAAGAATATCTATACTAGGAAGACACGAGACAGCAAAAAGGCTGCTAGTTCAAATATATGGAAAACAGATTATATTGATGCATTTGTATGCATCTAAAATAAGATTTCCGCATTCATTGTAGCTCTCTATGTGTCATCAATATGTACCCCACCTGCAAGGAATAATTTATAAGTAAGCAAAGAAATGCATGAATATATTCAAAATGTAAACATTTCAACTGACGTAGCTCTACTGTGACTCGATTCTGACGTCATACTTCCTTCTTTAGCTCTATGAGTTCAACGTAAAATGTATACAGTAAAAGTTTCTTATTCGCGTTTTCATTATTCGCAGGTTAAAAAATTGCGTCACAGTTCCTGTATTCGCGGCTAAAATGTATTTATTCGTGGATCCAGTAGGTATATTAGAAGGATTAGTATCCTTTATTAACGCATCGGGAACTTTTTTTACTGCAGGTACGTATCAAAGGCATCTTTTACAAAGAGTGATTCAAACCAAATGGACAAATTAATATCAAAGTAAAACAAACCTTATTGTCACTAAACCTAAAGTTCGTTGTTGAAAGCCACTGCCGCTGTATTTCACGTGCCGCTATGTCCGTTGACAAATCCCGCCCTCGCCACGATCGGTGTTTCATTGTTTCAACTTGCCATTAGTTGCATTAATTTTGATTGAATGACACGCGTCTCTTCTGCCTTGTTGCCAATTTATAATGTCGAGTAAAAGGAAAATTGTTCATCTCTCATTAATTATTTTATTTTGATAATTTTTATTTTATTTTAGAACATTGGAACGTATGCCCTGTTTTCTGGTATGCAGAGACGAAGTCAATAATTACAGTGCAAAGAAATTACCGGAGAGAATATGGAGGAAATGCACCTGATGGGAAGACCATTAAAAGACATGGCTTGAGAAGTTTCTGGCGGCTGGAAGCGTTAAAAAAATAATCAGGAGGTGTTCGTACACGTCTCTCAGAAGAAAAGATTGAAGAAATGGTGAACATATAGAGGTGTTTTAATGTGTGGCAATGAAAATTCTTTGAATTTCTGTTTCGTTTAATACCGGCCTCATTTCATATTTCCGCATACTTTGTTAGTTATGATTAATTAAAATGTGGGAGGCTTGAATGGGACATACTGTACTACTGTGGCAGTGTTCAACAGTTGCATAAAATAATATTCTCCAATTTGTATGTTCTCTTATGAATGGTGGGTAGCACAGTATACAAATGTTGTAATCGACAGGCGATGTTGGGATTTCATAAACGGTTGGTGTGTGACGATGCGCTGTGAGAATGTTGCCCTCATTGGAATGTGCCTGCATTCCATTTATAAAACTGGTCTTGCTGCACAATCACGTTTCTCAATGAAAATACCCCATTATCCAACTTCAACATTTATTGCTATTTCTCTCTTACAATGTAATGTTACTAAATTTGTAATAAAACACTGCCATTTTGGAGATATTTGATTGGGAGCATTCCTCTAGAACATATTGAAACTTGAGTAACTAGAAATAATTATTTGAAATGAGGTGAAAATAGAAATAAAGAACAAAATGGAAGTGAATGTGGCATCTTTATATATGTAATTCTTCTGTTTGTGTGTTTGTCATTCTACTACTTTTAAACGACTGGACCGATTTTTAATGAAATTTTTTATGTGTGTCTGATTTGGTCCCTCGATGGTTTAGATTCACAATTGGGCCCTCTGAAACCATTAGGTGTAGGAGTTCACCTGAAGTGAAAATTTAAAAATAGCTCTAGCGGTCACATTTTTTGCTGTTTCACAACTAAACTAAATATTCCACATTAAAATAAACCGTGGTAGGTATTTTCAAAAAATGAGCGTAATCTGACAATTAGAAGTGGAAGTTTACTAGAAGTCTGAAATTAAAAACTGCCTAAACGACTGGACCGATTTTGATGAATTTTTTGTGTGTATTTAAGTGTGTCCCTGTATGGTTTAGATTCACAACTGGACTCGGTAGGTGGCGCTGCGATCGGGTAATATGATTTTTATGACAGATGTGTAGTCATCTGCATTATCGACATATTCCGCGCGACAATGTGACTACATCATGTACGCTTAATAGATGGCAGTGAGGAGTTTTATTGCGAACGTACTTAATCCGTCTTAATTAGTGCATTTTATGGTAAAAAAAAGTAACATTTTCATCGTCCGGTCATGACACGATAATTGAACGTTCGGGCAGGACAACGTCTGCCGTGTCCGCTAGTATGTTAATAAAAAGCAAATAAGCCATTGATAGGACTACATTAAATTGGGATGCTCAAGCGAATAAAAGCTGGAACAAAATTCACAGAAGGATAGTCAAATTTCTGATGATTAGGGCCCGTACATTTTTTACCTAAAAATTGTCTAAAATACCCTTAAATGTAATAAAGTGATCTAAAATATGTTTAAAATCAACTAATAAGAACAATTTATTTATTATTAATAAATCGATAACTCGCTTGGATAAATAATGAACACGTGGTTTGAATAATTGTATTTTAAAACATTCTAAGTACCTGGGTTATGAAATCTCCTATTTTAAAAATGATCTTTTTTAACAAATTATACATTTAGTTAGTTATATATATAGCACAATTAAAAGAATATTTAAAAACACAAGAAAGGAAACAAAACTAAAATTTTATAATGCAGTGGCAGTCCCCTTACTATTGTATGGTAGTGATTTTTTTGTTTTAACTAAAAGAGAAGAGAAGATCATAGAAGCAGCTGAAATGAGATATCTGAGAAGTGTAGTTGGCTGCAAACTTGTAGATAAAAGAAGAAGTGAAGATATTAGAAATAAGCTAAATATTTTTAAACTTTTAGATAAAATAAAATAATCTAAAAAAAACTGAAAAGAACATGTTCAAAGAATGAAAGATGAAAGAATACCAAAAATTATACTTAATTACAAACAAAAAGGAGACAGGAATGTTGGTGGACCGAAAAAAAAAAAAGAGATGGATTCAAATTTTTGAATGAGAATCTATGAGACCATAACAAGCCTCATGGGCTTAATCCGTGATTGTTGTTGATGATGATGATGATGAAACATTCTTAGTAGAAAGTGTAGTTAATAATTATTACTAAACAATTATTACATTTACAATTATCTTTAGGTCATTTTCAATAGTATAAAATCGCATGAAAACTATGTTACTGTAGTCACTTGTCTAAACATACAGTTAGTGCAGAAACTATTGATACACTTAAAAATAACACAGACAGAAATAAATAATTTCATTATTTCTTCAATACGTACAAAAACAAAAATGTACACCTTTAAATTGAACTCTATGAAGTTAAATACACGCAGTTTCCTCTGCTTTAATATGACAATTAACGAGCCAAAAAATAATTTATACATGACAACAAAAATTAACAAACAAAAAGTATTGATACAGTATTAACAGAATGTTCACATGGTCGAGTGGGAGTGTTGTTATTCACTCTAGCCTTGAATACTTTGCCGTGTAGTTGTGTGTATCCTGGCTGCAGATTAAGCTGGAATGGGGCGCAAAGGTAGAAAGACTACAGTAGAAGAAAGGGAATTAATTATTGGTTTGCATATCAGTGTAAATCGCTAAATGAAATTAGTGAAATAATTGGAAGTCCAAGACCAAACATTCAGCATATAATTGATAGAGTTGGTGAACGAAAATCTTTCGAAAATAGCCACAGATCAGGACATCATAAAAAAACTATGATGTTAATGTTGAAAAATCATTAATGTGAAAAGTAAAGCAAAAACCTAAAAGTGGTGCCACTAAATTAGCAACTAATATCAAGACTGAAAAATATTGGTATTTCTGCTAGCAATGTTCGTAACAGTCTATGGGCTAATGAACTACATGGGAAAACAGCCCGTAGAAAATGCTTAATAAGTGAAGAAAACTGAAAGAAACATTTGAACTTCGCTAAAACTTACATAAACAGCCCCAAATAATTTTGTCATCATCATCATCATCTGCATTCATGGATTAGGTCTGTTGACCCGTTCCGACTTCAGCCCATCTCTTTCTAGGTCTGCCCACATCTCGGGTGCCTTTAGGTTTGTATTTTGTTATTTGTTTTGGATAAATACTTATGTAAAAAAGTAATTTATACTAACGAGCCTAAAATCAACATTTTCCATTCGGATGGAAGAAGAAAAGTCTGGAGGAATTAAAATAAAGAGCTACAAAAGCAAAATCTCCAACCCACTGTGAAACATAGTGGTGATTCTTTATTAGTATGGGCATACATGAATACCTCTGGAGTCGGGACCTTGCATTTTATCGATGGTGTAATGGATCACCAACACTAGGGCCTATATGAACATACTAAAGACCAATCTTCATACAGAGGAAATGGGGATCAAACAAGGTTTTGTATTTATGCAAGATAATGATCCCAAACACATCGGTTTCAATACGCGTTTATGGATTTTGTATAACACACCAAAGTACATGGAAACGCCTCGCTAGTCTCTGGACATAAACCCCAATGAGAATTTATGTCACCACTTCTGTTGTTAAGAGGATTGAAAATCAAACGCTTAAATGGTATGGTCATGTACAAAGAATGGAAAATGAAAGATAACCAAAAAATATATACCAGTGGTCACCCCCTGGAAGAAATAAACGTGGCAGACCAAGATGGAAATGGAAAACCTACGTCAGAACTATAATGGATGATAGGAATTTGGAAGAGGGAGATTGGAATGATAGAGATAAATGGAAACTGAAGACGGCAAACCTTTAAGTGGGGGAAAGCCGAAGGAGAAGAATTTATGGTAACATCTGAAAAGGAGAATTCGTTCAAGGCAGGTTTCCAACAAGCAAGACCTGAGAAACGCTTTGGAAGAAGAATGGAGAAATATAACTTCTTCAGTAACTTCAAACTTAGTCGGGTCGATGCTACGTCGTCCTCAAGCCATCTTGGAATCAAAGAAGCTCCCAACCAAGCATTGAACTCAAAAAGTAAAGACTCAAAAGAGTCATAATATTAGACTATATCAATACTTTCTTGTTAATATTTGTTGTTCGTATATAAAGTATTTTTTACTCGTTTTGTGTAAAAACAGAGGAAACTGCGTTTATTAAATTTATAGAGTGCAATGTAAAGGTGTATAATTTTGTTTTTTATATAGTAAAGAAATAATTAAATTATTTATTTCTCTCTGTGATATTTTTAAGTGTATCAGTACTCTCTGCACTAACTGTACCTTAATTAGCATTGCTAGCGGATCCTACACCGAAACCTTCAAGAGCAGGTCGACCTGACTAGAAACGATGTAAACAACACTTGCATGGACGAGGCACGAAAAAAAAAAAAGACGAGACCAGGTATAGTTAGGTGCTGAAAAAATTGTTTAATACAGCAGACAATTATAATTGTGCAACAAAGTAACTAGAACACTATGCAGTATTAAACAGAGAAACAAACGTAAAACAATGCACACTTCATAAATCCACCAACAGCTGCAATACGTATATCAGAACTGAAATTGATGTTACTCCCTGAACATATTATACAGTTGTGTAGTAATCAGACGATACTCCACAGGACCTCATACTAATCCCCACCTCTCTCTATACTCCTCGTAGTCCCTAATGTGTAGCGCTTGTTTTAGTGTAACATTCGTTAGACCTGTTAATTAGCATTGCAATACACTACCATAGTCATCTTCTTACTTATTCACTGGCACTATCGAACCCGTAGGTTCATGACCGCGCTGACATAAGCTCTCCATACATCCCTATCCTGAGATAATGCTTTCCAATCATTCCCTGTATATTCTATTTCCCTCAAATCGTAGTTAATGGTATTCTCCAATCTCATTCTTGGTCTACCAAAAGGGCGTTTTCCCTCTGGTTATCCTACAAGAAGTTTCCATGCATGTCTTTCATTCCCCATTTGTGCCACATGCCCTGCCCCATCGCAGTCTACGAGTCTTAACTCTTCTCATTATATCTGGCTTCCTATAAAGACCATGTAGTTCACTGTTATGTTGTCTTCTCCATTCGCCTGTTTGTTCATCTCTCTTTGGTCCAAAAATTTCCCTAAGAACTTTATTATCAAATACTCGTAATCTACTTTCCTCTCTTAAAGTAAGAGTCCGTGTTTGCATCCATATAATATAACTAAAAAAATATATATATAATTTTTTCTTGGTTTAACTTTTTTTTAAAGGAGTTGGGACGTCAAGAGTCCCTCTAATGCGTAATAGCACGCAGTTCCAGAATTGAGACTATCTTCAATTTCCTTGTGCATGTCATTCCTATTTGTGATTATTGTTCCTAGGTATTTCAATTCAGTCACTTCCTCAAAATTTCCCTCATTTGTCATTAGCAGTCAGTTTCCATTAAGTTATCAAAATTGAAGAAACGGTGTTGTCAGCTATAACACTGTTTTAAATATACCTACTTTGAGAAATTTTCCCTGATTCTACAGATGTAATAGTAGCATATGAAAACCACCATTTCATTGCCTATTAAATCCTCTTCACAAATGTAAATTCTGAAGTTTTCTCCTCATAAAATACTGGCTATTGTCAAACTGTTTGATAATCCTTTATTTTTGTCCAATACAAATTTTAATTTCTGACTAACTATAACTCCAATATCGTCATTTACATTTTGTATATCATCTTAAGAAATTCTGAATAACTGAATCGGCTTGGCTAGTGTCATGTCACTATCTTCTAGGCGAGTTATGGTTTCTGTTAAAAATACAAAAATTGATTTAGTGCAAGTCAATTTATCTTGGATTTAAGGATCAGAATACAAGTTCTGTGAACTCCCAATTACCTTAGAGTGTATATTTATGTTAATTTAAGTGCATATTTAATATTAATTTGAACCTTAATAATTGTGTATAAATTCATTTTGTATATCTTACTTTAATGGTTGACTGGAAGATAATGTCCCATGGCCTTAACTTTACCAGTTTAAATAATAATAATAATAATAATAATAATAATAATAATAATAATAATAATAATAATAATAATAATAATAATAATATTTTTTTTTGAAAATGCTTTAGGTGTCATTTCAACATTCCTGGTATTCTCTCCTGGCATGGCGTACTTGTAACCCACTTCTGAGGTTGGGACGCTTGGAAGGTGGGGTTACGTTGCCCCGATTATATGATGGTGATGATGATGATGATGATGATGATGATGGTGGTGGTAGTGCGCCAGGAGAGTCCCTTATCCTAAGCTTAATCTAAGATGAATATGAATAATGGTGATTGCGATGGCCATATGATTTCGGGGACCGTTTGGGCCTTAAAGTTTTCCTGACATTTGTCTTACAGGTGAGGAAAAACCCCGATAAAAACCTCACCCAGAAAAACTGTCCTGACGGGGGATTGAACCCTGGCCCGCTGCGTGAGAAGGCAGCACGCTACCTCAAGACCACAGCGGTGGACATAATAATAATAATAATAATAATAATAATAATAATAATACTAATAATATATTATTATTATTATTATTGTTATATATAATAATAATAATACTAATAATATATTATTATTATTATTATTATTATTATTGTTATTATTATTATTATTATTATTATTATTATTATTATTATTATTATTATTATTATTATTATTATTAATACAGTAAAAGCTCCTTATTCGCGGTTCCTTTATTCGCGGGTTAAAACATTGCGAGACAGTTCCTGTATACCCGGCTAAACATTTATTTATTCGCGGATCCAGTCGGTATATTAAAAGGATTAGTATCCTTTTTTTAACGCATCGGCAACTTTTTTTTACTGCAGGCACGTGCCAAGGCGACTTTTACAAATAGCGATCAAACCAAATGGACAAATTAATATCAAAGTAAAACAAACTTTATTGTCACTAAGCCTAAGTTCGTTGTTAAAAGCCGCTGCCGTATTTCACGTGTCGCTATGTCCGTTATAAATGCCGCCCTCGCCACGATCGGTGTTTTATTGTTTCAACTTGTCATTCGTTGCAATAATTTTCATTGAATAACATGTCTCTCTTCTGCTTTGTTGCCAATTTATAATGTCGAGTAAAAGGAAAGGAAATTAGTTCCGAAGCGGAAGTTGCCGTTTTTAGGGTAAAAACAGAAATGCTTGGCCGTTTACGCGTTGGCGAGTCGTTTGCGTCTATATCACGATGTTTCAATGCTAATGAATCAGCTGTACGATTCATCAAGAAGTCCGAAGACAAATAAGGAATTCTATCGCTGAATTCACAGCTGAATATAAATCTGAATTGAAAGTCCTTTTAAAAGCGGCAAAACAAGAAAACAAAATTAAATTCTTTAAGCCTTTGTCTAACCCTGACAGTAATAATTAATAGAAATTGTTCAAATTCCCTCATTAATTGATTTTATTTTGACTATTTAACTCATGCCCCAAATGGGAGTAAATGACCAATCATATTTTAATGATTTTTGATTTACAACCAACCACAGTCATGTTTCGACTAGAATTTACCAACTAAAGTTTATCATAATAAAGAAAGCACCTCCTTTTTAACATTCTGAATAGGTCATAGCATTATTTTGCAGTGACTGACTCTCTATGAAATGCTGCTACCAGATTGTATATATAGTGCATGAATGTCAACACATAGCACATGCGGAAGTTAATATAAAAACATTTGTAGCAATTGATTATACCACCAAAAAAAGAAACCACTGTTTGCACTTTCTTAAATTTATTTTTCCCAATAATAACATTCCAGAAAAATATAATTGTCATATTTACATCATAGGACATCAGAAATGAATTAATATACAGTTTGATGTGTTTCATTCAAGTAATATACAGTGTTTCATTTTTTCTCCACTAGAGTGCATTCTTACAATATTGCGTTCCTTTGGCAATAAATAATATGATCTGGTTGCAGTGACGAACAAAAGAAGCAAATGAAGCGTACCAATCGTTTCTCACGTGTTTTCAAAAATCGCCGTTTACATTAAATATATAAATATTTTAAAATAACTATATTTAAATAATGACATGTTAGTAAACAGCTTAATTTCATTCGTTAAAGAGTCCTAACAAATTCTCTACATAAATTCACTCCTCACTTCGTGAATCGTGAATTTATCGATAATTTGGAAATCACTCGTGGCATTACTTATGACTATTTAACTTATGGCCCAAATGGGAGTCAATGACCAATCACGTTACAATGACTTTTTATTTACAACCAATCACTGTCGTGTTTCGCCTAGAATTTACCAACTAAAGTTTATCATAATAAAGAAAGCACCTCCTTTTTAACATTCTGAATAGGTCATAGCATTATTTTGCAGTGACTGACTCTCTAAGAAATACGGCTACAAGATTGTATATATAGTGCATGAATGTCAACACATACCGCATGCGGGAGTTAATATAAAAACATTTGTAGCAATTGATTATACCACCAAAAAAGAAACCACCGTTTGCACTTTCTTAAATGTATTTTTTTTTTCCCCCAGAAAAATATAATTGTCATATTTACATCATACGACAGCAGAAATGAATTAATATACAGTTTGATGTGTTTCATTTTTTCTCCACTAGAGAGCATTCTTACAATATTGCGTTCCTTTGGCAATAAATAGTATGATCTGGTTGCAGTGATAAACAAAAGAAGCAGATGAAGCGTAACAATCGTTTCTCATTTGTTTTTAAACATCGCCGTTTACATTACATATATAGATATTTTAAAATATCTGTAGTTAAATAATGATATGTGAGTAAACAGCTTAATTTTATTCGTTAAATAGTCCTAACAAATGCCACTCTTGATTTCCAAATTCTCTAGATAAATTCACTCCTCACTTCGTGAGTCGTGAATTTATCGATAATTTGGAAATCACTCGCGGCATTACTTATGATAATTTTTATTTTATTTTGGAACCTTGGAACGTATCCACTATGTACCCTTACAAATTACCATTCCATATTTGCAGTTTCTGTATTCGCGGCATATTTGTGGAACATATCTCCCGCGAATAAGGAGTTTTTACTCTATTAATCCGGCCTATCGAAGTTATTGACTTCTATAATAATAATAATAATAATAATAATAATAATAATAATAATAATAATAATAATAATAATATAATAATAATAATAATACTTTATTTATTCTGGCAGAGTTAAGGCCATAAGTCCCTCTCTTCCACTCAACCAGCACAAATACAAATAAATATTTGACAAATATAGGTATACACTATACTAATTATAAACAATTAAAGATACAATAAATGTAGCAATGTAAATGTCATGTACAAACAACATTTTATAGGGCAATAATAATAATGATACGATGATAAATAATAATAATAATAATAATAATAATAATAATAATAATAATAATAATAATAATAATATAAATATGATACATTATACGGGAAACACCAATTAATATGTATATCTTACACTGGATAATAATGAAGTCGAGTTTAGAGCAAATATAAATTTAGATTTCTTTTAAAAGATGCCAATGTCTCTCACTATCTGGAAATTATCACAATGTTATATACATGCAGTTAAGCACATACTCCAGGGTGTTAAAACTGGTGCCGAGGGCAAAGCTTTATCAGAGCTTTTTCTTTGAAATGCCTATTTCGGGACGGTACTTTCAAAAATATTTTATTTCTATCTATAATGGCGTAGCCCATTGTTGAACCATAGCCTCTTCTTTGTTAAGAGTTCTTAGACCAAGTTAATTTAGTTACCTTATTTGCCCGTATATGTCATGAATGGTATGCGGTTAACATACCGACCCAATGCGACATCTAGCAGGCAACTAAGGTATTACTAAGACGTCGAGCTCGGTTAATTTTGCTTAGAGGTCGTTTTATCCAGGCTTAAGGATATTCTACGAGACTGAAAATCTTCATACTCGGGACCCACGGCTTACTCTTGTAGCTTTGCTCCTTGCATTTTTCCGTCCTAAAAATGTCCTTCGACCTCGGCCGGGTTTGACCCCGCGACCCTCGAGATCAAAGGCTAGGAGCATACGGCGGCTGACTGATATTTTTTTACTTACTGTGGAAATTAGTGTGTTTACTTCTGGAAATGTTAATCTGACCTTTCCGCGGTTCAATTAAAAACATGGGCCAAACACTTATGCGTAATCTTACTGTAAAATAATATAATTAATTTTGCTGCCATTACTAAGCTGTTAGGAAGAGCAGCACATTATCGTGTTGTATTCCAGTAGGCCACAATAAACACGTGAATTTGTCGATCAATTTGCATATCTAAGTGTAATTAACCGCCTCTAAATCCTCTGACGTCAGAAGAAAAATTTGTCCGGTCCTATTAGTTTATAGAGTACCTATCACTACAGTGGTCATACAAAGCCCTTCTGAATCTGTTGTCTCATCAATGAATACTTTTTTTTTCCCTCATTCATATATTCACCTATTCGGTTTAATGTGTATTCAAAACATTTTTGTAGGTAGATGTACCCAATATGATGTCTGAAATTATATGACCAAATGTATCAAATTAGAAACAATGGAAGATAAAAAAAAAAGAAGAGCATAATTGAAAAAAAAATGAGAAGGTATTAAAATGGTTAGGATATATTTTAAGAATGGAAATGAGCGATGGCCGAAACAACTATATTAATGACAACCAATCAGAAATATGAAAAAAGGGAGACCAAAGTTAACGTGGAAGGAAACCACGAGGATAGCAATGCAAGCAAGAGGGTTAAGCATTGAAGATGCCCAAAATCGTAGGCTTTGGAAGTTTGGCACGGGAAGACGGCAGAAGCTGTAAAAACCCGAAGAGAGTAGATAGATATTTAATAGAAAAGTATGGGTGGAATGGGATTTTACCAGTATTTCTATTTAATCGTATAGGGTTTCCAAAAAAATACATTCCTATAAAATAAAAAATTAACATATTTAAATTACTAACCAATTTTAAATCCACAATGCTTTACAATATAAATGACACTGTATAGCTATTACTGTACCCTATTACTACTGTGGCGATTCAAGGAAATCGCGTTATTTGGAATTGCTTAATTTTCCTAACGGTATACTGCACTAACAAACACTTCACATAATTCTTTATTAAATGAAAATGTCTTATTACTTTATGTCGAAGCAGTTTATTTTAACAGTAATTGGGACATTCTCCCCCACCGCATTTGCAAGAGCTCGCAAATGTTTTTCACGCCTAACATGTACTGTGAACCGTTTTTGTCTCCAGCGACTTTAATTTCGCACATTTTACAGAAAAATAGTTCCTTAAGTTGAGCATAAGTTTACTCCGAATTCTGAAACGTACAGTTTTAAATGAGATGTAGTTCATTGTTTTTGTTTCGTCGTCTCAATTGCGCAGCACAACAAATTTACACGCGTTACAAAACGTTTTTACTGCGACACTTCTAGCCTCTGGCGGATGCAATCCACACCTTCGGTTCTCTATGATCCAACCACATCCACACTATGTGGACCACACATGAACATGATGAAATTTATGATTCCTCGGACTAAAGGCCGGTTTACACGCTACGTCTTATTGTACGTTTTGTCGATCATGCAAACGGAATACAAAACGTACGTTTTGTCCAGTGTCAACAAATTAAGTGTCCCCTCCATTTTATACCTCAGTTCCAATCCAGACTCGAGTAGTAGTGTATTGTTAGTGTTTTTTGCCCTTATTAAAAGTGAGAAAGACATCATTAATTTGATTATGGAGGAAGCCAGTTTCTTTCTTTTTATTTTTATTTTTTCCCTCGTAAGGATTCAACGACTGGGAGAAAAAATTAAGAGGAAAAAGACAAGATGGTCAAGGGAGCGGCTACTGAAAAGAAGTCCGTATTCCCATGTCCTGTCACTGAAAGAACTGAGAGGCGAACCTGATGACTGGCGCAATTACTTGCGGGTGGACACCTCAGCCTACAGTCAATTGGTGGAGTTCGTAACACCATACATACAGAAACAAGACACCTGCATGAGAAAAGCCATTTAAACAGAATATACAAAACATACGTTTTGTCGCAAAATGATGCTTCTCCCGTCAGATCTTCAATCTGACCTTGGATTTCATTCGCACTCGACAAGACATACACTTAGCAACAAAAAGAATGGGCCGACTCTTGACCTCGAATACTTCTAACGCGCGATTCACACGAGTAAACAAATTGCACAGTAGAGCTACAATACGTTTTCCTTCTTCCTTTGAAAAGCATTCTTTCAAGCACAACAAGATAGTGAACGCTTAGCTCAGTGCTTAGTGGCTTGATTCGTATACAAGAGGTCATAGGTTCGATTCCCGATGAAGTTAAGTCTTTGAATTATTAAAACGCTTTCTATTTTCTTCTGCCTTTCTACTCTTAAACAAAAACGAACTAAATATTATTATTATTATTATTATTATTATTATTATTATTAACTAGTAGTATGAGCGGACGTGTCCACCATGTCCATCATGTTGGTGAATTTCGGAACTCGATTATAAATTAATAATTTAAAGTGCAACAGTATATTAAAAGATGCGAATTAACATCAGTGCAGTGGATATTAATATAATGTGTTTTAATAATAAATCATTATTTATCAAAGGTATTTATTTCGACTATGAAACTTTACAACCTTTTACTTTACCATGAGTTTCAGGGAATCGTCCCTGTGGTCCTCTACCTATCTACAATTTATTAACTATGGTGAACTTCGCAGTCGGAGGAGACCCCTTCAATTTCTATTACTATTACTATTATTATTCTTCTTCACTTCCTGGTTTACGCAAGAGTTGCCTGTTCAGTCTTCACTAATAGATCTAAGACCATCTCTTCCGAGGACATCCGACATCTCTTCTTCCTCTTGGAAAATAATGGAAGATTTTATTTGGTAATCTATTTTCTTCCATTCTTTCTACATGTTCTTTCCACTGTATCTTGTTGTTAAATGCCTTTTCTTTTATGGAGTATATCTGCAGTTCTTCACGGATATCCTCGTTTCTTATCTGGTCCATTCTAGTGCAGCCTTTTACTCTTCTTAAAAATTTCATCTCGGCTGCTTGGATTTTAACTATTATCATTAATATTATTAATATTACTACTATTATTATAATTTTAAAACTTTAAGGCCCAAACGGTCCCCGAAATCATATGGCCATCATCATCCTCACCGGTATGGAAAGCAACGGGAAGCTACCACACCTACAATTCCCTAGTAAAGCTGCAAGCATAGCATGAAAATGCTATGATTGCAGTGAAGGACCTGCCTTCGGGCAGAATTACTATGGATGGACTACAATTTTATTATTATAATTTTATTATTATTATTATTATTATTATTATTATTATTATTAATTTCCCACCATCTCTATGTGTCATTATTAGGTTGGACTTGACATATATAAACTAAATATTTTGATTGAAGGTGAAACTTTTTCCTCACTAATACGTAATAAATAAAAAACACATACATATATGATGCTATATTACCTTTTTTACGTAAATTTATAGCATTATTATTAAAACGTGGTACTGCACACACAATTAAATTTATACCAGTAGCTAAATAGTGTTATAGAGTTTACGAAGGCAGGAATATTACTTAATATAGTGTAAAGTGGACGTAGATTACGTGGCAGGAATTAAATGTTATAGGATGTATTATGTGAAAATACAAATGAATAAAAAATAAACATTGTCGAGGGATTCGAGCCCCGACTCTCGTATATATTTCATCTTTTTTTGTAATTGGTTTAACGCGCCGTAGCCGAGCGGTTAAGGTAGGAAGTCTTGGCGCAGAGCTACGGGACTTGCGCTGGTTCGAGTCTCCATGGGGAAGACATTTTCTCATGGTATTTCGGCCAGTATGGGACCGGTGCCCACCCAGCTTCGTGAGGCAATTGGGTAGCTACAATAAGTAGCGGCTCCAGGTTGAGGAACCAGCTATAACGGCTGGGGGACTCGACATGCTAACCACATGTCACCCCTACACTGGCTGTTGATCATCTACCTCTGTGATTGACACATGTGGATGTGAAGGGCCAGCAGCCGGCTGGTAAAAGGGCAACCGCTGAAAAGTGGAAAGACCCTCAATCGGAATCGGTTTAACGATCTACGCTACTCGAACGTCTGATACCAACTGTCCAAACAATGGTTGTCTTGTTTACTTTTACACTATGAACGAGAGTTGAACTTATTCGAAATGTCGCAATTTGAGTAATATTGAATTTGTCGAATACTCGTAAATATCTAGAAACATGTCTCCTTCATTGTTCTTTAACTGTTTAAGGCAATTAAAACTAAATTCAGAGTATTAAAAACATTTAACAATGCGTCACCTCGTGAACCACAGCTTTAGCTCTTCGAGCATGCGCAGTGGGTCATAACAGGGACTCTGCTATTTTAAGCGTTCATTCTTTTTGTTGCTAAGTGTATGTTTTGCTGTTTACATGCCACATTTCATCGGATATGATTTGTCCTGTCCTAGAAAACGTACAATAAGACGTAGCTGTGTAAACCGGCCTTGTCATACAAATTCATCAAGGTCAAGAAAGGATAAGCTGGGTTTACGACCTGTGTGTACTATTTCGCGCCTTTCAAAGTAGTGTGAAAACTGAATCTGAGCTGATCCGTATGAGATAGGCAAAAGACGCGAACCGCACAAATCCCATGACCACAGGCAATATAGCGTAACCATGTAGCTTAAGGGGAGTATCTTATAAAATAAGATTAGAAAGCCACGAGGAATACTAATGGTGACCAGGTAGTTAAAAGTGCATACCAATATTCGGGATTGAAGGATTTAAGTATCAAAAAAATACTTATTCCACAGGCTTATACAAATCCACAGAGAATATTACTTTAAAGGGATTCCGAATTAGCCCCCATACTTTTATCTGATTTCTTAAGTTCGACACAATGAAAATATTAACTGCATAACAATTATATAGAGCATTCTATAAATAATCATCTAGGAATCTACTTACGTTATTTTATATCATTTTAACGTTATTATATTCTATGTTTTTGTTAGTATTGGCTAGTATTACATCACATCATCATTGTATTTTGTTTAATCTGTATAATAATAATATCTTAAAATTGTAACATGTTTGTAATTTTCGAATAATTCTACTATTCGGTGCTTGAATGGAAGAGAAGGCCTCATGGCCTTAACTCTGCCAGCTAAAATAAAGTATTATTATTATTATTATTATTATTATTATTATTATTATTATGAGGTCGGAAGAGGCCATTGGGCCTAATCGTTGTTGATTATTATTATTATTATTATTTATATCTCGGAGGAATGTTTCAAAATATGTATTCACGTAGACTTTCACGGCCGGAGTTGCTATGATGATCTTGATGAAGATTTTCGGGCTGTAGGCCGTGGTCGTGAGGCTTGTAGTACCCCGACGTTTCGCCAGAGACTTCGCCTGGCATTCTCAAGGGTTGTCTTGAGTTCTGTCCGCTGTCTGTCCTATTTATACGTTCACCGCGATGTGTTCGTAAGTTGTATCTGCTTTCTGATTGGTCAGCGTTATGGACTTCCATTGCTCCAATGAGATTGCTGTTTGATGGTCTAGTCGACTGTACTTGTAGAGGTTTACATTTTGCGTTTTTTAGAACCATTATCCATACTTTGTTGACTTTTATGATTCTTCTTTTCTATTGAAACTGTTTTTATGTTTGAATATTTGAATGGCTTCTCGTTGTAGACGGGTAAAATATTGTGTGCAGTTAGATAATATGTCTGTATTCTGGTATTGTACTCTGTGGCCATCAAATAAAGAGTGTTCTGCTACTGCCGACTTATCCATTTGTTTGAGACGACTGTATCTTTCATGCACCTTAGGTCTGGTTGCGATGCTGCGTTTCAAAATATGTTTTTCCATATAAGAACCTTAGGGGAAAGACGTTTAATTTGCTGTGGTCAAGGTACAATATAGCTGCTAATGAAATTGTAAATAAAATAGCAAAATACAGCAGTTTACAAAGCGTTAAGCCAATATGCGTTAAATTGCCGTTATGCCAATAATAGAACAGGTAGCTGTTATTCAAAATAATTACAGCTGACAAGGACAATATAATAAATAAGAATGTAGATCAACAGAAGCAAAAGTGCAGTTTTCCAAAATTAGCTATTACTTACAATTTGAGAGTAATAACTAGAGACCGGATGTTAGGGAAAATGCCTACAGTTATTTATTATAGACATTGTAAAAGTGACTTCATATAAGTTCATACCGACGACCATAGAGTTGTTTTCTATGAAGTTAATTTTGCCTATAAATGCCTATTTCAGCTTAAAATGCCTATAAATGCCTATTTGCCATTTTCTCTCGAAATGAACCGAGTATTTCAATGGAATTAACTGAAACGGACAAACTTCGTAACACATACCATTGCATAAAAACCTTTAATTGACTGGCAATATTATTTTTGATGTTGACAAAACTGAATTCAGTCTGTAGTCCTCGTTCACAGACAGGTGCTTCAAAGACAAAGTTGTGCAGCAAGTGTATGTGGCTTTTTATTTTTTTACCTTTAGAGCAGTTTTTCACGATGCCTAAAGAATGGACAACAGTAAAATAGTAAAAGACAAACTGACCAATTTCGTGAAGAATTTGGTGTGGAAATATTCTCAAGTGAGATTGTTTTGCAAAAGTGTGTAAAATTTCAGTGAATTGCGCGAAGAAGTGCCATGTTTCGCAGCACGTAGGCCTACACACTGCAAAACACAAGTATGCTCATTGTAAAAAGCAAATCAAGTTGTAAAATCATCTCTGATTTTTTAAATGCTATTGATAGCATTACGTAAGGCTGTAACATTTTATGTTGTAGTTCATTTTTGTAAAAGCCTATTTTGATTTTTAGTGCCTTTTTGCCTGCCTATTTTGAACTTTTTTAAGTGCCTACATCCGGACTCTAGTAATAACTAATAAACATGGCCAGAGTTGATTTAACATTATTTATTCCAATAATGTTACAATGTTTGAAGAACTATATTGTCAACTAGCGTACCCGGCAGACATTGTCCTGCCCGAACGTTCAATTCTCATGTCATGGGCGGACGATAAAAATATGTTACTTTTTACCATAAAATTCAGCAATTAGAACATAATTAGATATTATTAAATAAGTTAGCAAGAAACCCTGTTACGGCCTTCTGTTGTGATTCGAGGAGTGTTAATGATGACGTCACATAGTTATGTCGAAACATAACGATAAAGCAGATGACTACGCATCTGACATAAAAAATCCTATAACCCGATCGCCGCGCCACCTACCAAGTCCAATTGTGAATCTAAACCATCCAGGGACCCACTCAAACACACAGAAAAAGAAATTCAAATCGGTCCAGTCGATATACAGGAGTTCTTAATTTCGGATTTAAAGTAAACCTCCACTTCTAAATTGTACCCTCCTTTGCAGATAAGTTAAGAACCGTCATATAACAATTATATTAGAGTAAAAAAAAAAAGAATAAATTGATGAGAGTGAGTCAAAACAGCTTCAACGGTATGGCCGCGCATAAAGTACGAACAAACAAACAAACATTAATTTTTATATATAAGATAGAATGCCAGTAAGAAGATTATAACATTAATAGATTGTTTTTCAAAGCCTAGAATAATCTTACAAAGTATTATTTAATTTTGAAAGCTTTGACATTAAAATTATGCGCATTGATAAAAATATAAATGGTAAAATTTGCGCCAATAGAATAAAGGTGTATATACCTTTCCAATAACAGGTGACTAAATCTTGTAGATTCTAATAGCAACCAATGTCGAACTTTTATCATGTAGATTTTTCTTTTCTTTTTGCGACGGACGCTTATAATATCGAGCTCCAAATGTACCTATTGTAGAACTGTCCATTCACGTAGCCAAGAGTAGATTTAGCACAGCGTAATGAAGCTGAATCGTAGTGCGAATTCTTGAATCATTAAAGTTCAACAACATATAGACTTAAGTTATATCAATGCAGTACAATTGACACAATATGTCGGCTGTTCTTTTCATAAGTATTGTCACGAGTGATTTCCAAATTATCAATAAATTCACGACTCACGAAGTAAGGAGTGAATTTATCTAGAGAATTTGGAAATGAAGAGTGGCATTTGTTAGGACTATTTAACGAATAAAATTAAGCTGTTTACTTACAAATCATTGTTTAACTACAGTTATTTTATAATATTTATATATTTAATCTAACGGCGATGTTTGAAAACAAATCAGAAATGTGAGGTTATTTTCATTCACTGCTGCTTGATCATATTATTTATTGCCAAATAAGATCGCAGTATTGTAACCCTCTTACTAATAATCCACATATAACTTTTATACAAGGTTTATACACATCTCAGTTGAAAATTCTTACTAATAAACACTGTATTAGCTGTTCAGTGTAGAAGAGGTGTACAACTTTACATGGGAATCGTTATACATGCCTCCAGCCTTGTTTAAGGATTCTATTACTAGACAAAATGTCGGACATCAAGATCAACTGATTGTTTTCTTATGATATTGATGAAAGTTTCCTTAAATTTAACCCAAAATGCAACACTTTAACGACTGGTTGATGGATGCACAGGGCATAAATAATATTAATAAAGCTCTGGGTAGGAAAATAAAGGCATCATAAAATGCCTTTCGTTACACTCATTCTCGATTAGGCCTAACAATATTTTAAAATTGAACCACAAGAGGATATGTTCTACAATAATTGTTGTAGACAAGATTTAACCTGAATGTAGTTTAAATGCTTCATAATATTATTTTAAGAAATCTTTCTTGCATCTTTAATACATAATACACACACCGATATAAATATGTATTTAAGTATAGAGGTACTATTATTGCAAGAACTTATATGTTAACTTGGTAGTCTTGTGGTTAGAGCTTCTGACTACGATGCGTGAGGTTGTAGGTTCAATTCCTGGTCAAACTATAGTAATTTTTTTTCGCTTGAAATGATATTTTGTTGTCGGTAACATTTTATACTATTTTGAACGTTTTCTAACGCATCAAAAACACTGCATATAATTCATAAGTAATGGGGAAAGCTTTTATTAGTTTCCAAGAATTGGTCGAAATTCTTGACGTTAGATGGCAGCACATTATCTGTGAAACCAATTCTACGTTTTATTTGACATAGCGTAAAGGGAAATGTATATAAATTAAAACACACTTATTTTTTCCGTACCTCCTCAAATAGGGAATCTCTATTAATTCTTATCCATATTCATTTCTTACACAATTAATAACTAGTTGATGTTGTTTTATTTCTGTTACAAACTGCGAGTAATATTGTTCTGACGTCATTATGATGACGAATATGTGACGTATTGTGTATAACTGCTGTTTTGTTATATAGCTCCGGCACAACGTTTATTAGTAAGGAAATTATACGTGATCTACATCAGACTTATATATTGTATAATTAAACAACTGATGAAAGCCTGTATTAGAGATTTTTATTAGTAAGACTGTAAGAGTGCACCCAAGTGGAGAAATAATGAAACACATCAAGCTATATATCATAATCAACATTACGGGTTATTCATTTATTTATTGTTCTTTGGATTTTTTTTTAAGGCTGAACTATTATTCTGTATCACTGAAACACCTACTGTACAAGGAAGATATTAATGAAGAATGCAAGGTATAACAATTTATAGAGAATTCTGCAATGAAGTATTAAGTAAACATTTAATATGGAAAAGAAAAACAGGTTAAAAAAGATGGAATCAAGAAATTGACGACTTGATTAAAGAAAAACAAAAAAGCGCATGGAATATGGTTATAATTAAAAACAGAAGAATGTATATATATATATATATATATAAGCAAACACACAGAGAGTTGTCATCATTGAAAATAGTCTTCATGGATAGCAGGATTTTCATTTAAAAATAATAAGAAATTAGAATAAAACAGAAAAGATAATGCATAAATTGAAGTGACACCACAAAGTGAATGGAATAAGCATTATAATAAATTATATAATCCAAAAACTGAAAACTCTAATATATCAGAGGAAATTTAAGCTAAATTTGATTTAATAACCATAGAAGAATTGAATACTGTACTTAAAAAACAATAGAATAAAAAATCGCCGGGCCTGAGGGAATTAATGTTGAATTAATAAAATATGGAGATTGTTAGTAAAGTACGCTTCCTTCACTTATTAAATAAATGCTGCATTAGTGCAAAAATCCCAGATGATTGGTTAGTAGCTAATATATCATGCACATTTAAAAATAGGAGAGAAGAATGAATCTGACAACTATAAACGGGTCAGTATACCGAATTCAACATATAAATTATATGCAGGAACCTGTGGTTATTTCAAGGGGTTCGCCTAAACTTTTTTGTAATGGCGGATTTCAGGGTTAAGCCTATTATTGTCTCCTTAATTTCTGCGGCATTGTCATAATAATAATAATAATTATTATTATTATTATCATCATCATCATCATCATAGTACATTCACGAATTTAGGCCATTTGTTGACCTGTTTCGGCCTCAAGAGGAACACCATCCAGAAGTCTTTTGAGTGGACGTCCTGGTCTTCTTCTTCCTGCAGGTTGATATCTTAACATTTGTTTGGGTATTCTGTGATCTTCCATTCGATGAACATGTTGCATCCATCTTGACTTATAATCAGAAATTTTGTTTTCTAAAGATTCCATGTGTAATTCTTCTAAGATGTCTTCATTTTTTTGTGATCTAGTAGTGTGTATCCTGCAGTCCTCCGAAGGTATCTCATTTCAGCAGATCTAAGTCTCTGTATATCCTTCTGTTTCAACGTCCATATTTCGCTACCATACAAAAGAGTTGGAAGAGCCAGTGTTTTATACACTTTCAGTCTTGAATGCTTTTGGACTAACTGTGGCTTAAAGATAGAATTTATTAACCCTAAAATTCTTAAAAATTTAGATATTTTTGCATTTACATCCTTTTCTTCTTCATATGAGATATTGCATCCTAGATATGTAAAATTATTCACCTGCTCCAAAATTGTATTGTCCAGTACAATTTTACTTCTGACAGGATCTACACCTTGAAATGCCATAATTTTTGTCTTTTCTGTAGATATCTTTAATCCATATTCTTCTGTAATTTTGTTAAGTTCATACAGACCTTTCTGTAGATTATCTTCGGAATTTGCTATTATTATTTGGTCATCTGCAAACAATAGGGTGTTTAATTTTCTATTTTCTGATATTCTTATTCCAAATTTATATGTTTTGTTCCAGCAACATATTACTTCATTGATATAAATTGCAAAAAGTGTTGGGGATAGGGGGCAGCCTTGTCTCACACCACGATTTATAATTCCTTCTTCAGAAAATCTGTTATTTAATTTAATCTTTATGGTGTTGTCTTTGTAAATATTTTGTATGTTCTGCCGAAGTAAATTTGGTATATTTCTGTCTTCCAATACATTTAAGAGTTTTGATCTCTTGACTGTGTCGAACGCTTTTTCAAAATCTATGAAAGCAAAATGTGTTTCTAAGTTGATTGTCATATTATTATTATTATTATTATTATTATTATTATTATTATTATTATTATTATTATTATTATTATTACTACTACTACTACTACTACTACTACTATTACCACTACTACTACTACTACCTTGGTTTCCTAGATGTCAGTATGAGGCGGAACGCTGACCACGGACCACTCAAATGACATCTATACGAAAAAAGTGTAACTAAATTAGTATGGTTCAAATTCTTCCCTGTAGGGGGAGAGCGCCTAAATCCCTGGGAAGGGAAATATGGGCTTACAAGATACAAGAAGATTATTATTATTATTATTATTATTATTATTATTATTATTATTATTATTATTATTATTATTATTATTTGCTTGGAATTAAATTTTATTTATGTCTACTGTATATGTATATTTAACAAGTCAGTGTTCACCCAATAATTCAAATCGTTGTGGAAAGATATTCGCGAGTTGAAAAAGGTGGGAACTGCTGCATTAGACTGAAGCCAATAGTAGAATCTTTATCGAAAAAAGAACAGAATGGATTCAAGTTAGCCTGTGCTGACAATATATTTGCTATTAAGCTTTGATAGTGAACCTGCATATATGACATATTTTGATTTGGAGAGGAATTTGATAAAATTGACAGGAAAAATTATGGGAAATAATAGAACGGTGTAATAAATTGTATAAAAAAGTGTATATAATGGAACCTGCTTTAAACTCGTTTCTCCATTTGAACGCGTGAAAATAATAAGAAATCAACGTGTAAGACTGGGGTATATTATCGCCAACTCTTTTTAACATTTATCTGAACGATATTTTAAATAGATGGAAAGAGCATACACCATCAGGTGACCGAATTGGAGACTCTTATATGAAGACGATCTTGTAATTATACAGGATTCAGAGGATAAACTTCAAAAATCAATTTACTTATTACATCATATTGTAAAGGAATATAATTTTAAATTTTCTACTTCCAAAACTAAGATCTTGACATTCCAGTGTAAATATCCAACAAGAGCAAGAATTGTATTTTATGACTATTTAACTCATGCCACAAATGCTAGTCAATGACCGATCACGTTTCAATGAAGTTTGTTTTACAACCAATGACAGTCGTGTTTCACCTCGCTCTTTATAGATTTCTCTTTATCAGCTCCTGCTTTTGTGATAAAGAAAGCTCCTCCTTTTTAATGTTCTGAACAGGCCAAAACATTATTTTTCTCCAACAAATACATTGAATATAGCAAATAATGAAAATATTCCTTGATTTTACTGAGTTGTTTACTAAAAAAATAAATGAATAACCCGTAATGTTGATTATGATACATAGTTTGATGTGTTTCATTATTTTTCCACTTGGGTGCACTCTTACAATATTGCGATCTTATTTGGCAATAAATAATATGATCAAGCAGCAGTGAATGAACATAATCTCACATTTCTGATTTGTTTTCAAACATCGCCGTTTACATTAAATATATAAATATTTTAAAATAACTATAGTTAAACAATGACTTGTGAGTAAACAGCTTAATTTTATTCGTTAAATAGTCCTAACAAATGCCACTCTTGATTTCCAAATTCTCTAGATAAATTCACTCCTCACTTCGTGAGTCGTGAATTTATCGATAATTTGGAAATCACTCGTGGCATTACTTATGACTATTTAACTCATGCCCCAAATGGGAGTCAATGACGAATCACGTTTCAATGATTTCTGTTTTACAGCCAATCACAGTCGTGTTTCACCAAATATTTATCAATGTTAAATTTACCATATTAAAGAAAGCCCCTCCTTTTTAATATTCTGAACAGGTCTGACCATTGTTTTGCAGTGACTGATTCTATAAGAAATACGGCTATGAGATTGTATATATAGTGCATGGATGTCAACACATAGCGCTTGCAGGAGTTAATATAAAAATATTTGTAGCAATTGATTATACCACCAAAAAAAGAAACCACTGTTTGCACTTTCTTAAATGTATTTTTTCCCAGGTAATAATGCAGAAAAATATAATTGTCATATTTCCATCATACGACAGCAGAAATGAATTAATATACAGTTTGATGTGTTTCATTTTTTTTTCCACTAAAGAGCATTCTTACAATATTGCGTTCCTTTGGCAATAAATAGTATGATCTGGTTGCAGTGATAAACAAAAGAAGCAGATGAAGCGTAACAATCGTTTCTCATTTGTTTTCAAACATCGCCGTTTACATTAAATATATAAATATTTTAAAATATCTATAGTTAAATAATGATATGTGAGTAAACAGCTTAATTTTATTCTTTAAATAGTCCTAACAAATGCCACTATTGATTTCCAAATTCTCTAGATAAATTGGAAATCACTCGTGGCATTACTTATGATAAATGTCTGGAACTAGTCCAACGTTTTAATTATTTAGGTGCGATGCCACTTGTATTTTGGATCTAAGTATAACAAATAAATTAAATAGATACCAAATTATGTCTGGAACAAATACAAAAATATTGACAGTAATGGCACTGCCAACTTTGAAATATGGCAGCAAGTCCTGGATAATAAAGATAGAAGATTATAACCGTATTCAGATGCTAGAAAATATATTTTTTAAAATTATTATTTGGTTTTGGATATACAAAATTAGATAAAATCAAAAGTCAACAAATTAGGAAAAAGTTATACATTTTTTCCAATGAATGAAAAGATAGACGAATATGGACATAGAGGTAAGGAACATTTCGAAAGAATGAACGATGGGAGAATACTGAAAATAATTATCCCATATAAACCAAGAGGACGACGAGATCTTGGACGACAAAGACCAAGATGGAATGAGGCCGGAACAGGCATTTTGGTCTAAACCGTGAAAGGAATAAAAAAATAATAATTAATTACACGCCAGGCTCAAGTTAAGATTTTAGTAATCATGTATATTTTACTTACACAAATTTAAAATACGTAATTTTAATATAAAACTCATGGCTTTGTAGAACTAGCTATTACAATACTCCCATCTGTTCCTGCTATTGGCCTGAGGAATTTCATTTCAGCAGCTTGTATTATGGCATATTGTTGTGTCACTGTCCATGTTTTGGATCCATAAGTAACAATAGGAACTGTCATTGTCTTGTATAATCTCATTATAGACTCTGGCTTTATTTTTCATAGTTATTTGTAGTGTTCCTGTTATATAATTAAACTTGTTTAGTTTGTTATTTATATCTGTGTTGTGTATGGTATTTGGCAACCTAGGAAGTTATATTTTGTCACTTATTCTATTGGTTTATTTTCTAATATTATCTTTATCCAAACTGGTTGAGCGCCCTTGAAAACCATTGTTTTTTTATTTTTCTGATATTTCCATATTATATATATTTTTATATATCGCTAATTTGTATAGCATTCTTTGTAATTCATCTTCTGTTTTTTTGCTATTAAAAATCTGGTCATCTGCAAAGGCTAACGTTTTTGTTATTAGATATCGTAGGTTAATACCCCCATTTGTTATTTGTTTCCATGATCGCATCATGCCGTCAAAATAAACGTTAATTATTGTATTGTCACGGGTTCTTTACAAGTATACAAAGTTTCAAGTCGATCCAATGTCTCTAAGTGGGTGAAAATCGTGTTCAAAGATTCCGTTACATAAATACAAAGACACTTTTTTTTATTTTCTGATGATTCTGGCCAGGATTTTAGAAAATGAATATGAAATTATTGTATTGTCACGGGTCCTTTACAAGTATACAAAATTTCAAGTCGATCCAATTATTTTAAGTGGGTGAAAAACGCGTTGAAAGATTCAGTTAGATAGATAGATAGATAGATAGATAGATAGATAGATAGATAGATAGATAGATAGATAGATAGATAGATAGATAGATAGATACTGGTCAAGCTAATATAAAGCGTGTAAAAATAGTGGTTGATAGCAGACAACCTTGTCTAACTCCTCCTGTTATATTTATTGGTTCCCTTTGATTTATTTTTATTTTTGTTTTTTCATACATTTCTTTAATTACTGCTATCAAATGTAGTGAAATTCCTTTTTCATTTAGTATGATAATTTTTCTTTCGATACTAAGCCTGGATTAGACGCTCGTGACGCCCTTGCTAATGTGTGTGTCATCATCAGCATCAAGGATTAGACCCTAAGGTCTGTTCCGATCTCGTGCTGGAATTGGTCTGTCCATCTTTTTACTGGGTCTTCCGACATTTCTTCGTCCTAGTGATTTGAAATGAAGAATCTGTTTCGGAATTCTATTGTTATCCATTCTATTGATGCGGTCCCTGCCGGCATTTTCTACCATGAGACTTGATGTCCCCCGGAAACGCTACTGGCATCTCGCAGGATAAGATATTTGATAGAATTGCCATCTACGACTGTACATCAAGCCGTCTGTTGTATTAACCCCAACAGAAGGAGTGCCTCTTCCGCTGTGCTGACCGTTGAGGATTTTCTCCTTATTACCCCGGAGATGGGTCTTCATATTTGTCCCTTGAAGAATAGGTGCCTCTTCAGTGTAGTTGCAATATCCTTTGAGGTCTTCACCCGCATCCCTGGGCAGTGGTTCTCGTTATACCCCGAGAGACGGGTCCTTGACAGAATTTTGTCACTAGTAATTAGTGTTCACCCCTTGCGATGAGAACGCGCCTGTCAAGAGTTTACCCGACTGCATATAATTGTCCTATAAGCGTTGGGCCGGGTTAGTTGCCTTGTATATTTCCTAGGCTAAAGGCTAATATATGTGTACTTTATTTAATTCTATGTATTTAATATGAGATTCGGGATATTTCCTAAGAGAAGTCAATTGGAGCATAAACCGATGGCTAAATATTTGCATTTACGTCTTAAATAGGAGCTTCAATGGGCGTTAACGAGGTCGTTTACCTTTCTCGTCATGAATGCTTTTAAATTGAGCTCAGTAACTCCAAGGGATTGTAACATTCTCCAGTAAAATATATATGAAGCTGGATTGCAATTAAGGAAGACATTTGGAATATATATATTTTTTTCCCCCTCTACAGCTTTATCTTCCTTTTTTTCATGTGTATATATATATTGTATATATATTAATGATATTATTGTATTAATATATATCTAATATATATAGATGGAAAAGAGTAAAATAAAGCTGTAGATACTGTGTGTGTATATATACATATATATATATATATATATATATATATGAAAAAAAAAGGAAGGTAAAGCTGTAGAGGGGGAAAATATATAACTTGCAGTTTCATTCTATTTTCCGGTCACTATGTACGTCTTATGGATCGATTTTAGGATTTTCCCGCAATCATTAATTATTCATTAATTTGTACTAGGAGTAGGGGAGCGAGCCCCTCTCCAATTCCAATAAATATATAGGCATAAACTGTAAATTAGTAATAAATTGTGTGAGTATTGCCATATTACTGTATGTTTGCGCACGCTCGCATATACATGGGTCCTGAACGTCCATCCAATGGGTTCCAAATAAAAAAAAATAGTATAGACTATTGAATTAACCAATATTTTCAAACTTTCCTTATACTAATTTGAGTTTTCTCGAAAAAGATGGTAACCATCAGTTTCTGGAAAGGTTATTTTAAGGCAGCAAATTGAATGAAAAATTCATTTTATTAATAATAGGTAGGTTGGCACATTTGAGCTTGGCCATAATATATTGTTCCAACTAAATATTAGAGAGAATAATTGTTCGTTGCCCTTATGTTATTATTATTGTTATTATTATTATTATTATTATTATTATTATTATTATTATTATTATTATTATTATTACATTATCAAGCAAGAGGAGGACGTGATGTTGGAAGACCTAGAAGACGTTAGGCTGATGCATTATGAAGTCGGAACGGGAAATTACCTAATCCCTGGAGTGATGATGATATTGATTATTATTATTATTATTATTATTATTATTATTATTGTTATTATCATTATTTTTTTACTTGTCAACTCTATATTGTGTAGCCTATGCCTAATATATATTATTAATCAACATGTAGATAATTTATTATTATTATTATTATTATTATTATTATTATTATTATTATTATATGTATCATTTAAACGTGATGAAGTGGAAGAGAAGACCTTACGGTCTTGACTCCATCAGGTAAAATAAAATAAAGCCAAACTTTACAATACCGGTATATGACATGAGTTTTTAAATTACTTCATACACTCCTGTCAAATTTTATTCCTAAGGTTTCATTTTTAAAATTATTTCCCATCATTTACAATGAACTTTACATATTTTCTAACGATTATTTGAATATATATTTTTCACGATAGTGAACTACATGAAGACGTGACAGCCATATTGATTTTAACGAATATGCTGTGTTTCACTGCAGCCAACATAGTAATTAACTTACACTAAATAAAATCAGCGTGCATTCTTTCACAGGTTAGAGTACTTAAATTGCGTTAGGTTAGCTTTAAGGTTGGTCTTTCACTGATGAGAATACTTAAATTGCTTTGGGTTATCTTTCAGGTTCGTTGGCAACGCGAGTTTAGTAAACATCGTATAATATATGTTGGCAGCATCCCGTGATTCCATAGAGTAAACCACTCTGCGTCTGTTGGCGCATACGCATGGTGTATGGCTTGAACTTAGAAAAAATGTTCTTGTCACAAGTTGTAGAGTATTTCCTAAAATAAAATTCTAGGGAGATCTTTAGTTATAATGTTTTAATTGTAACATGTTTATCTGCATATCTGTATTTTTTTAAATAACACTTTTAATTAAAATAAAATTCATATATAAAAGAGGGAATGGGAAATAGAAGAAGATATATAGATGAACAGACAAGAATGGAAAAATGTGTTGAAACAAATGTGTAGTTAACTGTGAACATGGGTACCGGAAAAATGTATATTCATTGTAAAAGCCGGAATAATAAAAATAATAAAAAAATTAAAATTAAATTAGTTCTGTGTAGGAGACGCAAAGATATGTGCATTATTCCGTTTTATTTTAAAATTTTTTACTTAAACTAATTATAGCTTTTTTTCTTTCCCTTGTCAGCTTTATATTGTGTAGCCTATATCTATTATGTAGGCCTAATCATTAATCAACATGTAGATAATTCATAATTGTTATTATATGTATAATTAGTCCACCGCTGTGGTCTCGAGGTAGCGTGCTGCCTTGTCACGCACCGGGCCCGGGTTCGATCCCCAGTCGGGGCAGTTTTTCTGGGTGAGGTTTTTATCGGGGTTTTTCCTCACCTGTAAGACAAATGCCAGGAAAACTTTAAGGCCCAAACGGTCCCCGAAATCATATGATCATCATCATCATCATCATCCTTCATTGGTGTGGAAAGCAACGGGAAGCTACCACACCTACAATTCCCTAGTAAAGCTGCAGCCATAGCATGCAAATGTTATGATTGCAGTGAAGGACCTGCCTTCGGGCAGAATTATTATGGATGGATGAATATGTATAATTTAACTGTGGTGAAGTGGAAGAGAAGGCCTTATGGTCTTAACTCCATCAGGTAAAAAAAAAAAAATAATAAATAATAATGTTATGAAAATGTGATTGTGGTGAAATTCATCCTATACCAATTCCGAGCTAAGTTCCAGTTGTACTGTAAACAAACTTGCTTAAAGTATAACTTCGCCGACTCCGTCTGTTGGAGGAACCGTGGTGCCACATGATTGAATTGTGTAAAAACCTGTCATCGATAGAAACATTGTTCTTAGGCAACATCGTATGATACGGGAAATAAGACTGAATACAAGATAAGATGGTACCGATAATCATGGACTTCCATTTCTTATTTATTTATGACAAAAATCATATATGGGCCTCCCTAATTTGACGTTTACGCTTTCTCATAATGTCGATAGATGTCCTATATTTACAAATTCATTACGAGCAGAATATATGCTCTATGCTGGCTCACCTGTAAATTCTGCTGTTATTTTCACCACATCCTCAATGGCTAGTGTAGGATATTCTCACTAAACTTTTTGAAAACATTCAAAATAGTTTGTTTCTCTCCGCTTTTCAATACTTTATTTTCCACTGATTAAACATACTACAGAAAGTGGCCAAACTCATGCCGAATTTTATTCTTAGGGTTTCATTTTCAAATTATTTGCACCATTAATATGATTTTTACATTTTTTCTAATGATTATTCCAATATTTTTTCTAACGATTATTTCAATATTTTTCTATGATATTTAACTACATACGTAGCATGTAGATTTTAACATGTATTCTATAAAACAACTAAGATTTTTTCAATGCAGCCAACATAGAGTATGTACTAATTAACTGTACACATATACTTCCGAATTTCAGAACTTACTAGGCCTATTTATTTTTTGGACGTTGTATTCTTTCAAAGATTAGAGTGATTGAATTGCGTTAGGTTAGCTATTAGGTTGGTCTTTCGCAGGTTAGAGTATTTAAATTGCGTTAGGTTAGCTTTTAGGTTCGTTAAATATCGTGTATATGTTGGCTGCATCCCGTGATTCCATAGTGAAAACCACTACGCGTTTGTTGGCGCATGCGCACTGTGTATGATTGAAATTGGAAAATGTTTCGCGTCACATGTTGTAAAGTATTTCTATTTTATTACATGTATTTCCTTTATTACGAATGTTAGAGAGCGAACTACATTTTCTTATACACTTTACGGTAAAACCGTTATTCAATACTTTCTTGAGATCACTTGTAAAATTTAAAATATAAAAATAAATACCTGAGATCACAGTCTTCCTCAATTTTGGATGTAAGATGTGGGGTACATTCGGAGCCTTATGCTCCATCATCAGCTTGTAAATTGGTACATTCGTAGCCTTAAGCTTCATCATCAGCTTGTAAATTGGTACATTCGTAGCTTTATGCTCAATCATCAGCTTGTAAATTGGTACATTCGTAGCATTATGCTCCATCATCAGCTTGTAAATTGGTACCACACATCTTACATCCAAAGTTGAGGAATACTGAGATCTCAGGTATCTATTTTTATATTATAAACTATTATTCGACCAATGAAAATACAGTCATACATTTCGTTTGTTTACATTACTACTAGAAATTATCTCGGAAGAGATATAGTAATGAAATTCCAGTCCAGAATTTGGCTTTATGGTTCAGGAAAATTCTTCTTCTTCCTTTTCAGGATTAGGTCAATGCGACCTGTTCCGGTCTCAAGTCCATCGTTTCCTTGGCCGTCCCAAATATATTTTTTCCATATCGTTTGTAGGTGTTGATCTTTTTGTGTAATCTTGTATTGTCCATTCTGTCTAAATGTTCTTTCCATTGGTATTTGTGCTCTTCTAGTTTATCGACTATTGAATATATATCCAGTTCATTTCTTATTGATTCATTGTGTAATCTATCCATGCGTGTACATCCTTTTACGGATCTTAAAAAATCATTTCAGCGGCTTGAATGTGTGAGATATCTTCTTTTTGTAAGTACCCAAGATTCAGATCCATATAAAAAACAGGAACAGCCATAATTTTATAAAACCTGAGCTGAGTTTCTCTTCGAGTCATTCGGAGGGTTCTTCTTATGGTACCACACACCATTTGATATCGGTTTAATTTATTATGTGTATCCCATTCGTAACCATATGTTATATCTGAACCAAGATAGTTAAAGTGTGCTATCTGTTCTATTATTTCATTATTGATTATTATTTTTGCTCTGATTGGCACTTTGCCCTGAAAAGCCATAATTTTAGTTTTTGAAGTTGAGGCAGTCTGTCTAGGAGAAAGACAACTCCGAAATTAAACTTTGGTCCTCCAGGTTGGGGGTTTTGCGGTTGGGCTGGTAACCCACCCAAGTAAAAAAAAAATATCACTCAGAAGTCTCAAGTGCGAATACGAAACTCGGACAGATTCAATGGCTCAGGAAAATTCAGGGAAAAAATCCTTAGATTGGTCGACAGCCTGAGGACTTTACCGAATACAGTGTGATTCAGAAATATGGCTATACATTTGATTGCATTTTGTGACGAAAATATTATTATTAAAAGAAATATGTTACCATTGGAAAGGGAATCCTTCAAATTACAACAATAGAGCAAAACAAAACAAATCACTTACAGCAACACTAAGCAAGTCACTTTATTGCTTCAAACTGTTCGCCATTTACATCCAAGCATTATTGGCAACGTTTTGGGAAGTCATTCATTGTGTTATGATACATGTTTAGAGGAAGTTTGATTTTCTGCATCCTTCCCGTTTCCTGCAGTCGTTTTCTCCACTTCCCCACAGTCGACGGCTGCAATGCTACGTTAAACTCACACCTTGCCCGTCTTGCGATCTCACGATCATTAGCATACGTTATTTCCCATGCAGCAATTGTAATTTGCTGTTGCATATTCAACGTCATTTTGACTAATGCCGTAAGTTCTACACTTTTGTTTTATTCCATTGTTGTAATTTGAATAATTGCCTTTCCAACAGTAATTTCATATTTCCTGTAATGGTAATATCTTCATCACACAACGCGATCAAACGTACAGCCATATTTATGATTCACCCTGTAGGAGTCTGAAGTGCTACCACCATATCATTCGGTATACTAAAATTGAATGGCCTAGTGTTTTCTTGAAGAAATAGCCTATATAATTATGTGCCTCTTCTGTTTATCTCTGTAAATTGTAAATAGGATCTGATTGTCAGTTTAATGAGAGCATAAACCGAGTTGACCTAGACATGTTTGGAGGAGGTTCTTATTTACGAGAATAAACTAGCGTGTGACAAGATGTGCCAGAACATCGTCCCACTCATCTCCGTGTATTTTCAGTTCATTCTGCGTTGCACAATTTTATAAGGGATCGTATTTTTAAGCGTAGGCCTATTTGCGCGAGAATTTGTGAGAAAATTACATTTTTTTAAATATTTATAGCTCAAAAAATTGTAGCTATAATTCCATTAAATTACATTTTTTAATTGAATCAATCAAATGTTTCAAAATATAGGCAATCACGTAATTAAGGTTAGTAATTTTTCCTTATTTTGTTATTTTCATAACTAAAATGAACAATTTTAAGTTTTTAATTATGGTTGTGGTCTCGAGATAGCGCGCACGCATCGGCCCGGGTTCGATCCTCCATCGGGACAAGTTTCCTCTGTGAGGTTTTTTTCGGGATTTTTCTTCACCTGTAATACAAATGTCAGGAAATTTTAAGATCCAAACGGTCCCCGAACATAAGTTGGTCATCATTTAATATTCAACTCATTAGATTAAGTTTAGTATTAAGGCCTCTCCTGGCGTATTATTGCCATCATCATCTCCATGGAGGGGCAAACCTAGAAGGCCCTTGAACTACTATCCGGCTGCTGGCTTCACATTCACGTGTTAATTATAGAGGTAGACGATATTCCAGTCAGTTTAGGGGTGATATTTGGTCAGGACGTCAGGTTCCCCAGCCTGTTATAGCTGACTTTCTCAACCTGGAGCCGTTACTTATTGTAGCTACCCAAACGCCTCACAATACTTGGTGGGCACCAATCCCATACTGGACGAAATTCCATGAGAAAGTTTCTATCCCTTTAAGGACTCGAACCAACGCAAGTCCCGTAGCTGTGCGCCAATTCGTTTTGCCTTAACCATTCGGCTACGGCGTGGGACGCATCGTCATCACCCTTCATATCAGTGGGGCAGCGTAATTCCGCTTTCCAGGCGCCCCAACCTCAAGTGGGTTATTAACAAACTAACTTATACACCTCACTGATAGAATTATTTTAACAATTAATACATTTAATTATTTATGGAAATAATATTAAAATTAACAAATATTTTCATTTGTTCAAATATTGTATAACCGTAAAATTAGTTTTCTGTATCTCATTATTTTTTATATAGGCCCCTACATTAGATAGGGACGGTCTACCAACAATTTAATTTATCTTGCTAGAATACATTTGAAGAGCTCATATACAAAACAAGTTATATATATATATTTCTCAGAAATAAGCAAAATGTGCTAACAATTTATTTTGATATTTATTTTTTAATATTATTTTTTCATACGATTCCTTCAATGGTAAGATAATTTTAGAGCAAATATTGGTCTTCATTTCTCTCTCTTCGTCAAATTATTTAACTATGAAAAATGGATGTAACTTGATTTTCACCGATCAGTGTATTTAACTTCTTTTGCACTTTATTGTGACGTGAGTAAAACCGATTTATTAACTATTTCTGTGAAATAATTATATAATTGTTACGAATACAAACTATGGTTATTATTACTGAAGTAATATTTTGAAGAAGTAATAGAAATTAGTATAACATGCAAGATTACTAGTTCAAAATCAGTTTGTGAAGACCATCTATAACAGCTGGGGGATCCGACATGCTGACAACATGTCACCCCTACACTGGCAAGATGATCGTCTGTGATTAACACATGTTGATGTGAGACTCGCAGCCGGCTGGTAGGCCAAGGGCCTTCTAAGCCTGTCGCACCTGGAGTGGAGTGAAATGGTTTAAATTGTCAAAAGGCTGTATTGAATATACACTTTAATCATAACTAATAAAATATCTTGTTCATTTCAAATTTAGGCCAGTCTGTTGGTTACACACGTTCTACAGAGTTTTTGTGATCAGCACAATTACAGTCCTCATGAGGTACGTCTAGGTCATCTGAAACTGCTGTTAGTGATGATGCTAGTTGTTTGTAGAAGTTAAGCCTGGGATCGTCTCTGAAATTTAGTCCACTTTTTGCAAGAAGATTATGAATATCCCTTATTTTAAGCTGAGATACTGGTCTCGAAGTAGTTGTGGCTGTAGGAAGACGCTCCAAATGACTGCATCCTCTCTTAAGTAGTGAAACCGGAATGCCAATGTTACTGAAGAAAAATGGTTCCACTGAAACTTTAATTGACTTCTAATTCCTGCAATGTTTGTCCTTCACAAATACAATCCTTTTTGCAGTTTGAATCGCATTCAGTGGTTTATAATTCAGTAAATAACTGGACTTCCAATACGTTTACCAATAACACTCTTTACAAAGTATTCTACGGAAAGCCTTCTCTATTTTAATTCTCTTTCACGGGTAGCTTTACTTTTGGGTCTCTATTTCTAGCCAGTGGCTCCTGTAATTGAGTTACTGCTGCCGTACCCGGAAATGGTCTTGTTGAGACCTTTTATTTTCATTTGCAAAGAGTGTCCTTTCTGACATTCACTGACGTCTTTTACGGAAAATCTACTAGCATTGATATGTCTGCCCTTATATTTGAAATGTTTGCTGCAATATCGTCTTGCCTGGCTGCTGAACCCTTCCACACAACCCACGAATTGAAGGGTTGTTGTAAATAGGATCACTATCACCTGTCGCTTTCTTCTTGTCTTCCTATATGTATCAGTATGATTCCTTTTCCTGCGATACCCACACTATTTCTTCATAAACCGCCACCATTTCTTCCAAGTTCCCCTAACCTCTTGCTCATCTCGCATATAAATTTGAAACCATTCAGTTTGCATTTACCATCTCATCAACTGTTCTTAAAAGACCTCGGACAACATCACATGCAATAATGTAAATATTTTAAAATTTGAAAGGCATTATTGCCAACAAAATAACAAAAATGGATGTAACTTAAAATGAACCAAATAGATTTTAGGATGTAACTTGTTTTGAATCAAACGAAGGTTTTTAACTTCTTGTAAACAGAAGGATATAACTTTTTCTGCACAGAATACAACACAATCACATGTAGAGGACTCCTACTAAGGGATTGGCAGCAATAACTCAATATTTAAAAAAAATGGATATAACTTGTTTTGCATTTGAGCTCTTCGTTTTATTATCAGTTTTAGTCTTAATCGTAACTATCATTAACTGGTTGTATTATAAATCATAATATAATAAATATTATCTTATTGGTAAAATCTTAATTTAATATGTAATATTATAGTTAATAATGATTGTTATATTCTGATGTAATATATGTTTGCCCTGGTGAGTGGAAGTGAAGGCCACATGACCACCAGGCTAAATTAACAAATAAATACTCGAATGCCAGGAAAGAATACCAGAAGTGTCGAAATGAAAAAACTGGTGGCATTGAATAAAAAATATATGGCTGTAAATCAGGAAAACGAATTTACATGAGTAATGTTAAATCACGCTGTAGGCTTAAGGTTAATTATAATTAGCATTATCTATTTTTAATTTAAAGTGGTTCAATATGCAAATAATACATTCGTTCTATTTTAATTGGGGATACCATTAAAAACTAGAATTTGCGTAAATTAAGTTAAGCTAAAATCTAAATTTGCAACGGCAATTTCTAATTATTTAAAACAACAGACATACTCACATATACAGGATGTAACAGGACCTCACCGACAAAATTATAGGGATGATAAGGCATGCAGAGAGGATCATTTTTTGTGAAGGAACATATAGTCGCAAACACGTCGTTTATGAGTTATGCGCAGATGAAGGTGTTTACCCGTAAGAGTCGGAATTGAATACAAACAATTGTATACGTATCATTTTATTGAAAAAAAAAACTTTTTTTACAATAAATATTCAAACAGTAAGTATTTTGATGACGTAAAAAAGAATCCTGCCATGCTCACCGATCGTTGCTGCGGCGATATCAAACATGCCATGACGCACAGGGTCGACTGTTTGAACACTTATTGTAAAAACATGTCTTTTTCAATAAAATTATATGCGTGTTGTATTCAATTTCCCACCCTTACGGGTGAACACCTTCATCTGCGCATAACTCATAAACGACGTGTTTGCGACTATATGTTACTTCACAAAAAATGATCCTCTCTGCATGACCTATCATCCCTATCATTTTGTCGGTGACGTCCTGTTACACCCTGTGTATATTCAATTAACCTGTCAAACATTTTTGAAATATTAACACATTGTGTTGGCCCGTTGGTCTCGGGATCCGAGGATTCTGATAAGGATAATATATTATTTGTGATCAGTGCTTGATGATGCAGCTTCTTTGGTCTCGTGTTTTAGAGGCGTTAACCCTTAAATTGGTAGTGTATCCTATTGGATACATCAATTAGTTTATTTTGTTTAATATTTTTAATAAAACAGAAGAAAACGAACGAATAGAAATTACTTAAATGTGTGTACAATTACAAATACATCCAATAATAATAGTAATGTGTGATATAGTTTTCAGTGCGGTCCGCAACATTAAAATAACCGACAAGAGAAATTAGTGTTTTACCAATTTAAAGGTTAAAGAACCTTTAGACATGGAAAACATATTAGGCCCTATATCTAACAACATGTCCAGATGCACAACACGCGTTTCCTTTGCATCGATATCAATCCTAGGCGAAACTACTAAATAACTAAACACATTGACTGTGAAAAAAACCTCGTATCTTTCTTATTAACCTATATTAAAATGTATATAAATTTTCCAATTTTTAAAACATATCTCCAGATCCGGTCATAGTATTTTCTGTCTTGTGCAATCAGTTGATTGTTTCCCCAACCCAACTTTAAATTAACTTTTGAAAATTTGAACACTCTCAATTTGGATTTTAGTTTTATTATAAGTAATCAGGGTAACAGAGTGGAACCCTTGAAAAGAGGTAGTCCACTCCAGGGAGTAGACGCCCCTGTCCTTTTGTGAGCTTCAGGTCCCACTCGCCCAGTGGATAGTACCTGACGGCCCCGTCCACAGGGTTACGTGGGGAGAAGAAAAGTCCCCAAAGCCGGAGTGAAGGCAACTTCTCTAGGAGACGAACACTCCGAAATTGCAGTTCCCTGCCCTCCAGGAAGAGGAGTTTGGCTAGAGGCTGGTAACCTCTACTAGTAAAAAATAACTTACTCATAAACTTCAGCAGAAGAAAATCCGGATTTATGACTAATAAAATAGCAAAATTCCAGGGAATATGTGGAACGATAAAACGATCACTAAATAATAAAACAACAAGAGAGACCCAATTGAAATTTTATAAAACATTGGCAGTACCGGTACTGCTCTATGGTTCAGAAGCCTGGATACATAAAAAAAAACAAGATCTAAGTAGGATAACGGTGGCAGAAATGAAATTTTTGAGATCTGTTAAAGGGTGCACTAAGGAAGACAGAATCAAGAACACAGAAATAAGACAGGAGCTTGAAATATTTGCAATAACTGATAAAATAGATACATATAGACAAAAATGGAAGCAACACATAGACAGAATGAATGAAGATAGATATTCAAAACAAATAACAAAATACAAACCTAAAGGCAACCGAGATGTGGGCAGACCTAGAAAGAGATGGGCTGAAGTCGGAACGGGTCAACAGACCTAATCCATGAATGCAGATGATGATGATGATTATAAGTAATGCCACGAGTGATTTCCAATTTATCTAGAGAATTTGGAAATCAAGAGTGGTAATTGTTAGGACTATTTAACGAATAAAATTAAGCTGTTTACTAAAAAAATCATTATTTAAATATAGTTATTTTAAAATATTTATATATTTAATGTAAACGGCGATGTTTGAAAACAAATTAGAAACGTTATGTTTCACTTGTTTATCACTGCAACCAGATCACATTATTTATTGCCAAAGGATCGCAATATTGTAAGAATGTACCCTAGTGGAGAAAAAATGAAACGCATCCAACTGTATATTAATTAATTTCTGATGTCCTATGACGCAAATATGTAATTTTTTTTCTGGAACTTTATTACCTGGGAAAAATGCGTTTAAGAAAGTGCAAGCACTGGTTTTTTTCTTGTGGTGTAATCAATTGCTACAAATGATTTTATATTATATCCCGCAATCACGATAAGGTTACATTCGTGCACTATATATACAGTCAGGTAGCCACATACAGCCACTGCAAAACAATGCTATGACCTATTCAGAATGTTAAAAGCAGGAGCTTGATTTTACAGTGATAAAATTAAACTGATAAAATCGAGGTGAAAAACGACTGTGATTGGTTGTAAATAAAAATTCATTGAAACGTGATTGGTCATTGACTCCCATTTGGGGCATGAGTTACATAGTCACCATTAATTTATGCAATATACTATTTTTAATATCATTATATTTTATTAATTAGTTTTATGGTGTAAGAAGTTTTCTACCATTAGAACTGCTCGGAAGATAATTAATTAATTAATTTATTTATTTCCACTGTCATTCTCTCAAGGTTCGTTTAAAAACTTGTAAAAGCTCTTTTCTCAGATTAGCTAAATAGTTCACATGTTTTGCAGTTGAGGTAGTTATTATATAAATTCGGTAAAATGCTTTTCCGTCTTTGATCCGAGGCTTGATCCTTGGGACTGTGAGTAATGTGTAAGATACACCTTGAAGTGGGTTGCTAGCCCGTTTTCATGGCGCGTTTATTATTCGGGGTTTCCTCTCTAGGCCGATTGCCTTCACCCAGCTCCAGGGGCTCAGCCCCTAGATGGGTTATATTGCAGGAATAACGAACCCCATTCGTCCGTTTTGGATTATTCTTCGCTTCCCCTCTCCTCTTATATGCCAGCAGCTTACGCTTCCTGGCTCTATCGTCTGGATCATTGTATACTCCGCCATGACAAGGCGATAAATAATCCATAATCTTAAGAACTATTCAGGAGAAAACATTATGTGATAAGATACACAATACAGAAATTAGGGACAAATGTCATATTCAAGACATAACCAAATTTATTGTTGATAGACGAAAATATTGGAAAGGTCATATAGAAAGAATGGAAGACAACCAACTTGCAAAAAGAGATAAAGAAGGTAGACCAATGAACGAGAAAAGAACAAGAGAAAGGCCAGCCAAGAGATGGATAGACAGTAGATGCACATCCAATACGTCTTCCTCCGAGGAGTGATTTGAGAAATAAACAGGATGAAACTCCTACAAATTACGAATAATAATAATAAGAAGTAAAATGTTGGAAGGAACGAGGTTGATCCTGACTCATACACTTAACATGGATAACAGACCCGCAATACATATTTTACATAATATACAGGCATTAGCTAGTATTATAACACATCCACCTGTCGAAAATTAGCATTATAAATATTTAACTCTTCACAAGGTTATTAGTTAGTTATCACTCTAAAATTGTTCCTAAAGGATTCATATAAACTACTTATATGGTATAAAATGCCTTAGTTTAATAAAATAATGATTTATATCCAAGTTATCAATAGGGAATTGCAAAAGTTGGTGGTCAGATTTTATTGGAACATTTTCCTTCAGTGAGTGGAGTTTGTGTACGACTAAAGTAATACTTTGATTTTTCTTTTTTCAGATACTCTTATCTTGGAAGAAGATGCATGACAAGTTCAGAATGCCACAAAACCAGAACTATAGATTCAGCAGAGAATTACCTCAAAAATTGGTGGCCTTTCAACAGAACTTGCGTGAACCAGTGTCCTCCGGGATACGAAGAGTTTAACACTGGCAACACTACAATGTGCCAACCTTGCCAGGGACGTTGCAGCCACGAATGTAGAGGGGCAGTCGTTAGTAGTATTGAAGATGCTCAGCGTTTGAGAGGTTGCACCACTATTATTAACTCACTTGAGATCTTCATAAGAGGTTCTGGAAGTCATATAGTCAAGGAATTAGAAGAGAACCTGTCTTCTATAGAAGAAATTAATGGGTATCTTAAAGTGTCTCGGTCGTTTCCTTTAACTTCCCTTAATTTCTTAAAAAATCTCCGTGTTATTCATGGCAGTGTACTTGATGATAGAAGGTATTCCCTTCTAGTACTCGAAAATCAAAACTTACAAGAATTATGGAACTGGAGTTCAAGACCACCTTTGAAAATACGAAATGGTAGTTTGAAATTTCATTACAATCCAAAACTATGTCTTTCTGAAATTGATAAATTGCAAGAAATAGCTGGATTACAGAACTATAGTAACTTTGATGTATCAAGAGAATCAAATGGCGATAAAGTAGCATGCAATGTGGTAATTCTATACGCAAATGCCACTGTATTGTCTTCTAAAACTGTGCTAATTGAGTGGGAACCTTGTTTAGTGCCTGACCCGAGTTCCGTGTTAGGATATATGGTGTATTATATTGAAGCACCGGAACAAAATGTCACTGAGCATGATGGATTAGATGCGTGTGGAGACAATGGATGGCGTGTTGTGGACTTTCCTTATGATACCGACGAAAACAACGCTACTTCTTCTTCAGGCAATTTGATCAGGTTTCTGCCGCACTTAGAACCATACACTCAATACGCGTATTATGTGAAAACTTACACGAAGAACAACACTGGTGGACAAAGTAAGATTAAATATTTCAGAACTTTACCAGATAGGCCTTCGGTACCTAGAGAGATCCGAGCTGTATCGAATTCAACTTCAAACATAGTAGTCTATTGGTTCCGTCCTAAATTTCCTAATGGAATTCTGTCGCATTATCTAGTGACAGGAAAATGGATTCAAGACGATCAGGCGTATTTAGGCCAAAGGAATTATTGCAAACATCCTTTGGAACATTTACCAGATCCTGAAGTACATAAAATACTTTCCAGCACTAGTGAATCAATTGGTTCTCATTCGTGTTGTGAAATAATAGAATCTGAACCTCCTCTTTTAATAGAAAATCCAGATGATTACCAGAAGATATGCTTATCTGGTCCTGTGAGATCTTTTAAAGATGAGCGGAATCCATGTAATGATTACTTCTATTCATTTATGCACACTAGCCTATTAGAAATTCTTCATACAGAAGACAATCCTTTGAGTGACAGATTCCCGGATCAGTTTTCCACCTCGTCAGAACCTCAAAAACTCTTGTTGTTTAACGAATCGATTAAGAATAGTGAAGGTATCTACGAACAGATTGTAGAACGAGTAGATGCAAATACTTCTTTTGTTGTTCTGAATAATTTGAATCATTTTGCTGAATATACAATTAACGTTTTTGCTTGTAGAGAACCACATTCAACTGAACCTCAAAATAATAATGCTGAGAGTGAATCACAAATCGATTATCAGAGTTTTTGTAGCCCAGCTGGTATTATTTCTGTCCGGACAAAACCATTACCAACTGCAGATAAAATAGAATATGCTCATTTGGCAGTTGTTGTCTCGAATACATCAAGATCTGTTAAACTCACCTGGAAAGAACCAAGAAAACCAAATGGCATTATATTAACTTACAGTATTGAACACAAACGTGTTGATATAGACAATTTCCATCCTATCGTAGATTGTATATCTAGACAAGAATATATGGAATATGGAGGAGGATTTGTGTTGAATAGTTTAGCACCTGGCAATTACACATTTAGAGTAAAAGTGACATCTCTTGCTGGAGAAGGACATTTTACTAATGCCTATAGTTTCCATATAGAAGAGCCTCCAGTAGAATCAAACACGGGATTAGTCATTGGAATTTTACTAGCAAGTGTATTAATACTCATGGGGGTTGCAGTTAGCGCCATGATATGGTGGAGGAAAAAGATGAAAGAAAGGAGTTTAATGATCATTGCATCAGTAAATCCTGATTATATGAGTGCAGGTGAGGCCATTTATGTTGAAGACGAATGGGAAGTTTCCAGGGAGAAAGTAAAACTCCTCAAAGAGTTGGGACAAGGTTCATTTGGCATGGTATATGAGGGGTTGCTTAAACCTGAAGATACTCAGTGTGCTATTAAAATGATAAGTGAAAGTGCTTCTGTCAGAGAAAAGATGGAGTTTTTAAATGAAGCATCTATGATGAAATCGTTTGCTGGTGCTCATCATGTTGTGAATTTGCTTGGTGTTGTTTCAAGGGGACAACCTGCTCTTGTTATAATGGAACTAATGGGTAAAGGTGATCTAAAATCATATCTCCGAGCTTCCAGGGAACCCCCACCACCTCCACCGGATCTTCGACGAATGCTTCTCATGGCTGCCCAAATTGCTGATGGCATGGCATATCTTGAAGCACACAAATTCGTCCATCGTGATCTTGCAGCAAGAAATTGCATGATAGGTGACGATTTAACAGTTAAAATAGGTGACTTTGGTATGACAAGGGATATTTATGAGACTGATTATTATAGAAATGGAAGTAAAGGCCTTCTGCCAGTTAGATGGATGTCTCCAGAAAGTTTAGCTGATGGAGTTTTTACTAGCCAGTCTGATGTGTGGAGTTTTGGTGTTGTTCTCTGGGAAATGACAACATTGGCCGAGCAGCCCTACCAGGGACTGGCAAATGAACAAGTATTACAACATGTTCTTGGAGGTGGTATCTTAGAGCGCCCTCTCTGTTGCCCAGAAATATTTCACCAGTTCATGATGAATTGCTGGAACAGAAGACCTTCTCGACGTCCGAGATTTCTGAATATAGTTGCAGAACTAGAAGCAGCAAGTGGCTTGGATTCTAAGTTCAAAGAAGTTTCGTTTTACCATAGCAAAGAAGGCCAGGAATTGAAAGCAAATTTGGATCATCAACAAGAACTTGATTTGTACAACGAAACAACGGTTGATGATGCAAACTTGAAGTCGCCTCCTGTTTCTTTTTATCAATTGGTGGAAGAAGAAGTAGCCCTAATTGAACAAAATCCTCAGAATATGAATTGCCCGGAAATGCCACAAAATAATTACTTGTGTTCATCCAAAGGATCTGGATTTCAATCTCCTGGGAAAAGTACACAGCTGCAGAATATTCCCGATGATAGCTATGTTTTGCCAGGTAGTCTCATGGGTCCATCTGGACGCTACAATTTTGTTCAGACGCCTTCTGAAACTGATTGCCTTCTTCCAGAATCATCACAAGTCCAACCTAAAATTCCTATTCATTGCGCTCAGAAAAATTCTCCTAAAATGATAAATCCTCCGTCGAGAAAAACCTCAGTGTTGCATTTTGAAGATGGTTATGTCCCTGCAGAAGACGTTTATGTCCGTCCAGATAATGTATCTGTGATGGAAAATGTTTGTAATGAAAATTCAGAAGCTCAAAGACTGAAGGTGCCATTAGAAAATGAGTCACAATCCTTCGCGCATGTTCCTAAAATAAATATTAGTGCGGATAGTGGTTTGGACATAGCGGGGGTGAATGTTTCGCCAAGTAAAAGTTGTGTTCCTGTCGTAAGTGATGACATTCCAAAACAGTCGCCCTCTATAGCTTCACATAGTGATAACTCTGGACATGGAGGCGAGAAAGATACGACGTATAGACCGCCTAACGGAATGGTGAATGGTTTTATTTCTGTACCTCAAAATCAAAATGATAGTGAATTCGTTCCAATATTTAAGTGATTTGCTCATTGAACTTCATAAAATGAAGAGTTTTCAGTATTGGTCGTGATTATTAGTTTAAAGAAGAGCTATCCCATCATACTATATAATAGGTTATATAATGGGATAAAAGTTTAATATCTTAAATTTCGCTAACATCTTCTTGACATTTCAGTCGTCCTGAACTTAAATGTATTTCAGTTTTAAAACTGCATCAATCATTCAATTGAAATTTGATTTTGTTGACTGATTGAATGACTGAAATATCAGATACGAATTTTAAGATTTTAACCTTTTACGTAATAACATCAACGGTTGTTTATCATGAATAAAGTATTGATGTAATCGGATGTCTATAGTCTTGTTTACAAACACTTAAATGGAATTGGAAAAAAATAAATTTAACTGCGGACATTTTAATACAAACCATTTTAATAATTTTTAATAGAAGCGTTTCTTACTTGGCGCATTGAAACGTACAAGTAGAAGGTTACACTTAAAAGGTTAGGTCTATTATATAGTATTTCAATTATTAGACTAATAGCCTATAGGGCCTATATTTAAGTTGTTGAGTGTTTTATTTTGTTTTTACTTGAGTCTCCCAAAACAAGACTATGCCAACCGTGATATTCCAATGGTTTACTTTATGCGTCTCTGTTAATATTAATTGTTACATTTGTGTCTAATGCCCGGTATAAATATGTCGTTTCGCTCATTACTTCCAAGAAGTTAGATTAATCATTACTTATTATTTATATTACTTTGTATTTTGTTTTTCCGATACAAAAAAAGACATCAAATAGATATAGTAAGGTTTTAAAAAGTTTCCCTGTAAATATTGTAACATTTTTACCTTACTAAATTTGGGATTTAATATTTAGTTACTTCGATTACATGTATAATTTAATTGTATCCTTATCGTACTATTATTTGAATGTTATACAAAGCTCATGGTAATCCGCTTGATATAAACTTCATATTACTAGGGCATAACGCAAAGTAATTTAGACTATTAGAATTATTGAAATGTATCATGTCATGGTACAAGATGACCCGGATATTTTAGTGTTTTTTGCATGAAGTTGTATTTTTATTATTGTTTAAAAATGAGCTCTCTTTGTAGATATTTTGAGCCCCAGCATCAATAACACACAACTATCACAGCAGATCATTCAAATAATCCAAGGCCTATATAATCAGTGCTATAGTTGATCCGCATCTGTCGCAATTAGGATTAAAATTAAAATAATAATGGAATCTGATTTCTTTTTATTTGTGGTTGAGACTCAACTTGAATCTCTTCTTAAAATAATGAAGGATGAATATGAAATTCGTAGATAATAGTATAGTGTTACTAGTGATATAACAACTATTATTGTATTCTTCTTTAACATTTCTGCCAGGATTACACATCACCATTTTCCAATATACATAACCTTTAACCGATTTATCTGGATAATTTCTATGTGTTTTAATTGCCTCTACTTTCTCTCTAAGAATTATAGCAACAACAGTTACCAGTTTTCACTGAAGTTAGAAAATTCTCAAGCGTGTGAATCCTGACGGAAACAAACTAATACAAAGTTTACCGAAGTAAAAAATACTTAGGTTGTAACTTTAATAGTGGCAACTATTTATTTATTACTAGTATACAAGTGACAGACCTGTGAAACTTCTACAATCCTTCAATGTAGTACCCAGCATTGTCTACAACTCGTCAGCGATGTTGGAAGTCATAAAATCCCTGTAGCAGCACTTGTTCTGTTGATGTTTTTGACTGACCGCCTTAATGCCAGCAGAATCTCGGTAACAATCTGGAATCGAATGTCACGAAGTGGTTCCTTCATCTTAGGGACCAAATCACAATCACAGGGGCTTAAGTCCAGTGAATATGATAGATGGGAAAGCACTCCCAGCAGATAAGATACAGATAAGCTACAGGGGTGTGCCGTGTGCGTCCAAGCAGTACTGTATGGTAATGCCGTCTCCCCATATGCTTCCACAGGACCTTCATGACATTGTCGTGCTGTATGACCATGACACATTGAATTTTCAACTAGGATCGGGAAACACAACAGCTTAGAGCGGCAACTCAGAGGAGACTAACTTTCTCTCTTCAAAGCACATGCGCTTTGAGACGTACAGACGAGTCCATTTACTGTAAGATAGGACAGAAATTACAACAATTTATTAACTCCGTCAAGTTTCGCTTCTGCAGCATTGTTGCCACTATTTTTGTTACAGCCTACGTAGTTTTTTTGATACCGGTAATTTATTCAAGATTAACTGTCAAATGAAAAATAGGATTTTGTTACCAGAAAAAAATTGGATACTAGTTATTTAATTTAATATTGCACAAAATGGTATCCAATCAGCGTTAGTGAACGACAGGTATTTAAAAAAGCTAGTGCACATTGGGTAAAATAAAATGAAATAGATTTGAAAATAGATCCATGTTTTTTTTTCAACTATAGCACTGCTTGTAATATTTTTATTCTTGTGAGATTGTTGTTTTATAAATGGAAAATATATTAAATAATTTTGTCTTGTATTTCTTCATTATCTTAAAAATCTGTCAACCCAGTTTGATTGTGGTTTCAATGTCTATACTGAGGATACGGTATCGTTTTGCAGTAATAATATTACGAGATAAATTTTTTGTCTGTGCATTTTATAAAGCAATTATGAATGTTTTATTATAATTTCATTAAGTCATATTATTACATTAATTGATTGAATTAAAAAAAACAAAAAGTATTAAGAAACGAGATTTACTGAAATTTAATTAAATTGTTCTGTTATAGCGAATTGACCATGGAGTATTTAGCACGAATTTGTGTTTTTATGCAATATTTTTATAGAAAGGCTACTTATATCAGTTTATGCCTATCGTGCATTTTAATGAAAGAAAAACTATATTTTCGTATATTTTGATATACAACTCCAAGCGCGACACTCTAGAAGGTCCTTGGCCTACCAGTCGGCTGCTGGCCTCACATTCATATGTGTTAGTCACAGAGGTAGATGACCATAAAGCCAGTGTAGGGGTGACATGTGGTCAGCATGTCTGGTTTCCCAGCCGTTATAGCTGGTTTTCTCAACCTGGAGTCGCTACTTATAGCTACCCAAATTCCTCATTATACTGAGTGGGCACTGGTCCCATATTGGCCGACATTTCAAGGGAAATTTCATTTTCCCATGGGGGAAAAACCAGCGCAAGTACCGTAGCTCTGCGCCAAGACTTTACTCGGCTACAGCGCGGGACATATTTTGATGTAGGTTAGCTAAAAATCGGATGGTATTTTTGATGGGACAAGTCCACTTCAAAGTAAAAATTATTGAAATAGTTCTTGGCTTGAGTCTAACATTTGTCAACGGATTGTAAAGCGATTGAAACTATAAGGTTGAATGAAGTGTCATTTACTTTAGCTTCAGTAATTGTTTTCTGTAAAAGCACATATATCTGCTTCACGATACCAAAACATAAAATAATACAAGTCGTATTCACCCAGACTAGATGATTTGAGAATCATAGTATACTTGGATGCACGGCTGCCCATGGCCCGGGGAGCCGTCCTGTGTGGTTGCCTGAATAATGAAAACACCTATTTATTTTATGTACTCAATGAAACGTTGATATTTTTTAATAAAATCGTAAGGTCCTATACAATATTAAGTTATTTCACAAAAAATAATTAATATATCATGTTATGAATATATAGTCTTTAAAAAAGACTCAAAACCTCGAGAAACCATATGCGAGGGGGACAAATATCACAATTGGCTTTTTTTTAGCCGGGCTTGCTTGAAGAATGATTAATTTAGCAAAACGGCACCTTATTCCTCAGAAATACTAAGTGAGTATCCTCAGTTTGCCATATTATGTATGTACTGTAAGTGTTATTCATATAACTATATGGCATTCTACTTAATGTTTTGTATGAAGAATTCGTACTTGTTAAATGTGTTCAAAAATCCATCCAAAATTAGCAGAATTACTTAAAAGATTGAAACAAAAGAATCATGGCGCATTTTGGCGTAAATAGACCTGTTAAGATAGTTAATGAATATACTTCCCTTTTTTTCTAGTTCCTTGTTTCATACACTTCGAATTTAGCTTCTCTTTGTGTTAGGCGTAAGCCTGATTTACAACACGTGTAATGAAAGTAACAGGAGACTGTCGTGGTTAGAGCAATTCATTTTTCTTCTTGCAACTATTGATACGATTTTTAAAATTTTTTATTCCATGGCGCGACAGGCCTAGAAGGTCCTTAGCCTACCAGCCGGCTGCTGACCTCATATCCACATGTGTCAATCACAGAGGTTGACGATCATCTGGCCAGTGTAGGGGTGACATGTGGTCAGCACGTCGAGTCCCCCAGCCGTTATAGCTGGTTTTCTCAACCTGGAACCGCTACTTATTGTAGCTACCCAAATGCTCACGATTCTAGGTGGACACCGGTCCCATACTGGCCGAAATACCATGAGAAAACCTTCCTCCATGGAGTTTCGAGCCAGAGCAAGTCCCGTAGCTCTGCGCCAAGGCTTCCTGCTTTAACCACCCGGCTACGGCGCGGGACATTGATACAATTACATCTTGAAATGACTCCAGCAGAGCATGGAAAAAGTAATTTTGGATTATATGAACTTACCAAAAGAGACAGTTGAAGGAGAACCCAAATATTAAAATATCCCTACAATAGCGATTTTGATAATAATTTAATATATATAATATATATATATATATATAATTGTTATTAAAATTTTAAATCCACATACACTGCATATAAATCAATGATATTTAATTACTTTTCTATTTCTGCATTTCATTTTGGAAATCAGTCCACAGATCAAAATTGCCCATAACCTCAAAATGTTTTCAAACTATATTGCCACTGCTACTCTTGATACCATTGCTGTTAAGGTAAAGCGATCCGTAGGAGTCCGTTGAGATAATAGCAGGATAAGACTCTTATTTCTTGACAATCGGTTGTAGATATCAGCCGATTGTAGCTCTACGGACGACCCCGTTTACATCCAGAACAAATGTCTGATATTCATTCCTGTTAGAGGCTGAGTCAACCCTAGAGCCATGCTGCCGCTAAAAAGTTTAGGCTAGTTAAAAAAATTCTGATCTCACCGGGATTCGAACCCGCTACCTTCCGGTGTATTGCCTTAACTAACTACGCTATGGCGTTCCTCCAGTCTTACCCTTAGTACTTCTAGTACTCTTAATACTACTACTACTTATTTTACTGCTATAATTACTATTAACGCTAGTTCAATTGATACCAGCTCGTGAAAGTTTGGAAATAAGCCGATATTTTCTAGTGTCGAAAATCAGTTTTGCTATTAAATATAATGCATAACCAATTATTTAAAATTATGTTGCGAAATTTATTACAGAACTTGATATCGTAGTCTAAACTGAGCTATTGTCATTCAATTGTTTCTGTGATACATATCAATCATGTTCATCCAGAGATGGCAATATAAGTTCATAGATCCTTAGTACAGATCTCCTGCAAATTACACTATATTAGTCTAACATATAGGACTTGCTGCAAATAAGCTAAAATCTTTGAAAATATTAGAAAAGCTAGAGGATTAGTAACTACTTAATAATTAGTAAGTCCACATTCCTCATTTACTGTTTTTAAATCGTCACTAAGTCAAAACTTTTGTAAAATAAAGACAATAAAATATATATTACAGTATTATTACAATAAAATAACATGCTTTTTACATTTCGTAATTTCTGTAGATCTTTTAAAGTGCATTATCTGTTCATTAGCTGTTAGAACTGTATTTAGATTTGTCTCTGTATTTGATATTAGTCCTATTATCACATAGTTTTCACTGAACTGTTCTTCATTCAAGGTGTATTTACGTAAAAAACTTAATATTCTGTTTCTCATGTCCATTAATTGGCCTGTGCTGATTAAAGCTGAAAATCTTAATATTAATTCTTCCATTGGATCGATAATAAATTTTGATGACGTATATTTCATTGAAGTATGGTACAATTTACAGGCACTTTAATGTCCTATTTTTTATAATTATTGACGGTTAATGGATAATATGATTATGTAGGCTTATACAATAAATTGTTACCTAGCAAGTTGGTTCCGATGGTAGCGTTTCAACTCGTATTCGAGAAATTTCAGGTTAAAATCCTAGGACGACCAAAACTGGTTCTTCTGAATGGTAAACCAAGCAATTTCATTAACAGAACGAGTTTCACCATAATCAACATTTCATATCATCAATAAATTTAATTAGTGGTATTCTGAAAGGAAAACATGACTACACTCTGTAGAATTTACACAGCTTATTGGACACTGTCAAAATATTATACACGCGATATGATCTTAGAATATTAAAGCATTCATAAATATTGAAATAAAAACAAATTGTTCGTCAAATTTTATAAAACATGTTTTTTTATTTCACGTAATCAGTTGATGTGGTGTTTACTTGATGAAAATCCATTATGTTAGTGATTAAATAAAACTGTTAAAGTTTTATACGATTTTCATATTTATTTTAATAAAAATGTATTTTAATACTTTTTTTCTGTATTCATGGTATTCGTCTGAAGAAGGTACAAAGTACTGAAACAGCTGTAACGAATTTGTATTAAAATAAATATGAAAATCTTATAAAACGTTAACTGTTTTATTTTTATCTAATCACTAATTATTTATTTTACAATGTTAAAGTAATAAATAGCAAGATTCTTTCAGTAATTGACACTTTGTTTTAGAATTTACTTACTTGGGAATAATTTAATCTTGGGGAAAGATAATTTATATCATTAATGAGGTCTCATAAGTCAAGTTGTGTATTATGAAACAGTTTATAATATGTACTTATTGCCTTAAAAATTAACATCGAAAAGAAAAATTTAATTACGGGTGCTATAATCTTAATCATTAGAAAAGGAAAAGAAAAAGAAAAAGAAAGACATAATACGTACAACGAATACGGTAGTCTTTATAGGATTGTATGCTTTCACGGCCGATTTCTTGACTCTTTGTTATAAGAGAATTGAATACCAGCTATTCACCACGAGGAAAAAGAAGTTTGGGAAGACCAAAGAAAAGATGGAAAGAGCAGCAATTTGGAGCCGGAACAGACTAGTAAATAAGCCTAAACCGTGAAGAAGAAGAAGTTATAAGTTGGTCTTCCGGGCTGAATGGCCGTGATCTAGTTTTCTTTAAACTCTACGTTTCATCTACTACTGCGGTAACATCTTCAGGAGATTCTGCGTGCCCTCTGTGAACTCCTCAACTGTCTGCTGTCTACAGACGACACACAGAATCTCCTGCAGATGTCTATCACAGTAGTGGATGAAACGTCGAATTGAAATAAAACTAGAACTCGACCATTCAGCCCGGAAGACCAACTTAACAAAAATATTATCTTTTGTCAATACTGTAGTCATTAGGGAGGAGAAATAAAACAGGAGAAAGATAATTGATATTAATTGGCGGTCTGAGATGCTACTTGTGTTGAAATTACCAGTGGATTTCACATTTGTGAGTTTAAATCTGATCCACGCCTGATTATAAAATCCAGTGGTTGTTTAAAATACAGCAATGAAAATTACATCCTCATTTGTTAAAGTTTATAATATAGAAGTTCACAGTTGTTCATTTAAATAAGCACAACTGAAAAGAAAATTTAATTTCAAACAATTCAGAAAATCATAATGTATTGTTTTAAATGTTCATTTTTAAACTTCAATATATTGCTCATAACTCTCATCAGTTATAGAACACCGAGTGAAGATGCTCTTCACTTAAAATTATTACTAAACACTTAATGAAGATATGCCCTTTACTTAAAATTATTACTAAAATTAAAATTTTTAAGAATTCAAGTATTCAGTTTTATTCTCAGCCTACGTGTTTCTAAATGTAATTGAAATGTACGTATTTACTCTGCAAGGTTTAAATAACTGGAAGACTGACTTAAAATATAAAATATAGTTCAGTCTAATAAAATAACTAATTTACCTAGCATGTGTTATATCCTGTATCGTAATGGCTAGTTCACTAAAACTATTTATCGCTGCACTTTCTCTTAGTCACGAGTTATCACTTTCATTACTATAACGAAACTCCTAGGTCGTAAAGATCTACGTGGTTGTTTAATAACATGTGTAAGTCATTTGATCTAAGTTTGCATTTATCGGTTGACGTTATTTTCATGTTTGCGTCGGTTCTGACTGCGCAGAGCAAGAGAGGATTCCAGTACAAACGTCATAAAAAATCGCATTAAATAGCTAAGGTACTCTATAATAAATGCCGATTCGAACTATGTTTAATATTTGTATCTACACCTGTAGAATTTTAATCGCAAACAGTATATCGCTAAACAAAAGAAACTTCCGAGTTGGAATACATTTGTGTGTTTGTTTATACAGTATAACATACATATTTATGAATTTATCATGCAAACTTGCATCAAACGACTGATAGAAAACTTACCTACCTCCGAGGCTAATTTATTAAATAATCAAAATTTTAAAATGCTTGTTTTAGCATTGAATAATAATAGGCTCCTTACCTTCTTGAAAGAGTATAATATTTACAATTTTTAATCAAAATGCTAATGGTGCCTGTATGATAGAAGCTTAAGATAAAAAATTGTATTTACTCTTACTAGTATTAATAATGTGCCTTAAAACAGAATATTATGTTTCATGGTTCTTTTGTTTGTTGTTGTTACTGACTGCGCATGCGCATATATTGTAACTGTACAAAAATATCGCTATGTTGAAATTGAATTACGGCATTGTATCGTATTTATATAAATATCTACAAATTATGTAAACACAATATATATATATATACATCTGCCATCTACTTATCTGTGAACATATCAGAACAATAAAACCATTTTATTGTTTAACACATTTTTACTTATTTATTGATTTATGTAACTTTTATCGTTTTAGAATACAATTTAATGTTACCTTTACCTTCCATATCTCTGATTTTATGTTTTGTCAACTTGTATCGTACGTCGCCGTGTACCCTGTTTCGTAGAGTCGCTGTCTTTCCACTCAGGCAGCCAGGTATCAATTCATGGCGGGGTAAGTGATTTTGAATTTTAACTCTGGGTCTGTGGGTGTGTCCCTTGTCCGGTACTATCTTCGACGGTGGCTCTGACATGCTAAATCACGAACCCAGGAAGGACACAACTGTGTCTCTGGTATGTGGTTTAAAATTCATATTCTACGTCTATAGGCGACTGATCTAGGACTTGGGAAGTGGAAGTCCTACAAAAGGTGAGGCAGGAAAAGTAATGAAAAGAAAAAAAGTGTATATTTTTAAGCAATTGTCATCAAGCATTAAAATTTATGAATTAATTAGAGTATTTATATGGTTATTTAATATGGGATTACGTTGATAATATTTATACTACAGTAAAACTTGCCTAATCCGGAACGTGAATAATGTGGAAATCTGTACAATGTGAACAAATTTATTGGTCCCGGCAAAATAATAGTAATTTTACGTGTATTTATTTTGTATTAAACGGAATCTGTCCAACGCGGAAACGGGAGGATATTTCTATACAATTCATGAAATACATTGTATAAGGCGGAAAGATAGAGAGAGAAATAAATTAGTCTCCACTTCATTGAATTCCCGTTAGGCGAATTAACAATAAGTGATGAGTAGAATTTCTATCTGTATCTGGAATTTCCTTTCGGCCTCACTGCATACAGGTTTTGCGAAATACAGATTCACTTAACAAATATTTGGCGTGTGACTTTTGTCTTACAAATAATCAGTGCAATGTAAAATCTTAAATTATTTTAAGATCTGAGACTGATTGTGTACGTATCTTTCACAGGTAGCGTTCTGAATTAACGGAATAAAGATGGCTAAATCGTACGTATCGTTGTCATTAAACGAAAAAGTGAAAGTGATTTGATAAAGAAATAACAAACTCTCAGTACTCAAAATAATGACATAAATTTAAATAATTTATGAGAATTTAAAACACAAAGAAAAAAATAATGAATGAAATTGCCAAATGAAGAGCAAAAAAAAAAAAAATCTGACGATGTGTGGGAGTGTTTTACAAGTCCCCTATAAAAAAATCTCCAAATTTCCGGACCACAGGTAGTGACTTGAAACCGAAACTGCATACTTTAATTTCAGGATATGCGCCTAAGAGACATTTTTAAACGCTTACGAAACGGGACTGTCTTTTTTCGCGCGTTACCGTCGAAGTAGCTCGTACATACTATACTTCACTTTCCAACGGCAGCAGAACTACAATATTAATCCAAGGTACATAAAAAGACATACGGTGTTCTATAATCTAATATTGGTTAATATTTTTTTTGTTTTTTATAATGTGGAAAGTTGTCTAATGTGGAAAAAAATAATTAGTCCCATGCGATTTCGCTTTGAACAAGTTTTACTGTATAAAGAAGGTAATTACTTAGTAGCGAAAGGATGATAATGGAGACCAAGATTGTTAATTGAGGGTTTACGTGGACTGACAACTTCAGTGACTTCAAGTCGTTAATTCACGTATTACATTCCACTATCAGGAATAGAGATGAATGCGGCCCTCAGTTTAACTGACGCTTTAGCCGCTATTGCCGAGTGTTAGATAGATAAAAGAAAATGTGATCTGTGAATTAACGACTTTCCACCTGCGTAACCATGCTTTATGCTACCATTAATTGCACCGCGTGTTGATGCTGGATCAAACCAATATTGTTGATAAATATTTTGAATAGAAAACACAGATTGCTCAAATTAAGATATCTTTGCCCGGGCCCATAAAAGGCAAAGATTAATTCAACTTTCCTTAATAAATTATCAAACATGTAATGTGTTGTAAGCTACAAGCTATAATCGTGGAAGCTTTAAGGAAAGAGGAACTCACACACGCTTGAGTAAGCTTTGGAATTTTACCTTCATATCTGACATAGGCTAGCTACTAAATAAATAGGCCAAAGTACTTAAAATAGACAACTAAAGTTTTAATGCGAGTCAAAAAGATAGATATAACATTGAAAATAAGTGAATAAATAATTAATTTGACAAAGAAAATAATGCCATCATTGATCATCTATACAAAAAATAATAATAGACAACTAAAGTTTTAATGCGAGTCAAAAAGATATAACATTGAAAATAAGTGAATAAATAATTAATTTGACAAAGAAAATAATGCCATCATTGATCATCTATACAAAAAATAATAATATTAAGAAACATACATACATAGTTACATACACACTAGTCCAGCCTAGGGTTGGGGTACACGGTCCTTGCGGCCCCACCATGGCCTAAAGGACTAATAAAGCAAACTAGCTCTTCTGAGCTATATTGACAAGACTCCGACGACAACTGAACAGATGATGATCTGATGTTAGAAAACACATATCTTTATAAGAGTTCACAAGGAGAGGGGAGAATGCGCGATAGCCCACGGCGCGTACTAGGAAAGGAAGAGGTAGGTAGGAGAGCATTTGGCACTGTTCACTAAGATCACACACGAAATGGAGACGCGATGACGTATAGGTTGCGCAGTATGACGTAATCCCTGTATCGAAATCTTGATTTCGGTACAACTTGAAGTCACTTAGATTGTTCGTCCACGTAATGCCTCAATTCTACTTGTTTCGCTCCTACATTTTATGTATTAGATAACCTACCTAAGAGAAGGGAACAGTTTAACAATCATCATTATCTTCTTCGGAAACTTGATTTATATTAGGATAAGTGTGGTATGAAATGAGTTTATAGTTTCAGAAGAAGGCAGTGGCGATTCTTACATTGATTTGTCACTTTTCTTTAAATAAACTTCATCTACTATTGTTATGAAAAAGCACGTTTAGTTCCCTTTTTTTTCCAGGCGAATAAAGCTGATCATTATTTTATACTTATGATAGCTTACAAAAAAACGCATAAAACCCATCTTCAATAAAATGCATACATCAATTGAAACTTATGTAATTTTGCAATTATTGCATCTCTGAATATTTATAGGATAACCAACATACGGGCTGTTTAAGAATACGTAAGTTTTTCAAACTTAATAACATAGGCCTAAATATTATCATTAATCAGAAGAGTTGTTTTAACCGTAAAATATTCAGACCAAACACTAAACTGTTTAATAATCTTGGACTTTCGTAAAAACATGCTAATGCAGCATCTTCATTTATTTTTTACTTCATTACATATGCACGTCTTTGAATTTCGTGTAATTGTACAAGGTTTCCTTGATTTTTCATAAGTAATGCCACGAGTGATTTCCAAATTATCGATAAATTCACGACTCACGAAGTGAGGAGTGAATTTATCTAGATAATTTGGAAATCAAGAGTGGCATTTGTTAGAACTATTTAACGAATAAAATTAAGCTGTTTACTCACAAATCATTGTTTAATTATAGTTATTTAAAAATATTTATATATTTAATGTAAACGGCGATGTTTGAAAACAAATCAGAAATGTGAGGTTATGTTCATTCACTGCTGCTTGATCATATCATTTATTGCCAAATAAGATCGCAGTATTGTAAGAGTGCAACCAAGTGGAGAAATAATGAAACACATCACACTATATATCATAAGCAATATTACGGGTTATTCATTTATTTTTTTAGTAAACAACTCAGTAAAATCAAGGAATCTTTTCATTATTTGCTATATTCAATGTATTTGTTTGAGAAAAACAATGCTTTGACCTGTTCAGAACATTAAAAAGGAGGAGTTGATAAAGAGACACCGATAAAGAGCGAGGTGAAACACGACTTTCATTGGTTGTAAAACAGAATTCATTGAAACGTGATTGGTCATTGACTAGCATTTGTGGCATGAGTTAAATAGTCAGTAAGAATACTCAAAGTTACGTGTTCGACAGCTTCTGTGATTGCAGCTGCTGGACTGTCAAATTAATATCTTTACTTTTTGAAGCGATATCTAAAATTGAGATTTCAGCAAAAATATTTAATTTTTCATATTATCCAGTAAAACTATTTTCCAACCATGTAAAAAATATGAAGTACTCTTTGGCCGAGTCCAATAAACTAAAATTTATAATAAATGTATTTCCTGAATTATTAAAATAATTAGTTAAATGTACATAGGCTAAATGATTGTGGAATACATGTTACAAAATAAACATTAGCAACTCTTGGATCTTAAAACATTCCTTTCGGTAGTGTTTTAATTGAACCCCATTCGTTACTAAACCTATACTTATGTAACTTGTTTTCTAAATAACTATTATGTATCTTTATTATTAAAAAAGTCAAGTTTATTACTATTTATATAAAACCATCGAAAAAACCTGAAACTTTGTACACGTTTTCAATTGCTTGTTGCATACAATCATTTTAGCAAATTCCGAAGGAAGGCTGTCATGAAAATATTTTTGAAAAAAAAAATGTAGGCCTACATACTTTCATTGATTCTATCTAGCAGACACCGAAAATAACAATCATACACATATTTTATATGTGTGTGTGCGTGTATGTGTCAATGCTCCATCGGCCTCAATTTAGTTTTGATTTCGGAACAAAATTCGGAATGTAGCAATCAATTAAGAAAAATAAGGTATATGTCTTTAACCAGCAAAATCAGACCATTATAGGAGTGGGGATTAACCAAGCGAATAATTAAATACAGTTCTAGCGGCCGCAATGTTAGATTTTTCGTAACAAAACTAGAAAGGTTATGTGCTATTGAAATAAAACAAGAAATATATTACGGTATTTAAAAATATCAGCGAAATCAGACTATTCCAAGAGTGGGTTTACCTTCTTCTTCTTCTTCTTAAACTTAATTTGTAGGATTTTCATTCTATTTATTTCCAAAATCACTCCTCGGAGGAAGACGTACTGGATGTGCATTCACTGCCTATCCATCTCTTGGCTGGTCTCCCTCTTGTTGTTCTCCCGTCCATTTGTCTATCTTCTTTAACTGTTTTTGCAAGCCGGTTTTCTTCCATTCTTTCTATATGATCCTTCCAATATTTTCGTCTATCTATAATAAATTTGGTTATGTCTTGAATATGGCATTTGTCCCTAATTTCTGTGTTGTGTATTTTATCAAATAATGTTTTCCCCTGAATAGTTTACCTGCGAACATAAATTTAAAAATCGTTCTAGCGGCCATCATTTTTGTTTTCTCGCAACGAAACTGAATACATTAGATTTAGTTATCAAAAAAATTGCGGCGGAATAGTGGCTAACCTCCTAGCCTCTGTGCCCGAGTGTCGCGGGTTCAAACCCGGCCGGGGTCAATGGATTTTTTTTAGGCTGTAAAAATCCAAGGAGTAAGTCCCCCGGGAAAGATTTCAGGCCGTGGGTCCCGAATCTGAAAAATTCCAGGCTCGTAAAAGATCCTTAAGCATGGATAAAAGGCCTCTAAGCAAAATTTACCAAATTTTCCCATCGTAGTACTACCTTGGTTTCCTAGATGTCACTATGAGGCGGAAAGCTGACCTTGGGCCACTCAATTGCATCTATCCGTAAACATGTATAACTAAATTATTATGATTGGATTTCTCCCCTTAGGGGGAGAGCACGTAAGTCTCGAGAGAAACAAGGCTTACAAGAAAAGAAGAAAAATGCATATTATATAAACAAGCAAAATCGGACCATAAATTCGAACTTGCTGAGGAATTCGCTTAGTTTACGTAGATTTATGCGTGACGGACTTTTAAAATTATTTTATTTCATACAATGTCTCATTTTATTACCTCATTGTCTTATAAAATTGCCGACAAAGTTTTCGAACATGTTCCCGTGAGAGTAGCCGATTTCAGTCAGCGTTAACTCTTCTGAGCTATCATGTCATGTTTTATTATTTATTTATTTTCATTTTGAGAATTTTCCTCATCATTGAGTTTTCTCCAACCAATCTTAGTAATTAACACGAATTAAATATATATATATATATATATATATATATATATATATATAAATGACTACGGACTTACAGACTATCAGTTTGCAACAAACATTCACAATTTTCCCTTAATTAAAGTTCTCCATCGTTCTCTGTCCTCTGCGCCTTCGTCTGTTACACCAAATTTCCTCATTGAATTTTGAATGTTATTCTTCCAGGTTGATTATTGTGCAATATGAACTGGTAAATTGATAATTAGAATGCGATTTAATTAGACATTCGATTGAGTCCAAATAGCACAAGGAGTAGGATCCTGACAGTCAAACAGTTTTCAGAAACTTTGAAATATACAATGGGTTAAAGCACTGACCCGACCAATTTCTCTTCCTCCTCTTTCCCATTTATTCATAAATTCATCACAGTTCTTAGCATGGCCAATTCTCTTACAGTACCTGTCCATTTCATAAGTTCGGTACTTCATATCCATATTCTAATGCTTTCATTCACCTCTCCTCATCACATATACGGAGGGTTGTTTCCGATCTCTGAGGACGATTTGCCATGTAGATTCTGACGTTGGAGTGTGAAACATCAGGAGAGGAGCGTGTGAGGTGATCAAACCAGTCAGTGTGCTGCTTCTGTTACACTCGCATGCGTGTTGCTCTCATAATGCCTAAGCAGATAGACTTATTTTGGGAAGGGTATATTACTGCCCTTTCCGACGCTAATTATAGTTATTCCGCGATTATTGAGGCTTGCAAAAAACGTAATTTTGTTGTGTCAAAATGTGAAATTAGCTCAGTGCTTAATAAAAAGGGAAAGGGTCGCTTGGGATTAATTCCAAAAGGAAGAAAAAAAACAGGCAAATCCACGACCTGCTACTACCCGCACCCCAGATGTAATCAGAAAAGTCAAGGCCCTTATCTCTGGTGGTAACCCTGCCACACAAAGGGTGATTGCGAACAGATTGGGAATATCCCTTAAAACTGTAAACACCATAATAAACAAAGATTTAAACATGGAGAAGCGCCACAAAAGCAGGGTTCATAAATTGTTACTACGTCACATTGCCCAGCGCCGCACCAACAGCAGGTAACTCTATAAAAAAGCACCTGACAGGAGGAAAATGGAAAATTTTGGCCACACTTGATGAAGCATAGGAGACTGCAACAAACCTAGGGCAATTTACTATAGAGAAAGGGGTGAAAAAAATTTCAAAAGTGGTATGCCGAATGCAGAGAAAGTTTCTCCAAGGGATTTATGGTCATCGCGGGAAAATTTGCTACAATGGAAAACTGACCATTCATAGAGTATCTAAAAAAGGCCAAAATCAACTCCCAGTACTACCAGGAAGACGTTCTCACCCCAATTTACCGGACCGAAATCCCAGCTCTCTATAGTACAGACAAAAACCAAGACTGGGTGCACCAAGACAAGACCTCTAATCACACTTCAGGTTCAACCCTGGCGTTCCTGGAGAGAATCGAGCAGGAAACTGAAATACATGCTATTCCATTCAGCAACATCCCAGCGAAGTCTCCTGATGCATTACCGATGGACTTTTGTGCCTTTGGACTCTTCAAAAGGGCACTAGAAAACAGGCGTCCTCGAACAATAGACGGTCTCTGGAAAGCGTGTAAAGAGGAGTGGGAACTTCTAGACATGGCTGTGCTGCGTAAGAGTCTTCTGCAGTGGAAACTCCGATGCCGAGCCATAGCTCAGGTGAAGGGCCATCAAATAGAGCATGATCGATGGTGCAGACACGACTTTTCTTAAGGCAAAACTTAAAAATAATTTGTTATCAGAAACAACCCTCCGTATTGTAAAAGCCCTAAATGGTAGAGATGAAACGGATACCTGTTTGGCCGGATATCCGGCCGAACATTGCCGTTTGGCGCATCGTAATGAAGGAGCTCGTGTAGGTGGTGCATGAACGATCGGGCGGACTCAGCAGAATTTGGGCATTTTCGTTCATGAGCGAAGTTAGTAAGTGTTATATTGACTTGTTGAACTGATTGCACACACGATCATTTGAGTATATTAAAAAACATGCTATTGTAGTTTGAGGTTGTTATAAAAGTATTTCTATGACCAAAAATGATATCGGTAAAGGAATGATCGCCTTTATGGGAATATGTTGATATAAACAGTGACAATCCAAAGTTTTATGTTTGTTTGTTATGCAATGTTAAAATTTCTCGTGGCGGTAAAGGGGTAAAAAAAACAGGTACGTATGTACCAAACAAAACTAACTTTTCTTTTTTCTTTTGTTTTTAATTACTTCATGGGATAGATCGATCCATTTATCAATTGGACGTTATGGTTAGGTAAGTAGGTGTAGGTACATACCTATGTCGAATACGTAGAAAACATCTGACAGGTAGCTACATAATATGAAAAATATGATTGAAGAATATTTTCTTAACGTTATCGGTGTAAATTGTATATGCTTTTATATAAAAAATAATTTTTGAATAAACGTTTGACTCACCCTGCAGAGAAATAGGTATTTATTTACCATAATTTTTCCTTAGAGCAGTACGAGTACTACTTTTTTGGTTGTAAAATGTAAACATGGTGATTATTTTTGTTATGTATATTAAATAAAGTTACATTTCATGTTTTTTTAGTCCGGTATCCGGCTGGATACTAGCTTATCCGGTCGGATAGTAAATTTAGGCCGGATAACGGAAAGTTACCAGATATACGTTTTATCCCTAAGCAGATTTGATCACGTTACACCATCCCTGGAACAGTTGTCATGGCTTCGTCTACAAGATCGTAGAACCATCCATTCCCTATGCCTTCTCTATAAAATATTACACATATCATTACCTTATTATTTATCACACCGCTTCACTAGACTCTCTGATACACATAAATTAGATACCGGATCCCTTGAGCACAGTGTCCTTTATATCCCTCCTCATCACACTACCTATTATTCGAAATCTTTTACAGTTTCTCTTGCTAGAACATGGAATTCCCTTCCACCCTATGCCAGAGAATGTCAAAGTGTACCATCTTTCAGAAACAAATTGAAAATAAGATTATTAACGGAAACAACTCACTAATATTACTTTTTTAAAAATTAATAATTTGTTTTTTCATAGATAGATAGATCATCGGTTGATTAATGTCTTTGACATCGTCCGATTCCTAATAGCCAATTTTGTCGGTTAATCCAATCTCCTGGTTGTAGATGTTTTTCCTTCATGTACGAGTATAAACATATTCCCAGACTCCAGGAGGTTTTAGGTCTTCCTCTGCCTCGTCTTCCCTCAGGTTTCCTTTCCAAAATAGATTTTGGTAGTCGATCCTCTTCCATTCGCTGGACATGTCCGTACCACCTTAATTGCTGAGTTTTAATATAATCTAAAATAGTGCCTTCAATCATCATTTTCTCCCCTATAACTGAGTTCCTAATTTTTTTCTTCTTGAAATTCTTGCTGCCCTTCGTATAAAATCCATTTCCGTTGTCAAAAGATACTTATTTGTTTTTGTTGTTAATGGCCAAAGTTCTGCTCCATAAGTAATTATGCTTTTAACAATTGTATGATATATATTCATTTTATTTTGATTACTTATATTTTTATCAACGGCTGGGGGACTCGACATGCTAACCACATGTCACCCCTACACTGGCTGTTGATCATCTACCTCTGTGATTGACACATGTGGATGTGAAGGGCCAGCAGCCGGCTGGTAAAAGGACAACCGCTGAAAAGTGGAAAGACCCTCAATCGGATATTTTTATCCCACAATATTCCATTGAGGCAAGCAATTGCAAATTTTCCTTTATTATTTATATTTCTTATTTCCTCTTCATAACTCCCATTTTTTATTTATTTTAAATCCTAAATATGTGATCTCGCTACAAGATTTTATTGTTTCTCCAGAATCCAAAATTAAATTTTGTTCTGGTTCACCAATTGATAATTTTTTTTTCATGTTCAAATTTAATCCCCATTTTTCATATTCTTCTATTAATTTTCTAGTCATATATTCTAAATCGTCATAATCTTGTGCAATTAACAATTGATCATCTGCAAAATGTAAGTTGTATTTAATATTTCATGTACACCCTTAAACAAAGAAAAATGAGTCATCTCTCGATTCTATCAACCGATCGGGCAACTTCGTGAGCACTCGCAGAAGTCTTATTCACATTAACACGTTTTCAGTAATTGTACTGTGTATTTGCTAGTTAACGCAGTGCACACTCAAGTAACAAAAGAGAGAGCTTGCGTTTGTGTGTTTCCGTGGTCGAGAGGTTTAACACACAACATCTGCGTTCGTAACATCACGGGTTCGATTCACGTTCTACTTTTTTTTTTTTTACTGAATGTTAGGATAGCATTTCGCCTGTAATATAGTTTCATATTTAATTTTTTATTTGATTTTTATGGCTTTAATGCACACACAAAACACATAAATGAAAACCTTCTAATAATTAAATGAAGAAAAAATAATATCTTCTAAAATGAAAACTTTAACAAAATTAATATCGGGTGTATGAACCCTCAGCATCTATTACCGCTCTCAATCCTCGGGGCATTGATGCAATCAAATTTCTACAGGCACGTGGGCAATCGTCTAGAGCATCCCAGGTGTCTTGAATTTGTGCCATAAGCGATCTTCCGTCTTTCGTGCACCTGCAGGCCAATTAGAGTTCATCTCTATTTTCATCTTAGCTGACACATTTTCGATTGGATTCAAATCAGGTGAACAGCGAAATTTGATTTGCCTTCTCCTTTCACAATCAAATCAAATTTAGCTAAACACATTTCACAAAGCCGCCACAGTTTCAACTATCGATAATACAAATAAATTATACACAGGGAAAACAACACACAAAATTAACATTTTAGAAGAAATCGAAATTATCAAGAAGGCCAAAAATACAAACATTCTCAACGAAAATATGCCTAATGAGCAAAACCCTCTATTAGACATACAGTTAATTTAATACTACTACAACTCCAGAAGATGAAGCATGCATCGAAAGGCCTAAAGTGAAATCAACGAAAATTTTAAATAATTGAGGAAGACGGTAGTATAAAGGTAAAAATAAATAATAGTTTTAAAAATTAAACAACACGCTTTATTAGATAACCGAACTAAAAATGAAAAATAGTTTTAATTTCCAACACGCTTGGGATAAAATTAAAGTTGTCAACAAAAAATCATCTCCAACACATCTAGAATAAAACTAGAGTTATTTACAAAAAAGAATAATTTACCATCAAAAGCGTGGGTGCTCTATCTCAATTAATATATTTGATAATAAACAGATATTGGTAAAATTAAAGTCTCTAAGAAGAAAACGTAAAAACCATAAAAAGCACTCCACGCTTTTGATTGTAAAATTATTATTATTTTTTAGATAACTCTAGTTTTATTCTAGATGTGTTGGAGAGGATTTTTTTTTTGTTGACCACTTTAATTTTATCCCAATCGTGTTTGGAAATTAAAACTATTTTTCATTTTTTAGTTCGGTTTTCTAATAAAGCGTGTTGTTTTAGTTTTTTAAACTATTATTTATTTTTTAGTATGGTTTTCTAATAAAGCGTGTTGTTTCAGTTTTTTAAAACTATTATTTATTATTTTAATTTTTAGTTTAATTGATTGTCATAAACTGGAATCCCATGAAAATTTAGTTGCTTAATACTCTTCTAAAAAAATCCTCCGGCCTGGATTTGAACCAGCGGCCTATGGATTACTGAAATTATATACCACTACAGTCCACCGCTCTACCAACTGAGCTCTTACAACAATTGACTAAAAAGTCGATAAGTCCGCAACCTATTACACCGGTTTTAATTTTTTTTTTAATTTTCTAATGATTCTGACCAGGATTAAAAAAATAATTAAATTATTGTATTGTCATGAGTCCTTTACAAGAATACAAAGTTTCAAGTCGGTCTAATGTTTTTAAGTGGGTGAAAATCGTGTTCAAAGATTCCGTTACATAGATACAGGTCTGTTACATAGACAGATACAGGTCAAGTTACGTACTAATACAATTTTCATATGATATCGTGAAAGGCTACCAAATAAGCATTCTATTTCTTCATAGAACTCATTCTTGATCTTGTCATCTTTATCTTATGTGCGAGCACGTGCATTTACGATTATAAAATCATGTCGTTTACCCTTTAGAATTATGTATGATATCCTATCAATGACAAATTTAATATATCGGATAGCGGACAGGATTCTCCTTCTGACTCGTTCCAAATTCAGGTCTCTCTACACCCCCGTAGTATAATGCAAAGCTTTCTGATTCCTGACTACCTTCTCCCGGCCATCTAACTTCCTGTAAAGTGACTATATCCAAGGGCGATTTATCTAATTCCCGCGTTAATATCTCTAGTGCCCCGCTATTGTGTAAAGTCCTAATATTCCATGTTCCTAGGAACATGTCCCTAGTTTTCAAATATCTAGAAAAAATAATCACAAATAGTGTAAAAGTACCTATAAATGAAGAAACTAAACTAAGATAAAGAGAGGCAGAGAGAATACATTTAAATGTAATTAATATTCCGTAATAAATATAGTTTTTATGTAATATAATTTGGTGTGTACTACCTTTCTCTCAAAGTCGCTTGAAGATAGTAGTGCGCCCAGTCCCCCGGTTTATTTATGGATATTTACCAAGTATCAAGAAATAAACCGTATTACTCCGTTGCCTTTGACATTGGAAGGGTATCCCAATCCGCCGATTGGTCATTGTCGCTGGTTTCTAATATCTTCAGCGACATAAGCGTCAAATTTGGAAAATGTGTGTATTAACAAATACCATAATTAATTAGGCCAAGATCGTTCGTTTTAAACTGTTAAGATAACAACCTGAATCCCTATCTCAATTCTGTAGTAAACCTAACTTACGGACACTGTTACACTCGCGAGGATATAAACTCCTGGCCGACCTGTTGTGGCAAGACCCGGGAAATTTCGCAATCTGTGGCCCAGCAGTGCCCGCCTGTCACTGTTTTACATGAGCCTCTCAATAAGTGGGCTGCGCCAACGCGCTGAGATAACCACAAGCTCACTAACTGTGTCCTGGGGACTCACTGACCAAATGACAGCTGCCAGATACTCGGAACTAACCCTATCTCATGCTAAGCATCTATCCCCACACCACACATGTAAATTAACATCAGCGGTGCGTTTAATTCCCCTCTGTGGAAGAAGATGATTCCACTTCATAAACCGAGATCACCACAGACAATTTACTGGTCCCGCCCTGCGGTCAGAGCCTTTACCGGAACTAGATGTTATCTCACAGTTTCTTAAAACTAAATTATCCTAATCTAAATCATTCCTGTATAAATATATCCCACATTCTTCTGTTAATATCTTCTTCGTTGATGCACTTCCATTTCGTGATTTCGTCCATAAAATACAATCTGAAATAACAGTTGCTAGGAAATGTTTCCATTGTTACGTAATTTTATAATGATTTTTTCACATTTTTATTTGCAATTCAGTTACCAAGGAACAAATAGTTATATGTCAAATTTCCACTTATGTTCATTCCCTCGGATATTAGTTGTTATGGACATTTCTTGTTATATTCATATTTTATCATAATAATTATCATCACCTTCACTTCAAGGTGGTTCGTCTGTTCCGAATTCACAATGATTCCTTCCATCTCTTCCTAGGTCTTCCTATATCCCTTAATCCCTTTGGTTTATAATGATATGCTATCTCGGGCAATCTTGTTTCTTCCATTCTCTGAACTTGCTGTTCCCAGCCAACGCCGTGTTGTTGAATACTGTAATTTATAGAATACATATTTCTAATTCATTTCTTATTTCTTCATTTCTTATGCGGTCCAATTTTGTGGATCCTTTGGTCTTCTTAGAAAGGCCATTTCTACACTTTGTATTCTACTCGAACTCCTCTTATTTGTTACCCAGGACTCACTACCGTATAAAAGTACCGGTACCGCCATTGTTTTGTAAAACTTCGATCTTGTATCCTGGAGTTTTCTTGCGAACCTATTTAATACGTCTTAATTGATTAATTTTATGGTAGAAACGTAACTGATATTTTTATCGTCCGGCCATGACACGAGAATTGAACGTTCGGACAGGACGTCTGCCGGGTCCGCTAGTAAATAAATAAATAAATACATAATAATAATAATGATAATAATAATAACATTAATAATAATAAATACTTATACGAATGTGTCTAAATGTCACAAAGAGTAGGGTGCGTGTAGGCAAACAGTTTTCGGACACTTTTGAAATCCAGAATGGGTTGAAGCAAGGACATGCACTATCTCCTCTACTATTTAATTTTGTACTAGAGCATGCCATCAAATCTTTAGAAGATGAGGAAGGCCTACTACTCAATGGTATTAATAAGCTGTTAGTTTATGCTGATGATGTAGTACTATTGGCCGATAGCGAGGAGATACGAGTAATATAAAGCGTATAAAAAGATATAATTTAACATTGTTATAACCTCAACAGTATAAAAAACAATTATGAACTTAAAAAGTATAGATTAATTCAAATGACGAAATAAAATGTATTTAATTCATAAAACGTTTTAATACAAATATCACGAAAAAATGCGTAATTGAAGACGCGAACCTGCGATCTTCACTAACAGAAACAGTGACCGCATACTTCACCGCTGACCTATCAGGACACGTAGGAGACTCTTTAGTTTATGCCACATAACACAGTAGCTCAGGGACTGCACAATTATGACTAGTTTCCTAGTTTGAACCCAGCGCGGTGCCGAGTATGACTTAGAAGAAATGTGCGTTCAAGAGATGACTCTTTTTTTTTTGTCGAAGGGTGTACATATATTTTTAACAGAGTCGGTGATATACAACAACCTTGACGAAGACCTTTATTTATCGTGAAACCATATGACAATTTACTGCCAATTTTAATTTTAGATATGCAATTGTCATATACATGTTGTATAGCTTTAATTATTATAGTCTTAATTCCCATATGTCTTAAAGCAATCCATAGTTTCTCTATAGGGACATTGTCGTATGCTTTCTCAAGATCTACAAATAGTAGATGCAAAAGTTGTCCATATTGCATTTTCTGTTCTATTACCTGAGTAATTATTTAATAAAAATAGTTTTAAGATTTGTTAATATATGTACCTAATGACTTGTATAATAAGCGATAGAATAATGCATTACAGTTTATTATTTTCTTTGTATTTTTTTTCTTTCTTTTCTTTTTATATATAATAGATTTGAGCTGATATTCCTTTCTGCATACATTCTATCAGTAATTTAATTTTAATTGTATTTAATATTATTGTATTATTAGACATTATTTTCATTATTATTCAATTTGACAGATAATTAATTGTGTAGTATGTACTATTATTGTGTTTTTTGTATTTATATGTAACATATGTTTGTCCTGGTGAGTGGAAGAGAAGGCCATAACTCCACCAGGCTAAATAAATATATTCTATTCTAAATAGTGTCCTGATCTCCGCTCACAATCATACCATTGGAATTGTATAAACGTACTATATTATTTTCCCTAAAAGAGAAGTCTTACAACATTCACTAAAAATCATATTTGTTTAATATAGGATAGTATTTGGGGGGCACGCCGTAATGGTTAAGGCACTGCGCTACAAGCCGGAAGGTCGAGGGTTCAAGTCCCGGTGGGGTCAGGATTTTTAAACTGACCAAAACTTTCTGGCGGCACTATGACCCTGGGGTCGACTCAGCCTCTAACGGAAATGAGTACCAGACGCTTGTTCTGGGGGTTAAGGATAGTATTTGGGGGGCACGTCGTAGCGTAGTGGTTAAGGAACTACGCTACAAGCCGGAAAGTCGAGGGTTCAAGTCCCGGTGGGGTCAGGATTTTTAAACTGACCAAAAGCTTCTATCGGCACTATGGCCCTGGGGTTCCAGCCTCTAACGTAAATGAGTACCAGACGCTTGTTCTTGGGGGTAAAGGCGGCCGTCACGCAGGGCTGACAACCCGGCTGATATCAAGTGCCGATTGTCCAGAAAAATGGGAGCCTTAACCTCTTACTACCCGAAGGGCCTCTTGAGGCCTGTAGTGGGATTGCTTTACTAGGATAGTATTTCGTTCTCTATGGATAATATTTGGAAAATTACAACTCTTTATTTCAACCTTTTATACAGTGGACCGAATACCGGCTTAAGCGATATTGTTGAGTTTAATTAAATGAGTTGGAGGTTGATTAGTTTGAGTAAGTTTGTGAACCGCGAAGTTTACCTTCAGTCAGTCATGGGAACGTACTATTGTAAGTTCGACCTTATCCAAGGTCCTGGTGTGGTAGAACTGCATTAGAATATTTGCTGTGTCATTGTTGAGTCGGTGCAACGCCATTTCTTTAACAAGATGCATATCATGATTACCCTGGCTATACATTCTTAAAATAACTTATTCACAGCAAGAGACCGCATTTTATGTACGTATAAAAAACCATGCCGATTAAATTTGATATTTTATGCAATGTTTGGAAATTCACGTTACAAACAAAGTGTCAGTCTGAGTGTTGTCGGGGGGGGGGGGTAGAATTTAAGTTGGAATATATCTAATTTGCAATTATCAATCATTGTGAACTTATAGGCATGTGCCTTGGGATTCGATCCCACCCAAAGACAAGAATTTATCGGGTGAAAAAATGAATACCCAGATTCCTTCGGAGGGGAAATGTGATATGTGTGGAACGTTAAAAAAATCATCATATTTGAAATAAAATTAATTAATGTAGGATATTTCGTTAGATCATACTTGTGTATAATTTATCAATTTATTCTGACTGTTTAACTCATGTCGCAAATGTTAGTCAATGACCATTCACGTTTCAATGAATTCTGTTTTACACCAATGACAGTCGTGTTTCACCTCGCTCTTTATCAGCTCCTGCTTTTGTGATAAAGAAAGCTCCTCCTTTTATAATATTCTGAACAGGTTAGACCATTTTTTTTTCTCCAGCAAATACATTGAATATAGCAAATAATGAACAGATTTAGTGATTTTACTGAGTTGTTTATTCAAATTATAAATGATTAACCTATAATGTTGATTATAATAGTTTGATGTGTTTCATTATTTCTCCACTAGAGTGCAGTCTTACAATATTGCGATGCTATTTAGCAATAAATATTATGATCGAATTGCAGTGAATATACATAACCTCACATTTCTAATTTGTTTTCAAACATCGCCGTTTACATTAACTATATAAATATTTTTAAAACACCGGTAACTATATTCAAATAATTATTTTTTAGTAAAGAGCTTAATTTTATTCGTTAAATAGTCCTAACAAATGCCACTCTTGATTTCCAAATTCTCTAGATAAATTCACTCCTCACTTCGTGAATCGTGAATTTATCGATAATTTGGAAATCACTCGTGGCATTACTTATGATAAGTAGGCTGTAGATTGGTATAATAGTGAATGATTAACACTTAAATTAGTGAAATATTGGTTTAATAGATTTAATATTCTAAATAAAACAAAAGGAAAACGAAGGAACAAAATTTACTTAAATTTGCTCTAATTACTCAATACACAGTAATAACTTAGTTATTAGTTACATATGATTTACGTTTCCACTGCTGTCTCACATTTAAATATCTGACACGAAAAAAAAATAGTTTTGTAAATTTAAGGGTTAAAGAGGAAATGGAGAATAGGCCTAGTCCAGGAAGAAAAAGAATTTGAGGCACGCCCTAATATAGATTCTCCTATGCAGTTCTGGAAGTTATAAAAATACTTAAAATCAGAAATGAGTGGACTGTTGCCAGGAAACAGAGATCTGGAAGAGGTTTCTTACGGAAGCCATAGCCCGACTTGTGTTGGAATATAATTATGGTATTTTAATGGTTTTCGTATTCAGCATATTTTGTTTTTAAGCATGTTGTAACTAAAACTTGTCTATAACTGAAATATTGCGATCCTATAAATCATGGATAGCAATACGTATACTATCAATTTACAACAGTTAATCCCAACACAGAAAATTTCTGGGAAATGTTAAGACAAAGGTACCTGGAACTAGGAAGAAAATTCATTCATACACAATTTGAAAACTTAAATGAACTAAAAACGATATATATATTATATATATATATATATATATATATATATATATATATATAATACATATTATACTAAAAATGAAAACACACAAGTGAAATACATAGTGAATAAAAACAGAAAAAATATTCCAATAATTTTTTTGATAATAAAAATGTTGATTTTTTTTATAAAAAATGTTTATTTAAGGTTAATAAAAAGTTTATTTCCATCCTCTGATTTCCTTAGATGTTTTTATATTTGTAAAAATATAAAATTTCCTTCTTCTTTGTGATAACTTCTGAACAGTTGAATAGGTAGGTTAGAAGCATTTCATTTTATGATCATTTTCAAGACCTCAGATCATTAATGTCGAAATTCAAAACTGGACGTGAAAGGACAGACACGTTTTATTCAGAGGCCTAAATAGTTATCGTACAATGATATTTATCTGTTTGATAGCCAGGCAGGTTCATTAAAATGAGTTGGTAAAAATATCCATATATTTGTCGTTTCGAATAAAATGTAAATACCTATAAATTATTTTTTATTTCTTAGTTTTATCTTATTCTATTAGATTACATATATAAGTTTATAAGTTTTATTATTTTTATTAAAGAGCGCAGTTATGACATATCAAGCCATAAGTCTCTATATTTTACTTTTCGTTTTCGCAAAATTTTAAAGCCTGAAAAATCTGACTATTGATTATTCCTTTTCACAATATTGATTTATTTTTGTATAATAAATTTTATAAAATTGAGTAGTCTTCCTTCAAACCAAGGTAATTTCATTTCCTCACAAATGTCTACCTTGAACACATTCTTCTCTCAAATTCTTCCTGTTCATACTCCTCCATCCATCCATTACTCTCGTGGGTTCCCTCTCCTCTTTTAGCCTTCGGTATTTTATGCCAAGACCATTTTCGGAATTATTCCTTCCCCCATCCTTTTGACATGCCCAAACCATCTCAATTTACTTTCTTCAACCACTTCCGAAATACTCTTACCGATGTTCATAATTCTTTTTTTTTTTTTGTAATTATAGACCAAGTTCAGAATTTTAATTATTTGGGATGTCATTTAGGCAATGACAGAAATTTAGATAAACACATTAAAATACAACGATTCAATTATCTATGTGGCACAATTAAACGCATTTTATTGAATAAGACTAGAAAATAAACTATTTTGAAGTTTTACAAAGTATTGGCAGTTCCATCTCTTATCTATGGATGTGAAACCTGGACATTAACAAAGGCAGATAGTAAACAAATAGAGGCTGCTGAAATGAAGATGTTGAGAGCAATAGCAGGATACCAAAGAACCGATAAAAAGAAAGACGAAGATATAAGAACAGAACTTAATATATTTAATCTCTGTGAAAGAATAAAATATTATCAAAATGCTTATCTTCTGCACGTATTACGAATGAATGAACAGCGCATACCAAGAAGAATGTATAATTATAAACCAAAAGGGAGAAGAATGTTGGGAAGACCATTGAAGAGATGGAAGGACCAATTCGACCTATAATGAGATCGGAACAGGCCATTGGGCTTAATCCTTGTTGTTGATGATGATGATTTCTTTCGTTTTTAATTTTTCCTTCTACGCCGTAGCCTAGTGGTTAAGGCACTGCGCTACAAGCCGGAAGGTCGAGAGTTCAAGTCCCGGTGGGGTCAGGATTTTTAAACTGACCCAAACCCTCTGGCGGCACTATGGCCCTGGGGTCGACTCAGCCTCTAACTGAAATTAGTACCAGACACTTGTTCTGAGGGTAAAGGCGGCCGTCACGCAGGGCTGACACGAAGTGCCGATTGTCCATAAAAAGTGGGAACCTTAACCTCCTACTACCTCAAGGGCCTCCTGATGCTTGTAGTGGGATTATTTTACTTTAAATTCTTTCAAGATGTGTGTCAAAAGTTCATTTATGTACTCAACATGTTACCTGTTCAAAGTCCAGGATTCTCCACCATATAACAACACTTAACACCAAAGGATTTATACATCAATTGTTTTGTTGAAATTAAAACATTCTTGTTTCATAGAATGGAGTTCAGCATACAAATTATGTTTCTACTTTCGGGAATTATTTTCTCCATATCGGTTCAAATTCACCGGCTTATAAAATGGTTCCAAGCTATTTTTACATGTATTTAGGCCTACTTCTTGAATCTCTTCTTCTCCAACCTCTAACTTTTTGCCATCTTTCAATGTTAACGTTAAATATTCGGTTTTCGTAAATTTAGTGTTCAACCCCCATTTTTTATATTCTTCCTTGTCATATGCGTCACATCTTCTAGACCTTGGGTTAAAACTTGATCCTCAGCGAAAATAAGTTCTTATAAGTAATCTTGTTTGTTTACATCTGTTATATTAATTAAGATAATATATTGCTTCCACAACATACACATAAGATGTACAGTATAACAAAGCTAGAATGAACATGATTTGGAAGAATATGATGATATCTGAATGAGGAAGTGTGGCATAAGTCACATAATGATGGTGTCTATTTAACTCATGCCCCAAATGGGAGTCAATGACCAATCACGTTTTAATGAATTTTGTTTTACAACCAATCACCATCGTGTTTCACCTCGATAATTATCGAATTTTGATTGTCAAAATAAAGAAAGTTCCTTCTTTTTAATATTCTGAACAGGTCAGAGCATTATTTTGCAGTGACTGACTCTCTAACAAATACGTTGAATGTAGGAAATAATGAACAGATTCCTTCGACCTGCACATTTGATAATTGTGTGTTCAATAATTGTGTTTTTAAATACTGATTTTACAGAGTTGTTTACGAAAAAAATGAATTAATAACCTTCCTATAATGTTGTTTATAATATACAGTTTGATGTGTTTCATTTTTTCTCCACTAGGGTGCATTCTTCCAATATTGCGATGCTATTTGGCAATAAATAGTATGATCAAGATGCAGTGATGAACAAATGAAACATAACCAAACATTTCTCATTTGTTTTCAAACATCGCCGTTTACATTAAACATATACATATTTTTAAAAATAACCATATTTAAATAGTCCACTGCTGTAGTCTCGAGGTAGCGTGCTGCCTTGTCACACGGCGGGCCCGGGTTCGATCCCCGGTCGGGGCAGTTTTTCTGGGTGAGGTTTTTATCGGGGGTTTTCCTCACCTGTAAGACATACGTCAGGAAAAATTTAAGGCCCAAACGGTCTCCGAAATCATATGGCCATCATCATCATCATCCATTATCATCATCATCCTTATTTATTATCATCATCATCATCCTTCACCGGTGTGGAAAGCAACGGGAAGCTACCACACCTACAATTCCCTAGTAAAGCTGCAAAGCATAGCATGAAAATACTATGATTGCAGTGAAAGACCTGCTCTCGGGCAGAATTACTATGGATGGATGGAATGCTGGTTTCATTTTTTCTCCACTAGGGTGCATTCTTACAATATTGCGATCCTATTTGGCAATAAATAGTATGATCAAGTTGCAGTGATGAACGAGTGAAACATAACCAAAGATTTCTCATTTATTTTCAAACATCGCCGTTCACATTAAACATATAAATATTTTAAAATAACTATATTTAAATAATGATTTTTAGTAAACAGATTAATTGTATTCTTTAAATAGTCCTAACAAATGCCACTCTTGATTTCCAAATCCTCTAGATAAATTGGTAATCACTCGTGGCATTACTTACGATAACAAGCGATAGAGCCGATCTCAAATCGAAACTAATCTCTAATGTCAAATCATAATGCCACATTTGTATGCTAATGAAGTAGACGATCCTCGATCCAGTTATTGGAAACCAGTTATTTTTTAAATATGGGTTTGTTTCAAAACGATCGTTAAGTCTACTTTCACGTCATTTAATCAATTTTTATTATATATTACCTTGCATTGCTCGATGACCGAACTTTCTCCAAAAAATTACCTGTAAACTACTCAACAATTCCTTGTTACTAACACAGCATAAATATTACTTTTTTATTGCTTACAATTATCTTTAAAGCTTTAACTCCATATCCTGTCATAACATTATATAAATGGGATGTCAATTATTTTTTCTTGACGTAAGTGCCTAGTGTAAACATTTTGGTTCAGGGATTGTTTATTAATTTAATATGGTTGTGACATAGTTAATCATATCACACACATAACGCTCATTTGCTGCAACAACGTCATAACTCAAAAATTGTCGATGTTGAGTTATTGGTACCACATGAAAGACAAAACTCAGTTCTATATTCAGGAAGAACGACATAAGCTATTTTATACAATGAGTTGGTATATTAGTCATTCAAAATATATCTGCAGGCGGAACAATTACGAAGTTCTGTTTGTTGCTACACGTGACGTCACATGAGGCAGTGTATACTGTCAGCGTCCCACGTCCCATTCCCCTCTACACTCTAGATAGCAGTGCCACGTGTTCTATTCCTGCATAAACACGACCAGTGCCCTCCGTCAACAACTGCACTTACTCCTTAAACGGGTAATAGTATAGGTCGCGCAAGGGATTTTGAAGAATGTCCTTGACCGTAAATCAAATGAGAGAGCCTATCAAGACTGCTGAGCTGTGAATTCCCTGTCTGCCACGTGTGCAAACAAAACAGTTCCTCTACAAAAACATGTACAGTCCATAGAGAATTATAGTGAGACGCGGATGTGTTGATTTTAGATTTTAAACCGTAAACTTTAATTATAATATTTTGTACACTTGCTGCCTGAAGTCTTAAAATTATAGTGCAATGTGAATGTCGGGTCCCCCAGCCATTATAGCTAGTCTTCTCAACCTGGAGCCGCTACTTATTGTAGCTATCCAAATGCCTCACGATGCTGGGTGGGCATCGGTCCCATACTGGCAGACATTCCTTGAGAACATTTCTTCCCCGTGGAGACTCGAACCAGCGCAAGTCTCGTAGCCCTGTGCCATGGCATCTTGCCTTAATCACATGGCTACGGCGCGGGGAAGACTATAAATTGTTTAAATTAAAGTGGCATTTAGTGGTTATTTAAAACATTAAAAGTGTGATATAAACCAACTATAGTGTGTGTGTATATATATATATATATATATATATATATATATATATGGATGTATATACAGCGAATATACTTCCTCCACGGATAAAGATGTCCTAACTCACTGGCACTATCGAACCCGTAGGTTCATGGCCGCGCGGACGTAAGCTCTCCATACATCTCTATCCCGATCTAATGTTTTCCAATCATTCCCCGTATAATCTACTTCCCTCAAATCATAGTTAATGTTATTCTCCCACCTCATTCTTGGTCTACCAACTGGGTGTTTTCCCTCTGGTTTTCCTACAAGAAGCTTCCATGCACGTCTTTCATTCTCCATTCGTGCCACATGTTCTGCCCATCTCAGTCTACGATAAAGATTACCTATATTATTTAATTTTTGTAGTGAGATTTAAAAAATGTTTGCAGCGACTGTATTTGATATTCGCTAGCGAGGGAGTTAGCAATGACGTGTGGTCATACTTCCTATTGGCTGAGACCTACATCTGGTTAGAACAGGACTCGCATCTAAGCTCTCATTACAAATTTCATTCGTCAGGAATCTTTGCTAGGGTTATATTTGATATTTATGACAAATACGAATAGTATTGAAGAATGCACTAATTTAACCCCTAATTTCACAATGTATCTTATAAGAAACATTGATTTCATTTATTTATTATTGTTTATTAAACAGTAAAAAAACAAGTTATTATAAATTACCTAAGATTGTTTCAAATTACGTTAAAAATACAGTAATATCTTACTTTTACATGATTTTGTTTTCTTTGCGGTCCGAAACATTTGAATAATGGGGATGAGAAAATGTTTCGCCAATTTCAGGGTTAACCCTTAAAAAATTTCTTCTGTTAGATATTTCAATGTGGCGGACCGCAGTGAAAACGGAATCTGGTATAACCGTTATTATTAGGTGTGTTGTTTAATTAGACACACATTTAAGCGATTTATTTTTGTTCGTTTTCTTCTGATTTATTTAAAATATTAAATTAACTAACCCAACTGATGTATCTAAAAGGATACATTACGAATTTAAGGGTTAAGTAAGTGCTAATAGGAACAATATCAAGCAACTGTGGATATTAATCAAAACTTGTTAGAGTTAGTGCCAAGAGGAACCATAACTTGCTTAAATGTAATTAACAGTGAGCATTGAAATGCAAATAACAACCAAATAGAACAACTCAAAATTATATTTTAAGGAAACGAAAATAGAAAAATAACTTCACAGTTTAGATCTAGTAAAAGAACATTATAAAATTTTTGTCAGGAATATCAACACACATAAAAACGATAAGAGCTATTTTAATATTGCTAAACCAAAGCATGTAGTACTGCAGAAAACTGCAGTGGAGCATGCTGTAATATGAAGACTCTTTATAAAAAAAATGCAAAGATATATGGATTTCAAACCTTTAAATGTTTCTCCAGAAAAAACATGTTTTTTCAGTTATGACGTTGTTGCAGCAAATGAGCGATATGCTATGAATATTGAAATTCGATTGTGATTGGTATAGTGATAAATACCTAACAGCATTTCTCAATTATTTGAATGCTCACGAGGTAATTTATAATATTTCATAATACATAGTTTTTTATAAATATTTTTTCTTCAGTAAAACACAATTTACATTTTTTGAAAATACGGAACTCAGATATCGTTGATCGTGAAACATTATTTTTTATTCAATGCCACCAGTTTGTCATTTCGACATTTCCGGTATTCTCTCCTAGCATTGGGGAAGTTGGGCGCCTGGAAGACGGGATTACGCTGCCCCAATGATCTAAGTAATGATGCGATAGGAGAGGCTTTAATTCTAAACTTAACCCAATTAGGTCCACCGCTGTGGTCTCGAGGTAGCGTGCTGCCTTGTCACGCAGCGGGCCCGGGTTCGATTCCCGGTCGGGACAGGCTCCTGGGTAAGGTTTTATTCGGGGTTTTTCCTCACCTGTAAGACAAACGTCAGCTTAGGGCCCAATACGGTCCCCGAAAATCATCCTGCCATCATCATCATCATCATCCTTATCATTATCATCCTTCACCGGTGTGGGAAGCTACCACACCTATAATTCCCTAGCAAAGCTGCAAAGCATAGCATGAAAATGCTGTGATTGCAGTGAAAGACCTGCCCTCTGGCAGAATTACTGTGGATGGAATCGAATTAACTGAATCATGGCTAGATTATATTCGGGGACCGTTTGGGCCTCAAAATGTCCTCACATTTATCTTAAAAGTAAGGAAAACACCGACAAAAACCTCACCCAGGTAACTTGTCCCGAACCGGCGATTGAAGCCAGGCCCGCTGCGCGACAAGGCACTACCCTACCTCGAGACCACAGCATAACTCAATAAACGTTATCGCTTACTTACTCCATGGCGCAACAGGCCTAGAAGGCCCTTGTCCGGCTGCTGGCCTCACATCCACACGTATTAATAAAAAAGTAGATGATCATCCAGCCAGTGTAGGGGTGACATGTGGTCAGCATATCAGGTCCCCCAGCCGTTATAGTTATTTTTTTCAACCTGGAGCTGCTACTTATTGTAGCCATCCAAATTCCTCACGATATTGGGTGAAACTTTATTGCTTAAATGGAACTATTATATCTGCCATTTTATTTTGAAGAATTAAAATTTATTTGCATCATTGAGTATAATTAATATGGTCCAGTTGCGAAAACCATTTCAGTAAACAAAATGAGGACAATAATATGGGTTTTAACAGAAACGGATACGAGGTACACGGGAGAGCCATATGGCACCGGATAATAGTCGTCCGTCTTGTATTTTAAAATTCTGTAATAATTTTAAATAGTTTCGTTTGAATATTTAACTCATGCCCCAAATGGGAGACAATGACCAATCACGTTACAATTATTTTTTTATTTACAACCAACCACAGTCGTATTTCGCCTAGAATTTACCAACTAAAGTTTATCATAATAAAGAAAGCACCTCCTTTTTAACATTCTGAATAGGTCATAGCATTATTTTGCAGTGACTGACTCCCTAAGAAATACGGCTACCAGATTGTATATATAGTGCATGAATGTCAACACATACCGCATGCGGAGTTAATATAAAAACATTTGTAGCAATTGATCATACCACCAAAAAAAGAAACCACTGTTTGCACTTTCTTAAATGTATTTTTTCCCAGAAAAATATAATTGTCATATTTACATCATAGGACATCAGAAATTAATTAATTTACAGTTTGATGTGTTTCATTTTTTCTCCACTAGAGTGCATTCTTACAATATTGCGTTCCTTTGACAATAAATAATATGATCTGGTAGCAGTGACGAACAAAATAAGCAAATGAAGCGTACCGATCGTTTCTCGTTTGTTTTCAAACGTCGCCGTTTACATTAAATATATAAATATTTTAAAATAACTATATTTAAATAATGATTTGTGAGTAAACAGCTTAATTTTATTCGTTAAATAGTCCTAACAAATGCCACTCTTGATTTCCAAATTCTCTAAATAAATTCACTCCTCACTTCGTGAGTCGTGAATTTATCGATAATTTGGAAATCACTCGTGGCATTACTTACGATAAATAAAGTGGATCGTTACCGATAATTATTCCAAATGTAATTTATTTTGTAGGCAGTGTTCAAATGATGTTATATTTAATATCGTTCTAGTTAATTTGAAAGATTGTCATGATTTGTGATGCGATTTAAAATATTGCAGTCATTCAGACTTCAGGACCTATTTTCAGAGAATACTAATTTTTAAACTCGGTGTTATATCTAACATGAGGAACTCTCAAAATGAACTGTCACTATATTACCCGTATCACGAAAATACTTTCATTTGTCTTATATTGTAAATGGACGGGATAAAGTTCATCATCATACTCTTATCGTGTCCTCCTTTCCGAAGGTCGATTGCAAATAAGCCTCCAACCATCTCTATCTTCCCATGCTTTACTTTTTTTTTAATTCTTCCCAGGCGTATCCTCTCTCATGTAGACTTTTCTTTACTTGGTTAATCTATCTTTGTCGTGGTCTACCTCGTGGTCGTTTTCTTTGTATCTTGAGATTTAACAGTATTTATGGTAGTCTTTCCTTTTCCATTCCTTTAAATGTCCAAACCATTTTAGTCCACTTTTTTCTATGTCTGTTGTTAATTTTTCTACACTAAATGTCGCCTTTTTTGTCATTCCTTATTCTATCTCTCCTTGTTTGGGATAAAGTTACGACGGTATAAATTATTTTCGTCGTCAATAAAATTGTAACCATTACAATACGTTGTACAAGTCCAATTCAAGCCCCAATGTTAAATTTGGTACTAGATTACACCCCTAAAAATGGATAACATTACAACATTTTTGTTTCGGAATTTATTTCAGTAACCATGGTATCTTTATCTTGTCGTGGTGGAGTGGCTTACGTGCTTAAATGACCCCGAGAGCTATGCCGGCGGTAGCATTGCGGTCGAAAGGATTACCCATGTCGGACTGGTCGAAGGCGATAAGCCAGACGAAAAAAGTACTTTGGTCACCGTAAAAAATACAACCGTCAAGAAACGCGGACATGGGTTCCACTGGGGTAAATTAAGTCCACCGCTGTGGTCTTGAGGTAGCGTGCTGCCTTGTCACGCAGCGGGCCCGGATTCGATCCCCGGTCGGGACAGTTTTTCTGGGCGAGGTTTTTATCGGGGTTTTTCCTCACCTGTAAGACAAATGTCAGGAAAACTTTAAGGCCCAAACGGTCCCCGAAATCATATGGCCATCATTATCATTATCATCATCCTTCACAGGTGTGGAAAGCAACGGGAAGCTACCACACCTACAATTCCCTAGTAAAGCTGCAAAGCATAGGATGAAAATGCTATGATTGCAGTGAAAGACCTGCCCTCGGGCAGAATTACTAAGGAAGGATGGGATAAAATTCTCCGGAGTTAAATAGTCCCCCATTCGGTTCTCCCGACGGGGACTACTTCAGGGAATTCATGCCAAAGGCTCAAACACAGGGACATATTCCTAGGAGCATGGAATGTTAGGACATTATATAATAGCGGGGTGCTAGAGATTTTAACGCAGGAAGTAGATGAATCACCCTTGGATATAGTAGCTTTATTCTCGTAAGTTGCGATGGGCAGGACATGTGGCACGTATGGGGGATGAGAGAGGTACATGGAAGCTTCTGATAGGAAAATTAGAGGGAAAAACGCCCAGTTGGTAGACCAAGAATGAGGTAAGAGAATAACATTATCCTGATTTGAGGGAAATAGATTATAAGGGGATGATTGGAAAATGTTAGCTCAAGATAGGTATGTATGGAGAGATCATGTTCGCGCGGCCATGAACTTACGGGTTCGATAGAGCCAGTGAGTGAGTTAGTTAGTTAATCTTAGCGTTACAAGTGCAAGAATGGGAAACGAAAGAGGACAATGGAAAGTGCGCGAATGGGAAATAATGAGGGCATGGTAACTTCTTGTAGGAAAACCAGAGGGAAAACATCAAGCAAGGCCAAAAATGAGGTAGAAGAATGGAGAATAATACAAGAATAATAGAATATTACTAGTGTATCCTAAAAAACATGAATAAAAACCCGAATAAATATGGCCGTGATATTAACCTAATTTGAGGGAGTAAATTATGCAGGGAATTATTGGAAAACAGTAGCTCAGGATAGGGATATACGGGGGCTTCTGTCCGCTCAAATCTTTAACCTCCGGGTTCGATAGTGCAAGTGAGTTAATTAATTTTTTCATCGTCCTTTCAAGTATTAGGCCCAGTGGCCCGTTACGTAATTAAAAAAAAATAATAATGTTTTAAGTTATGTTAATTCCTGAAAAAGGAAGAAAGTATGACTTAAAACATTTTACGTCCATATAAAAATCTGAAAGTTCCTTGGTATCTCCAGAGAAAACCACATATTTATAAAAACTACATGGTTAATGGGATGGTGACCCCTGTGTAAAAGGACTTGTAGTAACTTGGTGCTATCACTTAAGCTCGCTATTGATCCATACTTGATCAGCATTCATCTAGCTCCTGAAACTTTTTCCCCCCATGTCTTTCATCTAAAATTTGTATAGAGTTCAATAAATTTCAACCTTTACTAGAAACTAACTTATAATAATAATAATAATAATAATAATAATAATAATAATAATAAATAATAATAATAATAATAATAATAATAATAATAATAATAATAATAATAATAATATTAATAATAATAGTAATAATAACAATAATAATAACGATAATAATTTTATTTATGTATTTATATACACATTTTTAATGTTTACACATCCTTCTGTGCCTAAAGTTTTATTTTTCTTCTCCACTCATCTCTAAACATCCACTCCATGTCCTCCATTCCTCTTGTTCTCATTCCAGTTCTTATTTCTTGCATCCACGAGTTTTGATAATAATAATAATAATAATAATAATAATAATAATAATAATAATAACAACAATAATAATAATAATAATAATAATAATAATAATAATAGTCATTTTCAATATGGGTATTTTTTCCCTCTTTGGAGGAACAACGCTTTCATCTCCTGACCTCAAACTTTGTTACGAAAAAAGGCGACTCCATAATGTGGTACTCAAAACGTGTATGCGCTTCCATCTCCTTAGAAAAGATTAAATGATCAGTTGGATCACGATCTTAACAAAAATTCCTAATATCAAGTTCTTTTAAAAAATAAGGTATTTTCTTGTTAAAAATAAAACAAAATATTAACGTTAACTTTCTGCCTCAGAGGCATAGCCCCTAGACCGGTGAACTGTAGATAAACTATATATACAATCAGATGAAATAGATTGTTCACCACTGTGATATCGAGGTAGTGTACTGCCTTGTCACACAGCGGACCCGCATTTGATCTCCGGTCGGGACAAGATTTCTGGGTGAGGTTTTCTTAGGGTTTTTTCCTCGCCTGTAAGACAAATGTCAGGAAACTTTAAGGCCCACATGGTCCCCGAATATCATCTGGTCATCATTACCATATTCACCTCATTAGATTAAGGCCTCTCCTGGCGCATCATCGTCATTGGGGGAGCATAATCTCGCCTTCCAGGCGCCCCAACCTAAGAAATGGGTTACAATACGCCACTGCCAGGAGAGGATACCATAAATGTCGAGATGACAAACTGGTGGCATTGAATAAAAAGAGTTCAATGGGTTAATAGTTTCAATTAAAATAAAAAAACGCGTCCTAAATCATAACTCCATGTCGCGACAGGCCTATAAGGCCCTTGGGCTACCAGCCGGCTGCTGGCCTCACATTCACATGTTTTAATCATAGAGATAGACGATCGTGTAGCCAGTGTAGGGATGACATGTGGTCAGCTTGTCGGGTCAACCAGCCGTTAAAGCTGGTTTCATCAACCTGGAGCAGCTACTTATTGTAGCTACCCAAAAGCATCACAGTGCTGGGTGGGTACCGGTCCCATACTGGTCGAAATTTCATGAGATTCGAATCAATGCAAGTCCCGTAGCTCTGCACCAATACATCTTGCCTTAACAACTTGGCTACGGCGCGGGACGTCCTACATCATAATATGAAATTATAAAACACACAGGCCTATCCGGATTTTTTTGTGACGCTTCTGACATCAGCGGTCTCCCAGCGTCGTGATGAAGGAATTATGATACGAATGCAGATAATTATATTTAATATCCAATTACATTCATTTTAAATAGTTACTGTTATCTTAAGCATGATCGACTGGATACTTTTGTGATTTGTCGTACGTATAATGAGATTGCCTTCATCGGAGTATCAGTAATTAGAAACAAAACACGATAATTAATATTTCAACATTCTTAGCGGCGTTGTATTGACAGCTTGACAACCTAATAAACAAGGTCAGTGTAGTTTTAAGTTCACGATGGAAAATTCTATTATGTTCCTCGATCAGAATTAACATTTTGAATATTGAAACAACTTGGAGTGTTATACACAGAAAATTGACTATACATTAGGTGAATTTTTTGACAAATATTTCATATCGAAAATGTCGAATTTCGTATTTTTATCCAGTATTATTTTATATATTTATTTAATTTTATTAATTTAATTATTTAGGTTTTACATATAAAATGATTAATATAAATATTATCCATGAAAAATTGATAGTTTCATTTTTAATCGCTAAAATGTGTTATTTGAAAGTTAGGTTTTAGATCTTACACAGTAATACAGTTAAGCGTTGTGCATGAGTTAAGTTATTGCAGAAACGCGGTTGGTTAATGAAAATGTTAAAGTTTCGATTTTACTGCTGGATTATATTTTGTTTTTATCAGTCATCAGCTAAGTGTATGAATTGTCAGATTTTTATCTATAACTAAATAACTTGCACCATCGAATCCACAGATTCATGACTGAGCGGACATAGGTTCTCATACATCCGTATCCTGAGGTAATGTTTTCCAATCACCCCCTGTATAATCTACTTCCCTCAAATCACTGTTAATATTATTCTTCCGCAAGACGCTTTCCTCCTGATTTTCCTACAAGGAGTTTCCCAATTCGTGCCACATGACCTACCCATCGCAGTCTATGAGAGTTAATTGTTCTTATTGTATCTGATTTCCCATAAGGATAATATAGCTTACTGTTATGAAGTCTTCATTCCAAAAAAAATCCTATAAATACCGAATTAACTATTTCATTTAACAATTTATATTTTCTGAGAAGAAAATATTATTAGCGAAGGAAATATATTTCTGGGGGTAAGTGAACAGAGCGTAAAGAATGGGAAATATAAAAAAAATGAAAAAAAATCAAGAAGACATGGAAGTAACACTAATTAAAGTGCAAGGAATTAAGACATAAGAATTGGTACGATAATGTATGGACATATAAAGAGAATTGATGACGACAGACTTCTTAAAAAATGTTGGAATAGAAACCCGTGTGAAGGAAAGGAAAAGGATGACCTAGAAATACGGTGCAGAACGATACAGACACAGAATTAAAGAGGAAAAAATCTCCTAAGTCCCATGGAATGATATGAATCAAAGACGCAAAGATTTTTTAAAAATTAAAATAAATTGTATCTGCGCCAGAATTTTCATTGTAGATAGGCCGCTTACGAACTGGTGCTCTACCATCGAGCTGAAACAGTATTTTCATAACTTTCTATTGTATTCTAGTTCCCTGAGACTAAATAGTACATTGCTACAATGTCCACGAAATTAAAAGTGAAGCAACAAGTTCCTTTTTTTTTCGGATAAAATTTTATTTTTATTTCGAAGTTTTTTTTTTTATTCCGGCACAGCTGCAATAATTATTTCCTTAAATAAACGAAATCTTATAAATCTAAATCAATTAAAAACAAAACGAATTTTGCTGTACTAATAGGTATCATTGAAGAAGAATGGCAATGAATACATGTATGTTTAGTGTCTACCTTCATTTGATTAAAAAAAATTAATTAAAAAAACATTAGAATTTTTATGTAAGGGCGGAAGGAAATTCCATGTTCTGGCAAGTGAAACTGTAAAATATAGTGACTATTTAACTCATGCCCCAAATGGGAGTCAATGACCAATCACGTTTCAATGATTTCTGTTTTACAACCAATCAGAGTTATGTTTCACGAAATATTTATCAGTGTTATACTTACCATATTAAAGAAAGCTCCTCCTTTTTAATATTCTGAACAGGTCTGACCATTATTTTGCAGTGACTGAGCCTGTGAGAAATACGGCTACCAGATTGTATATATAGTGCATAGATGTCAACACATAGCGCTTGCAGGAGTTAATATAAAAACATTTGTAGCAATTTATTATACCACCAAAAACAAAAACACTGTTTGCACTTTCTTAAATGTATTTTTTCCCAGATAACAATCCAGAAAAATAGAATTGTCATATTTACATCATACGACATCAGAAATGAATTAATATACAGTTTGATGTGTTTAATTTTTTCTCCACTAGAGAGCATTCTTACAATATTGCGTTCCTTTGGCAATAAATAGTATGATATGGTTGCAGTGATAAACAAAAGAAGCAGATGAAGCGTGCCTATCGTTTCTCATTTGTTTTCAAACATCGCCGTTTACATTAAATATATAAATATTTTAAAATAACTATAGTTAAATAATGATTTGTGAGTAAACAGCTTAATTTTATTCGTTAAATAGTCCTCACAAATGCACAGCGTGATGAGGAGGGATAGTGTGCTGATTTGATCAGGCGTCTAAATTATGTGTGTCGGAGAGTCTAATGAGGCGACGTGATAAATAATTAGGCGGTGATGGGTGAAGTATTTTTATAGGGAAGGTGTAGAGTATAGACAGTCCTACGATCTCTAAAGGTACGTACACACCTGCGCGCCGCAAACACGAACGGCGCGCGCGCCGCACCATGTTCGTCAGATTTGGACGGGGTTTTAAGGTGCGCGCGCGCCGCGCGCGCGTCTCTCACCACGATCCACTCATTGTCGGTTTTTTCCACGAACACTTTGATGGTTCGCTGTTTAGATTTGGACGGGTACCTGAGAGGTTCGTTGCTTTCGGTGCGCACCTATTATTTGAGTATGGAGTGATCAGAGGAAAACGTGTTAAAACTTGTTGACATTTATAGAAGCAAGCAATTATTGTGGGATCCACAACATAAGGATCATTTTAAAAAATCATTGAAAGGAGATGCCTGTTTTTTTTTCAATGATATGTGTTTTTTTTTTTTCGTGTGTACTGTAATTGTATAAATAAATTAGAATTATTTAGAAAACATTATTTATTTAAGACGTTCATTTCATAATATTATGTATGAAGTATCACAAAACAATACAATATATAAACACATTTATTGCTAATTATTTATTTATCTCTTCAAAGACTCCAAAGAGCAAGGCTGTTCATGTTAAGGGGCAATATACAAAAAATAATGGCCATAAAACAATTAACAATAAAAACAAGAAAACAAATTCAGACATAAGTTTAAGTAATACAAACTACTATAGATGCACAATATATATACACATATAAATACAATATTTAAACAGGATAATATTAATAATAATAAAATTAACAAAATTAACTAAGAAAGCAATGAGAAAAAAAAATTAATACAATTAGAAAAATGTTTAACATTCGTGAAATGTTGTTATTCAATAGGTAAGTAGTTATTTTAATGGTTGATTAATGCATAACGAATCCCTTTTATACCGTTTTTCTTTTTTAGAAACTAGTATCTTTGTGCAATAAAGTACAACCTCTAGTATAATAATCATGTACATTTTTATTAAAAATTAAGGCCATGTTATGGTGAGATAGATTCTTAATAATTTTAAACATATATATACGAATCATGTCCACCGCTGTAGTCTCGAGGTAGCGTGCTGCCTTGTCACGCAGCGGGGCCCGGGTTCAATCCCCGGTCGGGGCAGTTTTTCTGGGTGAGGTTTTTATCGGGGTTTTTCCTCACCTGTAAGACAAATGTCAGGAAAACTTTAAGGCCCAAACGGTCCCCGAAATCATATGGCCATCATCATCATCCTTATCATTATCATATCATCATCATCACATCATCCTTCACCGGTGTGGAAAGCAACGGGAAGCTACCACACCTACACAATTCCCTAGTAAAGCTGCAAGCATAGCATGAAAATGCTATGATTTCAGTGAAGGACCTGCCTTCGGGCAGAATTACTATGGATGGATATACAAATCATATATTTTTTTAATTCCTTTAATGCTATAATATTTGAAAAAGTATAAATAAAGTTATAAGATGTAATAAGTAATAAGCGTGACCAGACGTCCCGATTTTGGGGGGACAGTCCCGATTTTTAACAATTTGTCCCGCGTCCCGCGGCATTTAAAAAAAAAATGTCCCTATTTTTGGGAAAGAATGCAGGACAAGCGGGAGAACGGAAAGGGAATAGACATCGTTGGTTACACCTGCTCTGCAAAATGTCTACTGAAGGTTTGTGGGTTTCCTATGGATCGCAGGAGGTTCGTTGAAATTAATAATTTCGACGAACATAACACGCGCCGTTCGTGTTCGCGGCGCGCCTATGTGTACGTACCTTTAGACGAATCCACAATAATTGTTCCAGCGGCGGTGTAACATGGAAATTTGCGAAAACCACGAATAAAATGTGCACAATACAGTAATTATGAACACATTGAAGTATTTGAGTGAAAATTGAACTTAATTACATTGGCAAAGAAGGCTATGTCTGTTTAGTCTTTAGTGGCTACCTTCATTTGATTGAAAATTTAAATCAAATAAAAACAAAAATATGTTTTCTGTACTATTAGGTGTCACTGGAGCAGAATGGCAAAGAGGCATGTCTCTTTAATGTCTACCTTCATTTGATTGACATCTCTGTGGCGCAGCGCGGCGATGAAACGATAATGTATGTTCATGGCGGCAAACTAGTCAATTATATCTCACTGAATCCGACACATCATTAATCACTTTCTCATTCGGCGAGTAAATAAAAATATTCATAAGTCTTTAAGTTTGATGACATATCTCTGTCGGACGAATTTGTATTACAAATATAGGGCAATTCAAAATTAATTGAACGAAAAAGAAATATTCCTGCGCCTATTGTATTGAATTTATTTTGCAAATACAAATTTAGCATGAAAGATTTACTCTTCAAGGTTTCATGTATTTTCGCAGATTATGAATGTAGGTTCCATTTGTGATAGATAACATTTATGATCAACTGAATTAATCGCTCTAGCTGCTTTAGCTTCTCTAAGTCCTGTGGGAATTGGAGTACGTTAGTACGGACATCATGTTCTTCACATAAAAAAATCGCATGTGTAAGTTCGGGTAACTTGGGAGGAGGGGCGGATAACATCAATGACACATGTAGCAATAATTAATAGACCCAAAACTAAAATGAAATGAGAACGATAAATAGTACTGACTGAGTAAAATCCCAAAAAGTGAAAGGAACACGTGGAAAAGTACCGATACAATTAATAATAACTGGAAAGCGCACTAACGTGCATAGGAGTTGGTTGCCAATACATTTAGGAACCCCAAACGAATGGTACCCGACTCTCTAAGAGAGAATGAATAACATGTGCATTTGGAGTGGGGTAGATGACTTTATGGGAGAAGTCATCACCCTTATATGGCGAGGACGCGTGACAAAACCATAGAGCACTCAAAACTTCCTCACATATTGGGCGCATTCAGCGGGTAATAAAGCGCTCTAGCGATTTAGCAAAAATGGCTGCCATTTGCAGCGGAAATTTAAGAAGTTTGTTGAATGGACCGCTGCATGCAGCTATACCGCCAAATTTAAATTTGTTCATTGGTCCATTACTCATATTACTACCCGATGCAATTGAAATTAATCATAATACTAATAGGGATATATCTACAGAATTTACGATTTATTTTAATGCATGTAATTTATGAAATTGACGAATAGATCGTTTAAAATAAAATATTATAACGGGAAAATTTGTATTTTTTTAATTATTAATATATCAGGCGGCTCCGTGACGCAAGTGATTAGACGTTCGCCTCTCACCGCTGGTTTCTCGAGAACTTTATTTATAATGCTTATTATTAGTTTAATCTTATTAATTTGTGTTTTAGTACGAGTAGCTTTTTTTAATTTGATTAGTCTCGGTCACTATACGTAGATTTTGTAGTGGAGGAAACGGATCTACGGCATGTTCTCTCGGGGTTTCTCCCATTTTCCCCTTCCACAATTTTATTCCACCTTTCCCCATTTTCATCTCATCCATTTCGTTCATAAGATGTAGACAGCCTGCACCCTAGTTAATTACAGACCTCTATAAATATAGGGGCTTAATCTAATCACTCGATCTGACCCCGAGTTGGACACAACTTGATATTATTTCATTATATTTAAACATCACTCCTGCGAATACACTCTGTGATGTAGGCTATATCTTGCTCCTTCATCATCACATAACACATATATTTAATAACCACACTAAAAATATTGCCAGGTGGGCTGTAGGGCAAATTTTATTCAATTGTTCAGCCATTTTATTCATGTGATTTCTTACATGATATTTGACACTTTTAGGCCTATATTTAAATCTATGAGGAATAGGGGTCCATTAGAAAACACAGGAAGTATAGGCATATGTGCAAAATTAATGTATGTGGTGCAAGACATGATCTAAGTACAGCAACCAAACAATTGTATAAAGGAAGGCATCATTGTATTTGTTCAACCTCAAATATACTTCATCTTTATTTTAAATTTGTTAAGAAATAGGAATGAAAACAAAGAAGAATATCAATTTATAATAATTTAAATACAGCTTTCTCAATAATTGATTAATTTAATTTTTTTGCATCATCTGAAAATATTAATTGCCGGTACTTATAAGAGTAACTACCATAATCTTTATGGCTAAAATAAAACCAAAACATTATACGTAATTTCCAACCATATATTTGAAATTCTGTCATATCAGCAGTTAATTATAGATGACCGCTCACTCACCATACATAAAAAAATTATTTAATATAATGTCTAACATTAGCAATGTCACTTTCTTAGTAAAGTTAAGTGTTACACTAAATAGTATATCACTGAATCATTTATAATATATGAAAAACATTTACCACCAATATTAATGGTAGTATACAGTGAATAGCAAAATCCCATAAGAGAGACTACATGCATTTGAATTAAAAGATATAAGACCACATTTCATTTTACGATAAATTGGGAATTAAAGTGAAAATTATTCATACCTGGTTCAAGTAATGGCTCTCAGTATCTCAATGATAGGACATAGTATATAAAGTTGGAGATTAAATAATAATAAAATTGTATGTTGATTGCCAATCCTTCTCTTAATATATTAACCAACTCTAGCTGTAATTTAATTTTATTCATGCACATCACACTGAGTATTTGTATCTCCACTGGTCAAATTAAGATAAGAAATATAGAATATTGTAATATTTCAATTCAAGTTATGGCCGATACTTCACAAAGCTCTTTATTCAGAAAATATTACAAACATAAGATACACAGTTCATCTCTTTGTCCATTCCACAATTTTCTTATTGTGTGAAGAAGAGTACAAATGTTCATTTTATCTGTAGTGAAAATTGATTCGAAAACCACTGTAGCACTTCCAGAAATGACCTCATGTACACAATCATAATAATCGAATTTATTTTATATACCTTGAAACTAAAAATTATAATTAACATGGCACCAGGTGTTAGCGAATGAATCAATCTGGGGATATAATTTTCATAATAAAAACATTGACTCGTCAATAACACAATGATCTACATGAAAAGAAGAGGTTATAATCGTAAAGTCTTGATGTTGATAACAATCTTAAAATTATCACTGTCTTTAGTTTTACTTAATATGTCACTTATGTTCATCTAAAAGGGTTAACAACCTCGAATAACTAATATGTTAATGTCCAGACATAAATAACACAAAATTTGTACATCAAACATACATTTTTATACACAAAGACACCATGTTTAAACTGACTGAACCAGCCAATCAGAATGGATGCAGCGGTTTCGTCTACCTGCAGCCTACTTTTACTTTGCTGCAATCGCTGCAAGTCCGCTAGAGCGCTTTATTGCCCGCTGAATGGTACGCTGCAGATAAAGCGCTAAAGCGCTTTTGCAGCGCTTTGGCCGCTGAATGCCCCCATTCTAAAGTAAGCAGCTCTTAAAATCGTGATCTCAAGACCGTCCGTGAACTTCCTAAATTCAAGAAAATTAGCAATTTAGAAAATTCTAAGTATTTTAAAATTCGAAAGTGATATTAAACACACACGCACTCAGTAAACTCATCGACTCCATTCTGAATATAAAGTGAAAAAAAAATACTGTGTTTTCTGTAAACTTAATTATATGAAATTCATCAATAAACTGGAGTAAGACGTTTAAATTATTTACAATTGTATAAACATTATAAATCCCTGAGTTCTCATCTAATCTACCGTGAACGAGCCGGAGCATACATCATTCAACCCAGCATTGTGGAAGATGCTCGTTGAGGTGATTACATGAGAAGTTATGCATGCCAATGAGGCGGGGCACTGTCTTGCTGGAAACTATGATTGGTTGGTATCTAATGTCTGCACTTGACAATGAAATAATTTGCTCTCTTGAGCTCTAATATTTAGCAGGAAGCCTTTGTATCATTAAAACCGCCATTTTGATTAATAGCTCCTATAATGAGCATCAGCTGTATTTATTTTCAACTTGCAAACCTTAACTTGGAGAGTTAACCTATCATACTAAATTTGTACTTGTGAAATAAACTCAATACAATAATCACAGGAATGTTTACTTTTTTATCACATTCATTTTGAATTACTCTTTAAAACGCATTCAGATATTGGGTCCATTTATAGTGTAACTTGTAAGTGTTGTATGATCTTTTACCATCTGGAACCTCTTAAATAACGAACACTAGTTTCCCTGAAAATTTTAATATGTATTTATTTTATTTACAATAATCATTGTTTTCAATTCTTGTATCATTTTTTTTTTTTTGCGCTTCACAGTTTACTTATGTCAGTCATGTCTCTTTCTTTCATTGATGATTAATGGCGTATCGTTGAGCCCATTGTTGAGCCATAGCCTCTTATTTGTCAGGAGTTAATAGACCAAGTTCATTTTAGTTACCTTATTTGCCCAAATATGTCATGAGTGGCATGCGGCCAACACACCGACTCAATGAGACATCTAGCATGAACTAAGGCATTTCTAGGATGTTTAAGATCGGTAAATTTTGCTTAAATGCCTCTTTGTTCAGGTTTAAGGATCTTTTACAAACCTGAACATCTTCAGACTCGGGACCCACGGCTTAAAGTCCCTCCCGGAGGACTTGCGCCTTGGATATTTCCATCCTAAAGAAATCGAGTCATGGGACTAGAGGCAAGGAGCATAACCACTAGACCACCGCGGCCGACTGAAACATTTAAATTCTCAAGAGCACATTAATTGTCGCCTCCCAAATCACCATGGTCATCAGTGGTTCCACTCCTACCTTACTGGCCGCAACATTGTGTTGTTGTAGGTGATCGTTTTTCTTCATGAAGGTCAGTGGAGTGCGGAGTACAGTATTAGCTCCAATTTTATTTTCTATATACATCAACGACATAAGTGACTGCATTAAATATTGCAAATTCCATATATACGCTGATGACTTACAACTTTATATACACACTAGACCTGAACTGATTAGCGACACAAGTAAACAACTCAATGAAGACCTTGACTCCATAGCAACGTGTATAAAACAAACAGACCTTATTATAAATCCTGAGAAGTCAGAAGCAATTGTCATCGGCCATCAAAGCCTATATTTAAAAAAAAAAAAATTGATTGTCCATCGATAATTTCTGTAAATATAAATCAAACTGAACTTCCATTTAAACCCTCCGTGAAAAATATTGGTGTGTATTTCGACCAAAATCTTAGTTGGCAGGTTCATTTAAGAGAAACTTGTAAAAAAATATATTCACTCTTTCATTCCCTAAAAATTTCCTTCCTTCACTGAAAAAAGTAACTTACTTGTCCCAACTTTGATTATGCCGCATTTCGATTATTGTGACTTACTCTTAACTGACATGAGTATCACATTCGGACAAAGACTGCAACGCGTTCATAATGGTTGTTCACGTTATATATCTAACCTCCGTATCAGACCACATAACTCCAGTGTTTGAACTATTGTCTTGGCTCCGATTAGAAGACAGGCGAAAAATACATTGCCTCTGCTTCTTATTCAACACTTTGTCCACCTCATCACCCCTTTATATCTCTACTCGCTTTCATTCGCTATCCTCCCACCATAACTTGAACACACGATCGAGAGAAAATTTAACTCTAGCTGTTCCTCTACATCTCACTATTCCTCATTCTTCCTTGTTTCAGCCACCCGACTCTGGAATTCCCTCCCCTCGTATATCAAGGACTGCCTAACTAAAAACAGTTTAAAAAGAAACTCACTTCATATTTCCTTAGACGATATAATATATAACAATATAATATGTTCCATATGTACTGCTATTATTCCTTTATATTGTCACTGATGGCACAGGGTTTCCCTTTAACTTATTTGGACTTAAATAAGTACACAGTTGTTATGTAATTTTTTCTCTTTTCGCTTTATTTTCTTCTCACAATTATCACTAAATCTTGAATCACAGTTTTTCTTACAACTATTCTTCTTTGAAGGTTCAGTTAACAATTACTTCTAACACAGTTGCAGACTCAGTCCTTCCTCACAGTTTTCCTCACGATTAACCTCTCGCCGTCCAACACAATACTGGGGGGTCGTTCCGCTCTCACCACATATTTATAGGCGAGCAGACGGAAATTTCCAGGTCCATGAACGAGATGTTTCGACATGGAACCCTCTCGTCTTCCGATGTTTCTCGAATGGAGGAATAGATGTTCGTAGAACTCTCTGGCTTATTAGCCAAGAAACTTCGGTGGATCCACGACTCGCGATTGGCTATTCACCAATCCAATCCACCAATGCGAGGTTTATTTCGCCGGCCCGCGCATTTTAAACGACGCTACTACAACGCGTCACATTATTTTAAACTTTCTTTACTAAGCCATTTACTTAATCTAACTATAGGTTATTATTTTTGTTATTATAATTATTGTTATTGTTATTATTATTATTACTGTTTTTCTTTCTTTCCCTTGTCAACTTTATATTGTGTAGTCAATAATTATCTATTATATATAATTTATCACAATTCTTATTGTATGTATAATTTAACCCTGGTGAAGTGGAAAAGAAGACCTTACGGTCATAACTCCATCAGGTAAAATAAATAAAGCACTGACTACGACTTGATTACTGACTTTGCAAGCTGACAACTGCAAATCTTCGCTCGCTGATTTCTAAATTAAAACTGCAACTTTTCGCTCGTTTACTTTTAAATCACAACTGCTACTGCCGCTACTTCTCCAGTTACGTTTATATAGTCAGTGAAGGCGCGCTAGAACATTCCAGAGAGTCTGAAAAGTGCGAACCTGAACTCTTGAGAAGTTCTACTCAGATAACTCTGGACGCCTACTTCACTTTTCACCAAGTTCCACCTCAGAAACACCGGAAGGTTGCCGAGACTTACTTTCTCGAAACGCTCCACCATGGACACGTCCACAAGACTACCTACGGGCTATCCGTTTCCGGAAACATCCAGAAACTTAACAAGAGCATATGCCAATTCGTCGCGTCTCAAAGAGTTATTTTTTCGCAAGAATTTTAATTAAAAATAGTGTAAGGTAAATTAAAATTAAAATTTCACCTAAAAATTTTCATCTTAACTCCTCAACTTAACAACTAACTATTAACTAAAAATATTCACTTACATTCTATATATAACCGCGATATTGCAGACATTTTTTTTTGTCTTACGTGCTCCTTGGTATATTGCCTCTCCATTATTGACTTGCTTCCATGGAATATATCAACTCGTAGTGTAAACTCCCCAGCAAACTAAGTTGTATTTTTTGACATTTCTGGATTTTTGCTCTCGCATTGGCGGAATTGTAATCCGTTTCTTAGGTTGGGGCACTTAGAAGACGGAGTTACGTTACCCCGATGATATGATGGATGATAAATGATAATGAAGCGCCAGGAGAGTCCTTAACCTACAGTTAACCTACATTCCAGATCATGGACAATCACAAGGATAATTCGCTTATGGAAAAATTCCTATGGTCTGATCGGGGATCAAACCTAGGACCTCATGAATTGTAGTCAGAAAAGTTGGCCACTAGCCTATGAGGCTGGGCACCTAGCAATGACAGACAATACAACATTTGAATTTGAAATCTGAGAAAGATCACAAGCGATTAAACGATTCCAGACTTTTATAATAATATTTTCTAGTTAGAATATGTGCTTGCTTAAAAAAGAAAATAATATTTTAATAATTAATTCTTAGGTTTTTTCTTATTACTTAACGGAGAAAAATATGTGTTGGTTCTTAGTCACCTTCTCCACATAGATAAATAACATTGTTAAGAGCACAACATTCCAGAAAATAGTAATTATAGACACTTCAATACTTGGGCGTCTCCAGATGGTGAAATCAGATTTAAAATGTATTACGCATAGTAGATAAACTCTGAGCCACTAAATCATCGACTTTAACCCTTAAATTGGAAATGTATCTCATAAGATACATTTAATTTATTTAATATTGTTTATAAAACAATAGAAAAACAAATGAACAGAAATTACTTAAAATTGTGTAAAATTACACAGTAATATACAGAATAACTTACAGTTTCTATGATTTTGTTTTCGTTGCGGTCCGAAACATTTAAACCACTTTAAGTTTAACCAGTACATTTGAGAAAACTTGGGATCCACTTGTATAAGTGGGCCGAAAAACTGTCCACTCTCTCTCTCTCTATCTATCTCTCTCTATCTCTCTCCCTCTCTCTCTCTCCCTCTCTCTCTCTCCCTCTCTCTCTCCCTCTCTTCTCTCTCCCTCTCCCTCTCTCTCCCTCTCTCTCTGTCTCTCTCTATCCCTCTCCCTCTCTCTCCCTCTCTCTCTCTCCCTCTCCCTCTCCCCCTCCCTCTCTCTCCCTCTCTCCCTCTCTCTCCCTCCCTCTCTCTCTCTGCCTCTCTCCCCCCTCTCTCTCTCCCTCTCTCTCTCCCCTCTCTCTCTCCCTCTCTCTCTCCCTCTATCTCTCTCCACCTCTCCCTCTCTCTCTCTCCCTCTCCCTCTCTCTCTCCCTCTCTATCTCCCTCTCTCTCTCTCCCCCTCTCCCTCCTCTCCCCTCTCTCTTTCTCTCTCTCTGTCTCTCTGTCTCTCTCTATTCTCTCTCCCTCTCTCTCTCTCTCCCTCTCCTCTCTCTCCTCCTCTCTCCCTCTCTCTTGCTCTCCCTCTCCCTCTCTCTCCCTCTCCCTCTCCTCCCCTCTCTCTCTCCCTCTCTCTCTCTGTCTCTCTCTCCCTCCCTCTCTCTGTCTCTCTCCCTCCATCTCCCTCTCTCTCTCTCCCTCTCCCTCTCCCTCTCTCTCCCTCTCCCTCTCTCTCCCTCTCTCTCTCCCTCTCCCTCTCTCTCCCTTTCTCTCTCTGTCTCTCTCTCTCTCTCTTTTTTTTCTTTGAGAAACGGGTGAATTGTACAGAACACGGTTGGAAAATATTAACTCAAAGTAAGGATGTATGGAGAACTTATAACCTAGGAGACATGAACCTTCGTGTTCGATAGTACCAGTTGGTTGGTTGATCCCTTTGATTTAGGATACTTCGTTGTGAGAATATAATAAAGTGAATCCCAGTGTTGCGCATTAGATATACTCACGTCGATTCTATAATTAAAATGTCATGATTCAAGTAATATTCCATTGTATTCTTGTTTACTACTCTTATCCAAGAGAATTATAATAGCATGTATTTATCGTAAGTAATGCCACGAGTGATTTCCAAATTATCGATAAATTCACGACTCACGATGTGAGGAGTGAATTTATCTAGAGAATTTGTAAATCAAGAGTGGCATTTGTTAGGGCTATTTAACGAATAAAATTAAGCTGTTTACTCACAAATCATTATTTAACTATAGATATTTTAAAATATTTATATATTTAATGTAAACGGCGATGTTTGATAACAAATGAGAAACGATTGTTACGCTTCATCTGCTTCTTTTGTTTATCACTGCAACCAGATCATACTATTTATTGCCAAAGGAACGCAATATTGTAAGAATACTCTCTAGTGGAGAAAAAATGAAACACATCAAACTGTATATTAATTCATTTCTGATGTCGTATGATGTAAATATGACAATTACATTTTTCTGCATTATTACCTGGGGAAAAAATACATTTAACAAAGTGCAAACAGTGGTTTCTTTTTTTGGTGGTATAATCAATTGCTACAAATATTTTTATATTAACTCCTGCAAGCGCTATGTATTGACATCCATGCACTATATATACAATCTGGTAGCCGTATTTCTTATAGGATCAGTCACTGCAAAATAATGGTCAGACCTGTTCAGAATATTAAAAAGGAGGAGCTTTCTTTAATATGGTAAATGTAATATTGATAAATATTTGGTGAAACACGACTATGATTGGCTGTAAAACAGAAATCATTGAAACGTGATTGGTCATTGACTCCCATTTGGGGCATAAGTTAAATAGTCTATTAGAAAATGTTTATAGTAAAACCACAGAATTAAAAATCATATTTAACATATTTAAATGTTTTATCAACGAAAACCGTGGGAACGTAAAATTCAGAAGATAACTTTCTGTAAGTATGAAGGACAATTCGATTGATAACACATTTGATAATTTTCGCAAAGATTGTCAAAGCCGCAGCACTGTCTGCCATTAGAATAAATAAATAAATACATTTTATTGTGGCTTATCATTTCTATCCAACACAGCGGAACACTGACCTGCTTCGTTTGTGGATGATTTGCGAACTAATGCCGTGCCATCACGCGTACACTCGCTTCAGTCAGTCTGTGGCGTCGAGGAGTGCAGCTATTACCCTAAGTAAGCTGGGAAAAAGCTTCATTTTCTATTTGTTCCTGACTATACATGGTTAGTATATACGTCCGTGCAACGCAGCAACAGTGCTGATATGCATGGAGGTAAACGTTTCGCTGTGTCGTATAGTATACAGTAGATATGAAAATTAATGCTTCCTGACTATCCATTTGTTAACAATTTATCATAACTAGAGACTATAGAAAAAATTGCCTCTTAGCCGGGATTTGGATTTAAATCCAATCCCGGATTAAGACATAGGCTAAGAAAGCTGGAACTGTGGTGGCATATATCCTACGGACTGCATATTCAAGTAATATATTTGAAATAATTACATTACTATTCAGTAGGGGGAGTTCCGAAATTTAGCCTAGAGCACCAGTGTGTATTAACCCCGGCCTAGACAGACATTTTTATCTCTAGATGTTAAAAATTAAGATACGTGGATACATTTTCCTACTGGTATTGAATGAACAGGTCTCGCTCTTCTTCCCTACATACCATATAGGCTATCTACGTATATGCACAATAATCAAAGTTATGTACATAAGTAATAAAAAAATAAACACATTATCAAATACTCTAAGTTATTTTAATAAATATTTGTACAAAAAATTAAGAATACATGGCTAATCTATACCAGGTATCAATCTGTGAATCTTGGTAAAGAATTGTTAGTTACTAATTATAATATAATTATTATATCGATTGTTATCGAATACTTATCAAATAACATTCGTGCTAGCAGCATGGTTTTCAACATGTTCATTAAGATTTAATTATGGATTTTCTTTATTCAGGTTAGATTAGCTAGATTAACTTAGATTAGGGAGGTTATGTTAGATTAGGTAGCTCGGCAATTTTCATTTTTTGTTAGTGTGTTTTTACTACAATAATGTTTGCTTTCATATATTATTTAAATTTTGTAGACAGACATGTTGCATGGATAAAATAGGCCCCCATTTGGATTTCCGGGCGTAGACTACTTCAGGGAATCCATGTTAGAAACTTAAACTTAGGGACATGCAATGTTACGATATTGTAGAGTAGTTGGACACTAGAAATATTACAGGAATTAGATAAATCTTCCTTGGGTATAGTGGCTTTGCAAGAAGTTAGATAGCCAGGAGAAGGTAATCCGGAAACTTTGTATTAGGCTTATACCGTGGGGATACAGCGAGACCAGAATTCGAAAACGGATACGAAAGGCATGGAAACTTGTAAGAAAACAAGAGGGGAAGCTCCTAAGAGGTAGGTCAAGAATGAGATGGGAAAATAACATTAACATTGATTTGAAAGAGGTGAATTAAAATGGGAATGATTGGAAAACATTAGCTCCAGGATAGAAATGTATGAAGAGTTTGTCCACGCAGTCATGAACCTCCGGGTGCGATAGCGCCAATATAGCAGCTTTTATAATATCTTATTAAAAATAGTCCATATACTGTACACTTCGGGTGTTAATTTCAAGGTTGCTGACACCCAATGAGAAAAAAATTGACTAAACCGATCCCGAAAAGTGGCTAAAATGCAAGTTGTATTCCATCCGGGGGGAGGAAGCTGTATTTTAAAACGTAGAAAATTTACCAATTTGTACTCTTGAAATAAAATCACGTCATTTTTTTTTCTTATACCCTCTGTACACGTTGTCGCAGAGAGCACGAAACCCTTGCACACGTCCTTGGAGCCTGTTCGTTTGGAGAATCACTGAGAACATTCGGCACCACACTATTCGAAATATGATGGCAGAAGCCTTGCGAGATTTTGGATACACAGTTTATGATGAAGTTCATTGTGTGGCCACTAATGGGAGTAACAGACGAATATATATTATTGCATTTAGACCATCTTCTAAAATTGGTATGATATTAGATACCACAATACGTTTTGAGACTCATAGTGGCCAATCTGAGGAAGTTGACTCTGAAAAGAAAGCCATATATGAGCCAACAATTGACTATTACAAAGACTATTTAACTCATGTCGCAAATGGTAGTCAATGGCCAATCACGTTTCAATGAATTCTGTTTTACACCAATGACAGTCGTGTTTTATCAATTTTTATCGATTTCTCTTTATCAGCTCCTGCTTTTGTGATAAAGAAAGCTCCTCCTTTTTTAATATTCTGAACAGGTTAGAACATTATTTTCTCCAACAAATATATTGAATATAGCAAATAATGAATAGATTCAGTGATTTTACTGAGTTGTTTATTCAAAATATAAATGATTAACCTATAATGTTGATTATAATAGTTTGATGTGTTTCATTATTTCACCACTAAAGTGCATTCTTACAATATTGCGATCCTATTTGGCAATAAATAATATGATCGAGTTGCAGTGAATATACATAACCTCACATTTCTAATTTGTTTTCAAACATCGCCGTTTACATTAATTATATAAATATTTTAAAACACCGGTAACTATATTAATATAATTATTTTTTAGTAAAGAACTTAATTTTATTCGTTAAATAGTCCTAAAAAATTTGTCACTCTTGATTTCCAAATTATCTAGATAAATTCACTTCTCACTTCGTGAGTCGTAAATTTATCGATAATTTGGAAATCACTCGTGGCATTACTTATGATAAATACCAACTAGATAGTATAACTGTCACAGGATTGATGATCGGGGCAAGAGGTACTATACCAGGATTCTTAGCCAAATTTTGGAATTCCTTAGATTTGGACAGGGTGTATCTTTACTAAAATTGCCATCGCTGCCATTAGAGAATCAATTTCAATTTTAAGAAACCATATTTACAAAATGCCTCCTTTATAGTATGTAGGCCCTATACTTCAATTAGGCCTACAATTTGATTTTTTAAATATATTTACAAAATGTATCTCATCAATTCCAAAAATTAATTGTCTGTATCACTTTGTCCTTGAGGCAATCCTCTAATGAGGAAAGTTATATATAATAAAAAAAATGCTGAAATTATAACATTGTGATTAAATTATGAATATAAAGTTCATTTTAAGAAATGTATATATTCTTACAACAAAAGAGTTCGTAATTTTGGATTAAAAAATAAGTTTCTTTGACTTCTTTCTCTTTAAGTGAGCTATGTGATCTGTATGGGAAATCAGATGGGGTCATTCCATCTCAAGTGGTCTAACTTTTAATGTCATCCTTGCTGACCATCATCAATTTTCCTGAAACTGGGTGTGGCTTCAGGTCCATCCTAAAAATGAAGCTCTGCAACATTTCAAATCATAATATCAAGTGTTTGGAAAACTATGGTCTTTCATATGGAGGTCTGTTTGATGAATCCATCAAGAAGCCGAGCAACGTTAAATTTTTAACTATTTGTTACTACAAGGCAAATGCAAGTAGGAATCTTTTATTTCTATGCTTGCACAACTTTTTATCCTAAATCCAAAAAAAACGTAGTCCGACGAAACGAAGTCCACTTTAGGAGTCACCAGCGTGGATCAAAGTGCCTAACAAAATCTGTCATATCAAATTTTAATCCATCTTTAGGGCCAAATATCTCAGGAACAAAAAACAAACGGAGACTAATATTTGGTAAATTTGTTAATGGTAATTGAGACAGTGCACTGCCCAAATGTCTTTATTCATAGCCACTTATCTAGGATTATACTAGATCATAAACATATGCAATTGTTAAAAGTGAGCTATGTTCAAGCTCAAATAACGTGAATTGCGCCATCTCAAATTGTGTTTACCATTAGAATCATCTTATTTCATTTTTGAGCCCATTCAATTATGGGATGAAAAGTAAGGTGCTAAATGTGCAATTGTTCAAAATTATATATGTTCAAGCTCAAATAACGTGAATTACATCATCTCAAATTATGTTGTTTTTAGTATAATTAGAAAGAGCACATCGTCATCTACTAGAATCATCTTATTTCATTTTTGAGTCCATTCAATTATGGGATGAAAAGTAAGGTGCTAAATGTGCAATTGTTCAAAATTATATATGTTCAAGCTCAAATAACGTGAATTACATCATCTCAAATTATGTTGTTTTTAGTATCATTAGAAAGAGCACATCTTCATCTACTAGAATCATCTTATTTCATTTTTGAGCCCATTCAATTATGGGATGAAAAGTAAGGTGCTAAATGTGCAATTGTTAAAAGTGATCTATGTTCAAGCTCAAATAACGTGAATTACATCATCTCAAATTATGTTGTTTTTAGTATCATTAGAAAGAGCACATCTTCATCTACTAGAATCAATTTATTTCATTTTTGAGCCCATTCAATTATGGGATGAAAAGTAAGGTGCCAAATGTGCAATTGTTAAAAGTAAGCTATGTTCAAGCTGACTTGAAATATACTGTTCAAAATTTTCTAAGGTGTCTTTTGGGTTTCTTTACAAGTACCTGAACTCCAGACGTACCGATAAATTTAAATTTGGGCCCCTCTTAACGGCTATTATTCCAATTGGAACTTATGTCTGCACTATTTAGGCCTATGCTATTAACATCGCTATCTGATCTCCCTTCAGCTCTACAACTTCCTCAAACTTCACTAATATTACTACTTGCGTCGTCAGTTGATCCTTCTATTGAAACGTCACTGAAAAAACTTGCATCCAACTAACTAACTGATTGGTACTATTGAAACCGTAGGTTCATAAGCTCTCCACACATCCCTATCCTGAGGTAATTTTTTCAATCATTCCCTGTATAATCTACTTCCTTCAAATCATGGTTAATGTTATTCTCCCACCTCATTCTTGGTCTGGACGTTTCCCCCTTGGTTTTCCTACAATAAGGTTCCATGAACGCCTTTCATTCCCCATGAAAAAACTTTCATCACTGTCATTAATTTCATAATCAGAATTTTTTTTATTAAATCGAAATCGATAGATTCTCTTAGAACACGCTGTTTTTTCCTAGCCAACATCATGAATTCCAAACACTATATAATATGAAATTTAACTAGTCGGACTCCGACAACACATAACGGTAAACTATTGAAAAAAAAAAGATGTTTCACAATACCTTCCAACAGTCTGTAAAACAAATAAAACCATTATACCCCTCCATACGCTACATAGTTTTAGTCTGGACTTGCGAAAAACTCCCTGGCGTAATATTCCGTCATTCCCACTGTGAGTGGTGGCGGTGAAAAATTTAAGCGCCACTTGAGTAAGTGTCGCATTATTTGACAGTGTGGTGGACAACAAGTAATTTCTCATTAAGTTCAAGCTTACTTTTCATCCCATAATTGAATGGGCTCAAAAATGAAATAAGTCGATCCTAGTAGAAGATGTGCTCCTTATAATAGAACTAAAGAAAACAACATTTGAGATGACGTAATTCACGTTATTTGAAGTTAAACATAGATCACTTTTAACAATTGCACATTTGGCACCTTACTTTTCATCCCATAATTGAATGGGCTCAAAAATGAAATCAGTTGATTCTAGTAGACGAAGGCGTGCTCTTTCCAATGGTACTACAGAAAATAACATTTATGATGACGTAATTCACGTTATTTGAGCTTGAACATGGATCACTTTTAACAATTGCACATTTGGCACCTTACTTTTCATCCCATAATTGAATGGGCTCAAAAATAAAATAAGATGATTCTAGTGGATGAAGATGTGCTCTTTCTAATGTTAAACAAAATTTGAGATGACGTAATTCACGTAATTTGAGCTTGAACATAGCTCGCTTTTAACAATTGCATATGTTTATGATCTAGTATAATCCTAGATAAGTGGATATAAATAAAGATATTTGGGCAGTGCACTGTCTCAATCACCATTAACAAATTTACCAAATATTAGTCTCCGTTTGTTTTTTGTTCTTGAGATATTTGGCCCTAAAGATGGATTAAAATTTGATATGACAGATTTTGTTAGGCACTTTGATCCACACTGGTGACTCCTAAAGTGGACTTCGTTTCGTCGGACTACTTTTTTGGATTTAGGATAAAACGTTGTGCAAGACATAGAAATAAAAGGTCCTTACTTGCATTTGCTTTGTAGTATCAAATAGTTAAAAATTCAATGTTGCTCGGTTTCTTGGTGGATTCATCAAACAGGCCTCCATATGAAAGACCATAGTTTCCCAAATACGATATTATGATTTGAAATTTTGCAGAGGTTCATTTCTAATAAGGTTCCACACCTACACCAAGTTTCAGCGAAATTGAACATGTTGAGCGTGGAGCACTAGACCACTTGGGATGGAATGACCCGATGTAATAAGAACATTTAAGTCTCGTAGAGTGCAATGGGCAGGGCATATGATACGAATTGGGAATAAAAGAGAGGCATGGTGTAAAAAAACCAGAGGGAAATCGCTCAGTAGGTAGTCTAAAAATGAGATGGGAGAATAACATTAGCAGTTATTTGAGGGAAGTAGATTGTACAAGGATGATTGGAAAACATTAGCTTAGGATAGGGATGTATGAGTCATTAGTGGCTTTTTCACAAATTCGCAGCTATAATTTTTTTTTTAAATACTAGCACAAATTGACTAAATTGGCTATTCTGATTAATTTCATGGTATAAGATTTTATGTTGTCAGCTATGAAGTCAATGCAATGGCTACAAAAATTAGCTATAAAACTTAGTATTAAAAAAAGGATTTTTCGACAATAAAATTAGTCAGCTTGGGATTGCTTTAAAACTAATCTTCCTTTATATGTAATTTAATGTATTATTAAATAAGATATTATTACTTTACTATATACAAATTTAGTTCACTTAGCTAGTTTTCATTTTTATGTTGGTTATTCTAGACAGCCAAGATGGCGTTGTTGATGCGCGGTAAAATGTGACAGAGAAGTTAAAACAAGTAAACGAAGTTTGAAGGAGTGATGTTTTGATAGAACGTAAAATGAAAGATATTGAAAATATAATTGACAGTCTTTCTGAAGGTGTGGAACTTCTGCGGAAAAGTCTCCAATGTTCAATATGGTAAGCGAATATGTTTAATTCTTAGGGGTGATAATTTTCTGACTTAAGTAATTTTGTTTGTATTTCAAATTCGGTATTGCTATAATCGTTGAAAAAAAATTAAATTATATAGTTTGGTTATACGGTTTGTTAATCCAATATTTAGTGGGTATTGGTTTAAAAATAAAACTTGCTACCTAGTATTATAATTTCCTAACTTTTTTTTTAATGTCGTACTTCTATATGTCGCTTTTGAACTAGTGTTATTGTGTTGGCCTACAATTTTAATGGGAATGACGATACTATGAAGAATTAATTACTTGTTCAACTATTTCCAATCTTATTTTGAAAACTGTCATCTCGTTATCATTTAATGTGTCTTAAGTTTTAAGAAAGTGTAATTTTAAACCTAAACGAAATTTAGGTAATAATGGAGTCATAATAACCAAGTATCATCATAATGGGATGCTAATTCTAGAATCTTTGCATTTAAATACATTTTACTAAGTCCTAGTATATATGTTAAGGTTGGTGGTTTGATGGAGAGAATACCATAGATTCCTAGAATATAGTAATGTAGAACAAGCTCATTAATTTGGCTCAAGTATAGTGTTTGTCGATCACGATTTTCGATGTTACTTCTACTAGGTGGCTCTGAAATTGGTGTTACCAACATTTGCAATTAATTCCAAATCACATTTTAAAAAATTAACTTATTTTGTTAAGTTCCGATGGGACAAGTTATTGTTCAAAAGATTAGTTTATAGTTTATTAAATAATATGCTTGTAAGGCTGAGGTCTACAATTTGTCGATCACGATTTTCCATACAACATTCTTATGTTTGAAAAATCCAAGTAGCAAGTCCTCTGGGAGGGACTCGAAGCCATGGGTCTTAAGTCTGAAGATTTTCAGGCTCGTAAAAAATCCTTAAGCCTGAATAAAAATGCCTCTAAGCAAAATTTACTAACCTCAATATTTTAGTAATACCTTATTTACGAGGTAGATGTGTCACGGAGTTGATGTTGACCGCATGCCATTCATAACATATATGGACAAATAGTGGGTGCGCGTGAAAAAGGGGTTAAGTCAGAAATTGAGAAAATTGCGATTGTAACATACGCGAAAAGAACTAAAAATTCTCTACAATTTGATCCAAGTGGGATGTGTCAAATCGTACTCGTTATGTTTCAGTGAGGTTGTGGAGTCTGAATTAAGTGGTGAAGTAGCAGGTATTGCGTGTGAGAAAGGGGATAACTTGACATATCTGACTTGGAACAATGACCTTGAAGCAGCGAAGAGGGATAAGTCGGCCTTCTCTGTAGCGGCTGGCTGGTCAAAAGAAAAGTGCTGCCACTCATTATTGCAGTCTGTATTATTGCCTGTCATGCTTTTTAAGAGTATTGATGCATCACAGCAAAAGGCAAGAGTGTGCCTTCAAGAAAGCTTCAACCACTTCAGTTGTGCAGAATGAAGTGTAGTGATCGTGTACCTGATGAAGATAAGAATAAAATATTTCATGCATACTGGAACTTAGGTGAATATGCCAAGAGAGTATCTTATGTTGCAAGTCTGATGGAAGTAATAAATAAAAAGACATGTAGGGTCAGGCCCAATAGCAAAAATATTCATCAGAAGAGGCAAGTTACAGTAAAATATCACTTGATTTTTAATAATGGAAACGTTCCAGTATGCAAACAATTTTTTTAAAAACATTGGGAGAAACAAACAAGTTCATTGAGACTGTATTGCGCAAAAAACGAGCTGGTGAATTCGGGATTACTGCACCTGATACTCGGGGAAAGAATCCTCGTCCTAACAAGATAGGTGATGACAAAAAGCAGAAAGTTCATTCATTTTTGCTTTCTTTACCTACCTATGAAAGTCATTACTCAAGGAGAGATTCAAGCAGAAAATACCTACCTCCTCATTTGACGTTGGCAGCATTGTATGATGATTATAAACTTAAACATCCAGATTTTTTTTAGTAAACAGACAATTTTTTGAAAATGAATTTCATAGTATGAATTTGTCCATAAAGCGGCCACAAAAAGACCCTTGTCAGACTTGTGACAAGCTCCAAATATTATGTAAGAGTTCAGATAACAGCTATAATTGAAAGTAAACTAAAGGACCACCATATGGAAGCAGACTTTGCTTATCAGAAAAAGGATGCAGATAAACAGAGGTCTAGGAGTGATCCTACTCGAAAGACTATCACATTCGATATGCAAGTGTCTCCCCACTCCTGTTGTAAATGCTTCCGTGGCCTTCTATAAGCGACAGTTATGGACATTTAACTTAACAGTCCATTACTGCAATAGCAGCCAGGCTCATTGCTTTGTTTGGAATGAAACCATAGCTGGAAGAGGAGCCAACGAAGTTGGATCTTGTATATATAAGTTTCTTCTAAATTTGGATGAAAATGTTAAACAGGTCACCATGTATTCTGATACATGTGGTGGTCAGAACAAAAATAGCAATTTCGCAGCCATGTGTATGGTTGCTATACAAAACTCCCCAAGTTTGTAAACCGTAGATCACAAGTTCCTGGTGCCAGGCCATATCCACATGGAGTGTGACACCGATCACAACAGCATTATAGAAAAGAAAAAGAAGAAATTTGACATTCCTATTAGTCATCCGCATGACTGGGCTCAGCTTAGTGTCAGTGTGGACGAAAGAAGCCAATGGTTGTTATAGAACAACATTGTGAAGATTTCTTCGATTTTGCAGGGCTATATAAAGGACCCCTCCACCTATGCAAAGAAGACAGTGATGGAAAGAAAATCAGGTGGTGTAAAATAAAATGGTTGCACTTTGAGAGAGATCATGGATTCGACATCTACTTTAAAACATCACTGAAAGAGGAGGATCCCTTCAGAAAAGTATCCTTCAGACGAAGAGGAAAATCTACCCCTCTCTTGAGACCTACCCTACACTATGACCATACAAAAGAAGAAAGATCTATTGGACTTGTTACCTTTCATTGATCCAGTATTTCATGAATATTATAAGTCACTGAAAACAAACACTAATGTGCACTAATGTGCTTGACTCTGCTGAACAGGATGAAGACATTGCTGGTGATAATGAGTAATAGTAAACTTAAAAAAAAACATACAAATGCACTATTTTCAGTCAGTTAAAAATGTGATTTTTTTTTGTGTTTTCAACATTAGTGACTCTACAAAAGAGATACTGTTTGCTTTGTAACTTACGTATTATTTTAGAATGTTCTCATTTGCAAGATTACTTACATCTAGGTTTGATGATTTTGGAGTTTTTATATATTTGTTTCCTATAACTTAAAAATGATTATTTTTCAAATAATTTTGTATTGTGTTAATAAATTAGTTTTTGCCATGCTATCTAATGACACTACATTGGAAATCTAGTAAAATATAGCCTTTTTCCTACAGTAATCCTGATAGTATGCTTCAAATAAAACATCTAACTGAAAAAACTAATATTATTCGAATACATGTTCAAAATGGGTTATGTCACAAAACTGTTTGAGCCAAAAGGGATAAGTAATATTTTCTATCGATACATGAAAATTTTAGAATTAAAGATAATACATCACAGAGATATTCGGAGCATTTAACTGTACTTTAAGCCATGTTTGTTATCTTCATGTAACTTTCACTAGATCTTGCAAAGTTAATTAAATATTTAACTTTAAATATCTCCATTCCCAATTTTCTGACGTAACCCCTTTTTCATGTGCACCCACCAAATAAGGTAACTAAAAATTAACTTGGTCAAGTAACTGCTAACAAAGGAGAGGCAATGGCTCAATAATGGGCTGTGCCATTAATAATAATAATAATTGCACGCTTCATATTCTTCTTAAAAGGATTAAACCTTTTTTGGTTCGTTCCGGCTCCAAGTATTATAGCTGCTGTGCTTAATATTTGAGCTTGCCAGTAATTAGAATTTCATATTTAATTAATAAATATGGATTTTCATCAAGTAAACACGAACTTAATTGATTAATTAGAATTTCGCCCTAACTGCATTACGAGCGCAGCACAGAACTATCCTGGTGATAGGGCTGCTATCTTAGCTCTTCCAGGACTGCGGGAGTTGATTCGAGTCGTCTTCTCTAGACGTATTGCTTTCTCCACAGCTCTTGAGCTATGTTTGCTCATGAGAAGCCGTCCAATCTGGTCAGCTGCTCCTCTTTGCTGCTTGGTTCGTCCCAGGTATTTGATTTCCCTGGTACCTGACATAATTGCCAGACTTCCCCCTATCCATCACCTGGGGAATGCCGATGGGGGTCCTGCTCCCCTCATGGGATGTTTCATATTTGCAATCTTAAATTGCATTTAAGCTTGCTTCTTGCAGTTATTCTCACCATGATGTGTTATACTGAGGTAAAGTATGGCTAATATTAAGGAAAGAGCAGCAAATTAGCAAATTGATTCATAAGTGTGGTGGGCAATATGTTAGACACATCTCATTGGCAAGTGGAAGTGGTAATGATATATCTAAATGTATCCTTAAGTACCGGGAAGATAATGATATTGACAGTAATGAAGTAGAAGTGATTGCAACAATAAACATAGTAATATCACAGCAATAAACATAGGATATAAAAGATTATTGGAAAAACTGCACTTAAACTTACTTGATATATTTTCAAAGTCCTATAGAACAACAGTGCGCTTGCGCCAAAGATTATTGGAAAAACTGCACTTAAACTTACTTGATATATTTTCAAAGTCCTATAGAACAACAGTGCGCTTGCGCCAGAGTTTATAGAGCCAGCGTTAACCCACCATCGAACCATATATATCGATTATCATCCTTGCCACAGATCGAGTATTATCAATATTGTACTAAAGTTCATACAGCTTATGCTAGATGGCAGCATGTTGCTATGAAATTTAAATGACCAATCTTTGCAATAAATCCCCAAATCTATATTAAAGAAATATATTAGTAATATTAAAATTACCAAAAGTTTATTAAAAATGGGTGTACACTTACTTATCACTCCCTAATGCCATTCCAACCAGTGATAACCCAAATGAGCGATAGAAAAATCATAGACTAAGCAATATACTCTGTGGAGAAAATAGCAGTTAGCATCACAATATTGTCTAACAGTGTCATAATATAGTGATTTGCGTATTTAAATGAATACTTGAAAATTGTCTAATAATGTTATAAAAATTGTTTGAAAAAGTTTAAAATATTTAAACAAAATTTAGTAAATACAAAAGAAGAACTATAGTTTACAACAATAAACTGAAAAATCAAGAGTAAGTAGAAGTGCAGTTCAGCCAAATTATTATTTCCAACATAAAAGTTAAATTTAGAGTCATTATAATGTTTAATTTGCTTACTTCACTTTAACGAGGTACCATTCAGACGTTTATTAAAGTATTTGGATGGAGAGACAATGAGATCAACATCATTCTATTGGAAATAGGCAAACAACTGCCTGTTTTTGAAAAATTTCAAAGCTATTGAATTATATGAAATCAACGAATGAAATAAAACTGATTTTAGTAAAGACCAACAGACATTGATGTTGTCAGAACAATCCAGACAGACCAATGTCCTCGAGATCCTTGACCTCTCACAGTCACTTGCGATGACTGACACCTGTAAAGTGAATTTTATGGTAATTCATTTCCCAAACAGGTCGTACTAACAAACTCAAGATGTTTGTAAACTACATTCTGAAGTCATATGCTCCTGCCTGTTTTGACTTTAAGAGATATCAGTTTGTGAAATATGGTCCTAAACATATCCATAAGATTGTTCAAATTATGAGGCATTTAATATAATAAATTTGGGAATTTTTAACATTATGAGGTTTTAGTCCATCGCTATGGTCTCGAGGTAGCGTGCTGCCTTGTCATGCAGTGGGCCCGGGTTCGATCCCCGGTCGGGGCAGTTTTTCTGGGTGAGGTTTTTATTCGGGTTTTTCCTCACCTGTAAGACAAATGTCAGGAAAACTTTAAGGCCCAAACGGTCCCCGAAATCATATGACCATCATCATCATCATCATCATCCTTCATCGGTGTGGAAAGCAACGGGAAGCTACCACACCTACAATTCCATAGTAAAGCTGCAAGCATAGCATGAAAATGCTATGATTGCAGTGAAGGACCTGCCTTGGGAAGAAAGTATTGTGTTTTGAAAGCACTAATTAGAGGTTAAATTCCTCTTTTAACTTTGTGACTACTTAAATATGTTCACTAAATAATAAGGGACAGAACTACTATAGATGATGGATGAGGTTTTATTGATAAGAATCAAATGAACCGTGAATTCTTCATACCTCATACTTCTATGTTTTTTTAAACACAGCACCGCAGTATCAGCGACCATCGTCAGCTGTTTTCATGACTTATAAACAACTGACGATGGTCGCCAATACTGCGGTTCTGTGTTTAAAAAACGTAAAAGTATGAGGTAAGAAGAATTCATGATTCATTTGATTCTTATGAGGCATTTACTAGGTGATATTAAAAGAGTCATCGATCATGTGACTGAGAGAAACATGTTCTTCAATCATGCAGAGAACATGTTGGTTATGATAGTTCTGGAAGATAAAACTCTGCATTGGATGTGGGACCAAGAGATTATGGTAAAGGGAGAATTTATGCTTGGATGGGAAGGAAGCTTGAATTAGCTCAGTGGTCAGAGCATCAGCATGCAAAGGTGAAGGTACAGGAATCGATTTCTGGTTCAAGCAAAAAAAAAAGAATTCTCTTTACCATTGATTTAATTGTTATTCAATTTCAAAATGATTTCTTTGATGTTAATGACTTAATTTATGGACTACTTTTCAGATGTGTAGACAGTTAACTTATATATTAATAAGTAACAACCAATCAGATCGTGGCCTTCAGATATTCTGTAGTTATTTACAACAATCTAAAAGCAATTTCAGCATAATAGAATCTGATGCACAAAGGAGTTTTTAATATTTTATATATTATTTTGTAACAGATTGCAAAAAAGAAGAATTAGCCATATTATCTTCAATATCATCGATGGTGGGCAATGAAAACTTCATAACTCCATTTTGGTAAATTTTACAGGAGAAACAAATAACTGTTTTACATAATTATGGAAATTGATAAGCAATAGTTCCCACATATTTTACTACAGAATACAAGTTATTAATAAATTTGAAGTCCATGTTCTCAGCAGGTTATGCGTCACATATTTCTGTGCTGGCTACTGGAGTTATGTGATTTTAAATGACTGATGGAGTTATGAGATTTTCATTGCCTAACATCGATATAAAGAATTTAATGATATATATCTTTATGTATATAATTCTTCTGTACCAGTACATGTGTTTGTCACTCTACTCGTCGTAAACGGCTGGATTGATTTTGATTAAATGTTTTATGTGTTTCTAATTGGGTCCCTCGATGGTTTAGATTTACAATTGGACCCTCTTAGATCATTAGGTGCAGGAGTTCACCTGAAGTGAAAATTTAAAAATTGCTCTAGTGGTCACATTTTTCAACGTTTTACAATGAAGCTCAGTATATCATAATAAACTGAGGTAGGTATTATCCAAAAATGAGTGAAATCCGGCAATTAGAAGTGAAGGTTTACCTGAAACCCAAAATTAAAAACTGTCTAAACGACTGGATCTATTATAATGAAATTTTTTGTTAGTGTTTGAGTGGGTCTCTGGAGAGTTTAGAGTCTATTGGACCCTCTAAAAGCATTAGGTGTAGGAGTTCACCTGAAGTGAAAAGTTAAAAATCGCTCTAACAGTCACAATTTTCTATGTTTGAGAACGAAACTCAGTATATCCTATTAAAATAAACCAAGGTAGGTATTATTTTAAAAAATGAACGATATCCGACAATTAGAAGTGGAGGTTTACCTGAAATCCAAAATCAAAAGCAGAGTAGCAACCGTCATGTTTGGTTTGTCTCAGCATATATCATACAATGTAATTAACCTTTAATATTTAATTAATTTAGGCATAGCAACACACGCTGGGTATTAGCTAATATATATATATATATATATACTGTGGTCTCGAGGTAGCGTGCTCCTTGTCACGCAGCTGGCCCAGATTTGATCCCCAGTCGGGACAAGCTTCCTGGATGAGGTTTTTTTTTTTCAGGGCTTTTCCTCACCTGTAAGACAAATGTCAGGAAGCTTAGGGTCCAACGGTCCCCGAAAATCATCTGGCCATCATCATCATCCTTACCATTATCATAATCATCCTTCACCGGTGTGGAAAGCAAGGGAAGCTACCACACCTATAATTCCCTAAGTAAACCAGCAAAGCATAGCATGAAAATACTATGATTGCAGTGAAAGACCTGCCATCGGGCAGAATTACTATAGATGGATGGATATATATTCATTCGTAGTGTTCTGCTCAAGAGCAGGTCTTTCACTGCAAACTCAGCATTCTCCACTCTTTCCTTAACTCTGCTTTCCTTTTGTATCTGCGTACAAACCATTTATTTAAATATTGTCTATCATCTGATGTCTTTTTCTGCCTCTAACTTTCTTTCCATTGACCATTCCTTCTAGAGCATTCTTCAGCAGGCAGTTTCTTCTTAGCCAGTGGCCAATCCAATTTCTTTTCCTCTTCTTTATGAGTTTCAGCATTGTTCTTCTTTCACCCACTCTGTCTAGCACATCTTTATTTCTTACTTTGTCTTTCAATTTTATACCTTCCATTCTTCTCTATATTCACATCTGAAAAGCTTCCAGTCGCTTTTCCTCATTTTGTCGTAATGTCCAAGTCTCTGCACCATACAATGCTACACTCCATACAAAGCACTTCACTAGCCTATTCTGTAATTCTTTTGCCAAAGGTCCGCAGAAAATGCTTCTCTTCTTGTTGAAAGCTTCTTTTGCCATTGCTATCCTCTGCTTTACTTCCTGACCGCAGTTCATGTTACTACTGATGGATTTATATAATTTCCTTTTTTGCTCAAAATTTGACACTAGATTAAAATGACACTATAATAACCCTTTTGTATGCAATATAAATACTTGACATTCTGTGTATAATAATCAGCTGAATTGTAAATGTAGCTCGTTTTAAGGTATTCTATTTGCTGAGTGCACAAACCAAAAGCAAAATGTGCATTAGGTTAGCATTGGACATAATCTTCAATAACGTTATTATTATTTGTATGGCATTGGTTATTTTCAGCCTTGAAGTGTTAAAGAATCCAGCCTGCACAAGATGTTGTCACACGTTTTGCCACAGCTGCATTATGACAGTTATTAATAACAATCGCATTGCACATTGCCCATTGTGTAACAAAACAATCAACAGAAGAGGTATAATAGCAAATGACCAAGTTGCAGTTTTGGTAAAGAAAGTTCAGAATGTGATTGAATGTATTGGGAAGGACACAGGATTCGATAGTGAGTATTTTTTTATAGATTAATATATAATTATAATTTATTTACAACATAATGGGTTTAATAAATTTACATAGATTATTTTTATAGATTAATATATAAATTTCAATTTATTTACAATATAATGGGTTATAATAAACCCAAAATTAATTAGTTCAACATCATCAATTTTTAGGAAGAGTCTGATAATTTTTTGTATCATTATCCACTTCCTAAAATGCATATTAGTCCAATATACAGTGAAAGTCCACCGCTGTGGTCTTGAGGTAGCGTGCTGCCTTGTCACGCAGTGGGGCCCGGGTTCGATCCCCAGTCGGGGCAGTTTTTCTGGGTGAGGTTTTCATCGGGGTTTTTCCTCACCTGTAAGACAAATGTCAGAAAAACTTTAAGGCCCAAATGGTCCTCGAAATCATATGGCCATCATCACCATCATCATCCTTCACCGGTGTGGAAAGCAACGGGAAGCTACCACACCTACAATTCCTTAGTAAAGCTGCAAGCATAGCATGAAAATGCTACAATTGCAGTGAAGGACCTGCCTTCGGGCAGAATTACTATGGATGGACGGATACAGTGAAACGTGTCTTAAAGACACTTCATGATTACACCAAAATGACTATAAACAAACGAATGTAACCTAGTCACCTTCCATTATATATTAACAAATCTTTTCTCTTAACATTTATCGGAGAAAATTTTTTTAAAAACTCACCTCATAAATCTTGTGCTTTTCATGCGACCTTGGTTTCAGACAACATCTTGTCGATCATCAGTCAGAACTCCAACTGATGAAATTCTTCGGCTGTCAACATCTTCTGTGCTGCCATCTACGGTTGAATTTATAAACTTTGAAATTAAATTTTGTTCATTGGGAATATCAAAGTTCATCAACCTGTATTTATTTATATACAATCAGAACAATAAAAGTATAACGATGAACTTCGATATTCCTAATGAACAAATTTAATTTCAAAGTTTATAAATTCAACTATTGACAGCAACACAGAAGATGTTGACAATAGAGAAGTTGATAGCCGATGAATTTTATATGTCGGAGTTGTGACTTATGATGGATGAGATGTCATCTGAAACCTTGGTCTCGTGAAAAGCACGGTTATTATGAGGTGATGTTTTTCAAAAAAATTTCTCCGGTAAATGTTAAATGATTATTACTTCATAATGTTTACTTCCCAACATTAATTTTAAATAAAATCTTTCCTTAATAACTGGGGAATGGAGTCTAACTGCAGCCCCCATGAATGTACAGATCATGGTGTTTGCTTATATACAGACATATAAATTTATTTTAATAACATTTGTAAGATTAACCTGACTATAGGTCTAATGTTTTGTGTTACTTATTGAATACCTGAAGCACTTTTTTGATGTTTTTATTTAAATTAACATTTTGCAATCCTAGATATAATTTAATTTAAGAAAGAAAAAATGAACGCTTGAACCAGGGCTTGAACCCCAGATCTCTGATTTTGTATATCAGTGCGATTCCAATTACACCATTTCAACACCGATAAGAATGTCAACATTTATTTTCACTTATACAATTCGATGCTCAAATGGCATAATTGGTATCGCGCTGAAGTACAGAATCCCAGTTTGAGCATTAATTTTTCTTTCTTAAATTAAAATCTGAAGCACTGTTACTTCCTTTCATTATCGGAGATTAATGTTACCTACTTGCAATGTGTTTAAAAAAATAATTTTACCATTTATATAGAAGGGAAGAAAAGTATCAAAATCCATTACATTATAGCAAAATATTTTCTTCAAGATAAAACGCAACCATATTTCTGGAATGCCACTCTACTAATTTGGCATTATTTATTTGACTGCAACCATCAAATAGAAATGTCAATGTGATTTTGGATGGAGGACAGGTGCAAGGATACTAGATGAAGGGATAGGAATCAAAAACATTCTGAAAAGATGATACAATAAAAATGCAATTAAAAATAAATTGCTAGCTCTGTACAATTAAATTTAATCCTTGACATGAAATATCCATAGAACCAAAGGCAACAGAAGTGTTTTGCTGTCACTGGGTAGCAGACAACAGTACAAGGATCATGGGGTTGGCATTATGCAATTTCTCAACCTTAATTTCAGTTTTCTTAATCAGATATTGCTACTTATCAATTCAAGTAGTTTCTATTTGAAATCTCCAGTAAAACAGTAGACCATGTTCACTTTTGGTACATTTAAATATATGTGTTGTATGGTAATTCAAGAATATGTCTGTTGAGGAGGAAAAAACGGTCCATGTCCAGGAAGTATCCCATATATATGTTACATCATGAGTCATTTCATGTCAGATCGGACACATTTTTGTCTCCATGTTTTTAGAAACTTTTGAAATTTCTTGTATGCTTTCTAAGGGTAAAAGAAAAGAAACCCATTTATTTTTTTGTTGGTGCCAATTCCGATTATTTTGAAATTTATTGGGCATCAGAATTATTGAAAAATTGCATACATTGACATATAAAAATATTTGTTTCTCCCATTATGTGTTTCCTATGATATCAAGGATAGTCTCATTTAGAAGGTAAGTATCAGGCTTTTAGCCTATGTATATTCATTTTCCATCTTAATTTAAATTAACAGATCTTTATACCACAATTATAAATTATATAAATCTTAATTTTCATAATATTCACAATCTTATAACAACATTTTAAAATTATCAGTTTGTTCTTCATACAGTTCTCTAAGTATGCCATATTTCATAGTGAAAAAGTATTAAATCACAGAGTAAAAATACCATATTTACATGTGTATAGGCCGCACACTTTTAGCTAAAATACAAGTTTCAAAATTTGGGTGCGGCTTATACATGAAATAACTAGAAAACGTGTTTTATTTTAGAACAATTTTATCTAATTAATTACAAGTTCAAAGGCCTTAAGATAGCCAAGAATATGGAAATCCCGTGCAAAGAATTTAAGGCAAATTATGGCTGGGCAAGGCAATTTACGACACGTTACAACCTTGTAATTCAGCGGCGTACATTAATAGTGCAGAAACTTCCCAATATGTATCAGGAGAAACTGTATCATTTTGACGGATACCAGAAAATCCATCTGCCCTTGTTTTCCATACATAATTCAGGAGAACTCTTTCTAATTGTGCATATTTCATTTTCTTTCCGTGGAAAAATTATTGATGATGTGATATGTTTTCAAGTGCATGTTTTGTTTGGATCCACCATCGCACATTTTTTTGGTCCACTTCAAACTTTCTTCCTGCTGCCCTATTTCCATGTTCTGCTGCATTGCGCACCACTTGTACCTTGAATTTGGAGGTATAACTTGCTGTGCACGGACCCATGTTTACACACAGTGAACCCAGAATGACAATCAATACCATACCTACCCACTGACCATCCCTTTTACCTTTGTGTTTGTGACTGAGCCGCAGCCCAAATGTACCGTTACATAACCAGCAACAGAAGTTTTGAAATTTACAATGTTGCCAGATTTAAAAATGGTATAGGCCTACTTCTGTCTTTGCACTGCTTCTTAGCGAAAACGTAAGACAAATATTTTTTTCCCCCAATCTATAATCACAAAACTTGGATGTGGCTTATACATGCTCACAGCCTATACACGTGTAAATATGGTAATGAATATGCTTTTAGCTCTTTAGAAGTGTATTTTTTTATTTATGTTGTTTATTTCACAATATACCACCAATAGGTTCAGTCTTAATTTAATATATAATTGATTTGGATTTTTAAATAAAAAGGTAAAATGATTTTATGGGTCGAGAAGACTTTTTATAGAAAGAATACTGAATGACTCCTAAAGGAATTATATTATTTTTAACATAACTCCAACTCCATGATCAAACAGATGTAGGCCTTCATATACTGGCTTCACATCCACTTATATCAATCACAGAGGTAGAGGATTGTTCACCCAGTGTAGTAATGTGGTTAGCAAGTTGGGTCTTCCAGCTGTTATATCTGGATTTTATAACCATAGAAATTACTTAACGTAGCTGCACAAATTTCAAAAGATGTTGGTTGAGCACTAGTGCCATACACTGACTAAAATTACATGAGAAAATTTCTTCCCCCATGGAAACTCAAACTATTGCTTGTCTATAGCTTTATGACAGCACATGTTAGATTAGATCACTGTCAGCCATGAGGCAGATCTATTTTGAAAGGAGGCTTATTTAATTTTCATTGTTTTGAAGTTCTTATACAGTGAGATCAGTTCTTATACACTGCTGATGCACTTGCGGCAGGGTACGGACAGCATAGGATTGTGGTGATACAGCCACACACATTTTTGTAACTATTTTACAAATTGTCGTACTTACCAACTTCATTGGAGCAGGTGTTGGAACTGTTCACCTTCGTTGTCCATACATTTTTGACACCTCTTTATAAAATTTGTTGTACATATTATGGACTGTTGAACATGATGGAATTTTTACACCCGGGAATTGTGTTCCAAAACGTCTTCGTACTTGGCTGGCAGACTGAGTTAATAAATATTGTTCATAAATAAATACACGTTGTTCAGTAGAAAAATTATTAGCCATTATACAGTTTACACTCATATACACATGTGATTCACTTTACACTTATGTTTTATAAGATACAAATTTTAAAATTGAAATAATTTATACACATGTCATTCAGTTTATATTATACACACGTCATTCATTTCACAAAGGAAAGCGATCAAGCACCTTATCTACTCGAAGTACACTATCTGACTGTGGCCGTGAACTCGTAAACTGCTGAGTCAGTGCACATTTCAGGTCCCGTGTCTGCATGTGTAAGCCTTCGTTATCGCACAGCACAAACCCCATGTCTGCCTTCCACTACTCAACTGATCTCACTGTCTATTAAAAAACAATGATTTTTAGACTAAAATTGAATTGTAAAAACAAGTCACTTCATAAAATAAATCTTCTCATATGTACAGTTTCAGAGACTTCATTCTTAACTGTATTTCAACTCAAAATGAATCAATTCTAAATTGCAATGGAGATAATGATTTGTGGAACGTGCCCAAAAGAAAAAAAATTATTTTATGAGGTAAAGTGCAAGTTTCCAATTCAATTTAGTCATTATTATCTGTTAGTAATCATATACGTTATACATTGGCTTCCGAGCAGTCTAGGCATCATGTCTGTGTGCAGAGATATGGACAAGTGCTCATCCATCTTAAGGAATTTGGATGGCTTCAATAAGTAGCAGCTTCAGGTTGAGAAAAAATCCTGTAGGGTAGATGATAAAGTTATAAAATTTGTTGTAGTTCCAGATATTTTCATTATCCTTGTAAACTTTTATTTTTAAGGGGGTAAAATACGACATCAACCCAAAATAACTGTTAGGTATAATCCTTGAAGAGCTTGATTATAATTATGGCCGAATTATATTTCTAATTGTTTCAATACATACTATAAATGACATTAATACTGAGGTGGGGATGCCCGCTATAGTGGCTAGATGACATGCTGGCCATGCCATCCTTCATATTGGCTGGATGATCAATTCTGTGATGACACATGTGGATGAGAAGCCAGCTGCTTGCTGGTATGCCTATTGTGCCATGGAGTATAGCTTAGTTTTATTACCTCAAAGTGTCATGTCCTATTGATTCTACACATTGGCTTAAAGTTTGAATGTTTTTGTTACAGTCACAGAACATGTAAAACTACCAATTTCAACAAGAGAAGCATACCTTGCTTCTCCAAAATATTTAAAGAAAAAAGATGAAATTAAATTACCACCACCAGTTGCACCTTCTAAAGAAGAATGGTTAAAGAGATACGAGAAACAATATCCTGGAAGACAAAGCTGTGAAGAGGATATTGATCTTCTTTCTATCAGTCAAGCTGAGCCTATCATACCTAGCTATATACCACGAGACAGGAACTTGCGGGCAGTCAAAAGTAAAGTGGATAAAGTTAAGGTCCCTCCTTTAGCAAAAGTTCAAGAGTGGTTAGAAAGGAATGATGAAATGGCAATATCTCCTTTAACACCAAGTCAAGAGCTGGAACATCGTGTAGTAACAGTAACTGCAGACGTTCATAGAGCTGCAGAAGATTTGGTATCTGTATCACAACAGAATTACTATGTTGCACCTAGAAAAGTTGACGTTGACACTCTTAAATCTTCATCTGGGGAGTTAGAAACCCCATCATCTGATCCAAAAATATATGCAGTTCCCAATAGTGACCAAACTATATTTCCAACTAAAAATGTAAATGATAATAGAATTATTGAAGTTGCAAATGAAAACACTGAAAATGACCCATATGAATTTATAAGTAGCCAGAAAACATATAAAACAACCAAAAAGAAGAGAGAGTTAAAAAATAAAATGAAAAAGAAAAACAGGTTTTACATTTGATGATAAATGTAAGTCATTATTTAAAAAATGTGATACTAAGAAAGATCTTGGTATTGTGAATAATGAAACAGTTAAAACTAAAATTTTATCTCAGACTGATTCATTTTTTGTTCCAGTCGATATAAATGATACTTTTGATAAACTTGTAATTAATACATTCAAGAAAAATATTACTGAACCATTAAAACAGATTTGTGAAGAGGTTAATGAAAAAGGAAGAAGAAAAAGATGACGATGATGATGATGTATGTGTTTTCAGAATGCCTTCGGAATCTGCAATGATATTTCAGAAACATGATGAGGAAAGTACTACAGAATCCATGAGTGATATGGACTTTTCTTCAGGTAGTGATGAAGACTGGGAAAAAACAAATAAAATAGATGCAGAAGCTTTAGTAATTCATGGTAAACGTGCTAGAAAAAGTAGTATCAATAAACAGTCTTCAAAGAAGTTGGATATAGAAGGCAGTGTGAAACGTAGAACCAGATCAAATACACATCAACAATCAATCCAACAGAAAGATAACAATGAAACAAACAAACTTGAAGTATTTAAAGATAATTTAGAGAAATCACAAAAACCTGTGGGCATTGTTGAGAAAAATACTCCTCTCAGTCCTTCCAAGCATTTAAATTCCAAAGTTGGAAATATTAAACAGAATTTGAAAAACTTAAAAGAATCTGTTAGTAAACTGGATAACAAAAGTTTATTGGAAAAAGAAAAATATCATACTGATAAAGAAAACTTTATTAAACCAAATGATTTACAAAATACTTCAGTTGTCAACACATCTTCCAGTTCACGGTCTCCTGGATGGTCTAGAATTTCACAAACAAAGAAAGAATTTGATAAATTTAAGAAACCATTGATGAAAGCTTTGGATGTAACCGGTGGAGGAGTTTGTGCTTCTAAGAAGCATGTAACAAGTGTAATAGAATTACCATGTGAAATATCACCTGTGCCACCAATAGATGAAGTTGAAAGCAATGTAAGTCTTATGAATACTACACCAGTGGTTGCATTTGATAGTCCAGAAGCCATCAAGAGGGCCCAATTTATGTCACAAATTGTAAAGAATTTGGAAACAGAAATGAATCCACTTGCATCAAATGCAAAACAAGAAAATAATGATTTGCCGGTTAGAATTGAAAATTTGCAAAGATGTGATAGTTTTAATTCCTCGGCTTTAGAGGAAAGTCCTGCATCTCGCAAGAGGAAAGAACAAATCAATAAGATAGTTTCATCTCTTAATGAAATATATGATCCTCAAAGAAATGTTTGTAAAAATGTGACACAAGTAGAACAAACAATTCTGGATGTATTGACTTCTCCAAAGAAGAAAATATTAGTTGTCCCAGAATCTAGTAGCCTTGTAAGTCACGAAGATTCATCAGTACAAATTCTAAACAAGAATATATCAGAAGATCAAGTTGCTACAGAATTAACAGAAAGTACAAATACATATGCTCATTTTAAATCCATTGAACCGAGTGAAATTTATCCAAACATAGTACAAAAGAATAGTAATAATTTGAAAACATCAGAATATAATTGTAATTCACCAAAAAATGGTGTTAATAATCAAAGATCTGAAAGTGGAACATTTATTTCAGAAAAAACATTAAATTGTAATCCAAGTGAGATTGATACTCTTAATGAAAGGTCTGCAAGTTGTGCATTTATTTCAGAAAAAACGATAAATGGTACTTCACATGATATTAATGTTCTTAATGGAAGATCTGAAGGTTGTACATTTAATTCAGGAAACACAACAGTAAATTTTACTCCACAGAAAGTTAATAATCTTAATGGAAGAACTGGAAGTTGTACATTAATTTCGGAAAAAGCAGCTGTAAATTGTACTCCAGAAAACAGTAATGTTTCTAATCATAAATCTGATAATTGTACATTTGTTTCAGAAAAAGCAGTAGAAATAAATGTTATACCAAATGAGACTAATACTGTTAATCAAGGATCTGATAGTTGTACTTTTATTTCAGAAAAAGGTAAAGTAAATGACATAGGAATGTCAGGAAAAAATTGTAATTCACAAGAAGTTAATATTCCTAGCCACAAATCTGACAGTTGTAGATTAATTTCAGAGAAAATAACTAGTGGCTTAAGAAACCCTGAAAGAAATTCACAGGAAGTTAATTATAAATCAGGTAGCTGTACATTTAATTCTGAAAATCAGAATATCATTAATAAGAGTGAAAATGTAAAAATTGGCAAACAGAATGAACAGCAGATTTCTGTACAAATAAGAAATATTAACATTCCATTCCTCAAGTATGGACGTTTAAAATGTAAAATGAAACATTCAAATGTAAAATTTTTGCGTTTGGGTTCATTAAAACCTCGCAACTACATTGATAGCCCCCAAGAGAGCATTTCAATATCTGTCCCGGTGAAAATTAATAGTTCAATACAAACTAGTCCACAGTCTTGCAGCATGAGATGTGTTGGAATACAACTCAGCCCATCCAACTTGTATAGTGATGATGACAAAATAGTGACTACTCCAACAACACATTCTAATTTCCTGCACCCTTCAACCCATGCATCGATTGAAGAATCTCAACCTCAAACTGAAAACTTTGTAGCAGACAGCTATGAAAATGAATGTCTATATGAAACTTGTATTCCATTACCTCCTCAGCGCTCTCACTTGGGGCCAATTGCATCTGAAACTTTGGTGAACAGCACAAAGAAGAAAGATTCCTTACCAGAAAGGAATGATGTGAAAGAAACTGTTGTGTTGAAAAGGAACAGTTTTCATAACAAATGTGCTGATCAAGAACATCCTGAGATTTCCTGTTCACAATTCAGTACAGCAACAACTGTTAAATTTAAAAAATTCAATTCCCCTGAGTTAGAACAAGTGGACATTTTGCCAGAGTCAAGTTTGAAGTTAACTGAATCTAATCATAGTCTTTCCTTGTTGCATAATTCTCAAATGCAGATTGATGCTGCTGATGATGAGAATTCCGAAAATACAGATTTGCATAATAAAAAGTCTAAAATGGAAGAAGAAATTAAACATGTTGATAAAGATGTAAATCCTGTTGCATATGAATCAGAGGAAAAATGTACAAAAGATGAATTTGAAGATGTTGATAAAGAAACAAAACTTACTGCTCAAGAAATAAAATGTACAAAGAAAAAAGAAAATGAAAATTTTAATGAGAAAAGAACATTTGAAAAATCTAAACTAGAGAAATGCAGTGATGATAAAAATAATAAAGTGGAAAAGAAGAGAATATCTACTAAAGTAAGCAGGCAATTAAAATTTGATTCAAATTTCTTTCCTAAATTGACAGATCCTAATTTAATTGATGCTGGAAATGAGGAGAGCTTAGATAAAAAGAAGATTCACCATCTGCATTCATCTCATAATCCTAAGCCCGAAGATGTACAGAATATAAAAATTGTATCATGTGTTACTGATGATAACAAAACAGAAAAGAAGAGAAAATCTTACAAAAGGATTAGAGAACTAAGTGAATCTTCAGATTCCGAACACATTGATGAAAAGAGACGAGCTACGTCAGATTCAGAACATCATGTTAATAAGAAACAAGAGAATTTTGTAGAGGATGAGGTGATCAATTTATTAACTCCACCTGAACGTGAAACAGTTCAAAACATGTTTGAAAAATGGATAAACAAGGATGTACCCGATTCAGAAGAGCTAATGAAGAGAGTTGAAGCAAATATTGAATCTGATTTAGTGGAAACTAGAAAACGCAAAGTGGAGGAAGCAGAAAATAAAGGTGATGATGTGAATAGAGAATCACCTACACTTTTTACCCCATCACCAGCAGTAGAACTACCTAAGGATGAATCGGAAGATATGAATCAAGTCACCTGTGAACTGGTTGTAAGTCAACCTGAATTTCACTTGAAGAAGAATTTGTTGAAAGAAACTTCCCTTGGTATCACAGCAGGAGAGACAGATAGTGAGAGTATTTCTACACAGCAAGTTAAGGTTAGTTGTATTTTATTTTAACCTAGCTAATCAGTTCTGGATAGAATGTAACTTGAATGTTTTTTTTTCTATGCACGTATTATCCAGTTTGCAGATTATCCGGGCATGACTCTTTTTAAGAATTAATTTAATGTTTTTATTACCTCATCTCATATCCTTTTTCTTCTATACTGCAATTTCGGACCTTATCTCCATCATTAGTAGCCTCTGGTCGACCGGTGTTATGTCGTTTCTTGGCGGTTTTTTTTTTACTCCTATCGGTGGACCAATGAACCTCTGGATCAGGTCAAAATTTGCGGGAGTTTCAAAATTCATGAGTTTATCTTTCTTGTTTTTTTGGATGTGGATTTTTTCCCAGACTGTGAGTTCTTTTTGTTTATCTGTGTGTTTGATTAGGCTAGCTTTTGTATCGATTAAATGTTTTTCAGACCAAGCATTGACTGCTACAGCTGACTTGTCCACTTCACCCTTTTTTTACATTTTTAAGGTGTTCTTTCAATCTAGTTTTTAAATTTCTTTTCGTTTTTCCTATATAGTTTTTGTCACAATCCTTACATTTGATCTGATATATTCCTGATAATTAAACAGACAAGATAATTAATTAAAACCAACAAAAATGAAAAAAATTGAAGAAGAATACAAACCAGGAATATATCAGATCAAATGTAAGGATTGTGACAAAATCTATATAGGAAAAACAAAAAGAAATTTAAAAACTAGATTGAAAGAACACCTTAAAAATGTAAAAAAGGGTGAAGTGGACAAGTCAGCTGTAGCAGCCCATGCTTGGTCTGAAAAACATTTAATTGATACAGAAGCTAGCCTAATCAAACACACAGATAAACAAAAAAAAACTCACAGTCTGGGAAAAAATCCACATCCAAAAAAAAACAAGAAAGATAAACTCATGAATTTTGAAACTCCTGCAAATTTTGACCTGATCCAGAGGTTCATCGGTCCACTGATAGAAGTAAAAAGAAAACCACAAGAAACGACATAACACCGGTCGACCAGAGGCTACTGATGATGGAGATATGCTCCAAAACTGCAGTCTAGAAGTAAAAGGATATGAGGTGAGGTAATACAAACGTTAAATTAATTCTTAAATTAAACCTCATACTGTTATTTCCCTGTGAAAGTTAAATAAATGACTTTTTACTGTATTTTTTAAAAAATTACTGTATTTTGTATTGTTATGAAAAAATTCTTTATTTTTAAACGTGCTACTGTGAACTGTGCTTAGAAACTAGCACAATAGAGTAACCTTTACTCACAACCCCCTCCCCTGACGTGTTTAATGGTACCAACCAACATTCTGAGAATACAATGCAATTTTGGAAATTTCCGTTGTGTGAGTCACTGAAAGTTTATTGTTACAGAACTGTAATCGGTGGAGCTTTGTTTTTGAAACCACAGATATGCTGTGGCAGTGGGTTTATCGCTGGTTCGTAGTGTGATGGGTAGTTGCTAGTGTGGTTATTGCTGATTATTTGTCATTATCGCTGGTTATAAGTGCGGTTATTGGTGGTTACTACTGAAGTTATTGCTGGTTACGATGGCCATTTTAAATAATTGTTGTAATCAGAGTGGTCATGACTGGAAATAGCCCCTCTTGTTTTCCATATTTATGAGTAAAATAAATTAATGATAATTATGACTCGCACCTAAATACTTTTAATGTAACATTTTATGAATATTTGTTGCATTTAAGTAGTGTTAAAGTGGCTAATAAATTTCTGGTCAACTTCCATGGTGCCGAATAACTTAATTGGATTATCTGTGTTTCTCGATTTTCTGTGCATATCTCGGTCCCAATTAACATGGATAATCGGGAGTTTGCTGTACTGATAAAATAACAATACTAGTATTTCAACATTTCATTTTTAAATTTTATTTACTTTTCTTACTTTAAAACAATTTAACATCTTTTAGTCCCCTCTTGTCTCTGGTCCCGAGGGTCGCGGGTTCAAACCCGGCCAGGGTCAATGGATTTTTTAGGACGGAAAAATCCAAGGAGCAAGTCCTCCAGGAGGGACTTTAAGCCGTGGGTCCCGAGTCTTGAGATTTGGAGGCTCGTAAAAATCCTTAAGCCTGAATGAAAAGGCCTCTAAGCAAAATTTACCGAATTTTCCCGTCCTGGTACTACCTTGGATGTCAGTATGAGGCAGAACACTGACCTCGTTCCACTCAAAATGACATCTATACGAAAACAAGTGTAACTAAATTAGTATGGTTCAAATTCTTCCCTGTAGGGAAGAGTGCCTAAATCTCTGTAAAGGGAAAACATAGGCTTACAATACAAAAAATAGTCCCCTCTTTCTAATTTTATTCCCTTTAAAATAATGATCAGTATTGCTAAATTTTCGAGTAAACTAATTATACCTTTCAAGCCAGGTGTTATTACAGTTTTAGTATTTTACTTCATAAATTGATTATGGAAATAACATTATAAGGCTTTCAAGTTAATAAATTAATAGTGAGTTGTGAAAATCTCACCTCATAAACTCCGTGTTCTTCAAACACAGGACTGCAGTTTCAGGAGGCATCCCTTCTGAACGACATAACATCAGTCAAGATATTACTGAAGATGAAATCACATAGGTTTTGATACCAGTTCTTCTTCGAAGAAGCCGCCATTTGCAAAGATAGAAGCAATGATTTCAAAAGCATTTGGCGAGAGGGAATTACAACATATATAAGAGAAAAATTTGCATCTAGATCGTAACTCGCCTCGGTAGCTCAGTTGGTAGAGCATTTGGCCCAGCAAGCCAAAGGTCCCGGGTTCGAGTCTCGGTCTAGGCGACAATTTTTCTTTCAGTGAGAAATGTTAAATCAATAATAAAAACATAACTAAATAACAGTAGTAGATTGCTCTGTAGCTGCTTACTAAAATTTCAAAAACTTTACATGTGTTACTAACAAAATGAGGGGTAACAATTACATCACTATACTTATGATCTTTTATGTCACTGTCGTAGTTACTGAATTGCAAAAGTGCCTGAATTGCCTTTGGATAGTAAAAAAACTGAGGAAATACGATATTCAATAAAACCTGTCTTAGCCGGAACCTTTATAAGAAGGAAACCTGCAGAGTCGGAAAAAATCTCCAGAATGGTATGATTTTATATGTAAAATCATCCTGTATAAGCCAAAAACCTTCATAATGCAGAAATGGAGTGGTTTGTAAAGTACCAATAGTTAATTTTTACCTCAGTAAGAAGGAAAATTATTCTTAAGTACATTCTAAATACAGTATTAATGACCACACATGAAAATTCTGCATATGACGCTTCTGCATATTTCAGGCCCAATCATTCAGGAACAGACATTAGAAGTTGCAAAATATTTAGGAAACAGAAGTTTTAAAGCCTCTAATGGTTGGCTAGAAAGCTTTAAAACCCATCATAGCATAGTTTTCAATCGTGTTTTGTGGAGAAGCCAATGACGTTGACATGCAGACAGTGTCAGAATGGAAGAACAAAGTACAGGCTTTGGTTGAGGGATATGAACCTAGAAACATTTACAATGGGGATGAGACAGGTATTTTCTTCAGAGTTTTGCCTAATTATACCTTAATTGTGCGTGGTGACAAATGCATTGGAGGGAAAATGTCCATGGAACTTTTAACACTGTTTGTTTGTGCTAATACAGAAGGTAAATTTGAAAAACTAGTTGTAATTGGAAAGTCTGCATGTCCAAGGGCATTTAGAAATTGTAACCAGTGACTTGGAGAAATAACAAGAAGGCCTGGATAACTGACTCTATCATGGAAGAATGGCTAAAGAGTTTCAATATGACAATGAAGAATGAAAATCAAAATGTTATTCTGTTTTTAGACAATGCTACATGCCAGCCAAAACTTGAATTGACCAATGTAAAGTTGCTATTTTTCCATCCTAACACAACTTCCATCACCCTACCTATAGACCAAGGTGTAATTTACACCCTTAAATCGCATTACAGGAAATTTGTGTTACAGTCGTTAGTCGCCAAGATGGGTACTTGTTCAAATGTGTTAGAAATCATCAAGCAGATTAATGTTTTCGATGCAGTGAAGTGGATTCATTAAGCTATGGAGAAAGTTCTCTCAGAGACTGTGAAAAAGTGTTTTTAAAACCAGGATTTCCTTGTTAAAAAACATTCACTGAAATTATATTTGAAGAGAAAAATTTTCGCCTAGACCGAGACTCGAACCCGAGACCTTTGGCTTGCCGGGCCAAATGCTCTACTAACTGAGCTACCGAGGCGAGTTACGATATAGATGCAAATTTTTCTCTTATATACGTTGTAATTCCCTCTCGCCAAATGCTTTTGAAACCATTGCTTCTATCTTTGCAAATGGCGGCTTCTTAGTTAAGAAGACATTTATTGGGAATTTAACATTACTTTATAAAGCTAGTAAGGCTTCTAATGATGTTTTTATTATTCATTTAACATTTCTCAATGAAAGATAAATTATATTTGAAGAGAAAAATTTTTGCCTAGACCGAGACTCGAACCCGGGACCTTTGGCTTGCCGGGCCAAATGCTCTACCAACTGAGCTACCGAGGCGAGTTATGATATAGACGCAAATTTTTCTCTTATATACGTTGTAATTCACTGAAATAATGAGGTGAAGGAAAATTTAACAGTCATTGCCGAGCTAATTAAGACGTGGAACCTGCAATTGAGATTGAAGATGTTATCAATTTCGACAATGATTTGGCAACAACACAAAATATAGAACGAGCTGCCAATTCTTTAAATGAAACGAGAGGGGAGCCCTCGAAATGTGAAGGAACTCAAATTTCCGCAGAAGAGGAAGAAGATTCCCTGCAAAAGCTGAATATATTTAGCTACAAACAAGCATTGTTGTATATGAATGATCTCCAAGAATTTGCTGCTTCGTGCGACGATCCTGCTTTGATGGACCTCCTGCAAGATGTAGAGAACCACATACTTGCCCATGCTGTGATTAAACTAGGCAAGCCTACCTTACTACAGCTATGGAGGAAGTGAAATTAACTAAAATTTTGATTAATCTATTTTTTACTTTTTATTCACTATATTTGTGGTGCAGATACTGTAGTACTCTAAATAATTTGCTTGTAATTTGGGAACCCTTTATAAGAAGGAAAACTGCCAAGACGGAAATATATTTAAAGAACTGTCATGTTCCTTCATAGACAGGTTTTACTGTAGTAGCTGGCCAAGAATTAATCAATCTATCTACGTATACTGGACCTAAAGTTAACCATCTTGTTGTTACACGTTTGATAAGTTCTTGCCACTCTAAATCAACAAATTATACTTCTTTTAACTCTTCTCTGCTAACAGTAAAACTACAAAAATATGAATATATCTTCAAGACAATGCTATCTACATCTAATCAATCTAAAGCATGGCGAAAGCTTTCTTTACAATGTGCGCTGTATAATCTAATTTAATTAATTTTTCACTAATTTCCTTCAATAATGTAAGAGCAGAATGTTTCTTCCCGAAATTTCCATTTGGTTATCAGCACAAAATGCGGAAACTTTACAAAAAAGGCAGATCATGCTTAGCTAATGATAATTTAACACAATCAGATATACCTTGGGCAGTTTCATGGAATTCCTCCATAAAATCTTAAGATTTTCAGACAGACACCTTTTTTCTTCAGTAAAATATTATACACAAACAGGATGAAACTTTTTTTCAATGTTTTTTATTTAAATTCACCTAAACCAGGATTTGAACCCAGTGCTTTTAGGCAGGTTTATCTCGGGCTTTTCTCCCATTTTCCCCTGCCACAATTTCATTCCACCGTTTCTCCATACTCATCTCACCCATTTAGTTTAATTTCATCCATCTTCCCCCGTGATGGTGCATCAGGCGTGGTCGGCCGGCATCCTTGTCATTCACAGACCTCTATATGGGGCTTCACCTCATCTCATCCCTCAATCCGACCATGAGTTGGACATGGGTTGAGGATATTTAATAATAATACATATATGTTTATTCATAAAAGAAGGAATATCCTTTGGTATTCAGAAACATATGGTTTCGTACATACAATAAATATTTCTTATGTGGCACAAACGCAGCATCATTTCATTCTCTGTATTTGCTGTGACTTCTCATTGTCGAGCTCTTGTTACCGGTATACGAGACTTTCGTGGCCAGCACTCACTTTCAGCCACTCTCGCTAACAAGAGAGAATTTGACCACCATTAGTAGTAGTGGTCTAATGCTCTGGACCTTTAAGTTAGATCATTCTCAAAGAGTTTACTAAAACTCGATGAAATTTTTGCAATTCTATTAACTGTAACAATATAACTGTAGATGTTTTTATTATTAATTTAATGGGTCTCGATCCGGGCGAAAATTTTTCTCTTCAAATTTAATATAACTGTAATTTGAATAATTTTTCCTACAATAACTATAGTATTAATCATGGTATTTTTTCCAAAAAGTAACTGAAACTGCATTTTAGTTATTTTCGAAATGTAACATTAACTCTAAAAATATATGTTTAAAATTTTTGTTACCATTTGTAGGCAGGAATTGAAACACTAGAAGCTGCAATAAAGCAATGTAAAGAAGAACTTAAGAAAGTTATCGAAACAAAGAAAATAGATTCCCCTCAGTTAAAAAATGTATCAATTGCTGAGAGTGAGATTGAATCAGAAGATGATTTCATAGATCCAACGCCAAAAAAAGAAGATATCAGGTCAGTATGAACATTGCTCATATGAATTTTCTGGTGTGATTTAGAACTTTCTCTGGTTTGTCTTTAGAAAGTATTGTATTTATTGTGATTTCCCAGCATGTGATCAGATTTACATGTTGGAATCTTGGATGAATTTGAGAAAAAAAAATGAAGAATGAATATTACACCCATTTACAATTATAGATTCAGTTTACGGTTTAATTTGTGTAATTCTGTTGAATCTTTTACTTTTGTTTTAGGGATTCCAGGAGTAGAGAAAAAAGTGAAGGGGAAAGTAAAAAAGCATCAAATACAAGGACAGATCAGAAACAACAACATGTAGAGAATATGAACATAGTTAAAACTTCAACTGCTGCTATGTTGGAAAAACAAAATGAAGTTATACAGTCCCCCAGTTCAGCTCCTAAACAATTTGTGCTTCGACTTCCGGCACTCTCTGACAAGGGAACAGAATTGTCACATTCAAAGTTGTGTTTTGTTTGTAGTGGTTTACCAGCAGGTTTGATTGGTCGTGTTAAAGCATTGGCAAGAATGCTGGGAGCAGAATTTTCTGACAAGTTTGAGTCTTACACAACACATCTTATAGTGAAGGCTTCAGAAGATATGACAGCTGTCAAGACATATAAATACTTATGTGCTCTTGTTAAAAGACGATGGATTGTGTCCATGTCTTGGGTGAATGCTTGTCTCCAAACCAGGAAACACTTACCAGAGGTAATAATACCAATTAAGTTATTGTAGATAGGAAATAACACTGAGGTTTTTTAATATTGTTTATTTTTTTCTTTTCACTCACCTCATACTTCATAACTCCTCGCAGACCCAGGTTTCGTCACATCATTTGTGACATTCTCAATGCTGTGTCATGTTCACAACTGACGTCCAACGGCCTTCTATCCTGCAGACTGACCTCCGTGCCATCTGATGGCTGACCGTTAGTTGTGAATGTCACAATTGATGTGACGAAACCTGGGTCTGCGAGGAGTTATGAAGTATGAGGTGAGTGAAAAGAAAAAAATAAACAACAATACCCATATTTATACTGTATTGTAGTTGGTTAAGGCAGTATACTTTAAGCTAGGAGGCCATGGTTTGATTCCTGATGGAGTCAGGATTTTTAAACTGGTCTAAACCTTCTGGCAGCACCATGGCCCTGGGATTGACTCAGCCACTACATGAAATGAGTTCTAGACATGTTCTAGGGATAAATGAGACTATCATGCAGAGCTGACAACCCTGCTGGCGTCTCACACTGGTTGTTTTCTATGTGGTACAGTCATTAAGTTTTGAGACTGAGTGCGTAGTGGCGCTGTATTACGCTATAGTGCATGGGTGGCACTATGGTATGGTACCTTGTCAGTTAGTCTCTTGTCCCAGCAAGAGACAGTTGAGTGCATTCACTGCAAGCAGAACTACGGCCTTTGTCGTGACGGTGATTTGAATGTGCATGTCGGAACTCGAGATGTCACAGTTGGAGCAATATCAAGTTCTGTCAGAAATTAGGCAAGACCGCTGTCGAAACATTTCAAATGATGCAGTAAGTTTATGGTGAGTACGCATTGAGTCGCAGTGTTGTCTTTAGGTGCCACTGACATTTTTTGCAAGGAAGATACAGTTTGGAAGATGATGTGCGTACTGGTCGGCCACAAACAATTTGAACTAAACTCAAGATCGAAGTAGTTGTGACGTTGGTGCGTGCTAACCACTCCCAATCAGTAGACGATCTGGCAGCAGTGGTAGGGGTCAGCCATGGTACTTGTTACAAAATTCTGTCCGATGACCTGGACATGTCTCGTGTTACCTTGTCCAGCACAGTGTGCCAGGAATCCTGTCGCAAGACCAACATGATGATCACATGAAGATTTTTTCTCTTTCCTCGCATGAAAGAATCCTATGTGGGCGTAGATTTCATTCTTTCGAAGAGGTCTTGACTGCCACAAGAGAAGCCATACGGGACCTTCCTGCCAACATCTGTTTCAATTCTGTTTTTCTGACCAAGTATGTGCGGCTATTGCAGATTTTTCTATTTCTCCATTTTTAACTTTCCTAAGGTGTTCTTTCAATCTTGAATATAAATTTCTTTTTGTTTTCCCTGTGTATATCTTTTCACAATCTTTACAATAAATTTGATAAATTCCTGATTTGTTGTCATCTTCAATATTTTCATTTTTAAATTATTTTTCGTCTGTTCATCTTACCTCAATATTAATGTTGATTTGTTCTTGAACATTTTTCGATTATATCATAATAATTAAAACATGTTCAAGAACAAATCAACATTAATATTGAGGTAAGATGAACAGACTAAAAATAATTTAATTAAAATAACCTCAAAATATCACTTCCTAAAATAAAATATTTTCATTTTTGTTGGTTTTGATTAATTTATTCACTGTAATCATTTTTTGGTGCTAATTTAATGATAAATTTGTTGAACATTTTTTGAAACTTGTTAAATACTAAATGTTAGTATGTAAATTTCTTGGATTTTTTAAATGTGACATAGCTTTTCTGGCATTGGTTAATTAAAATTTTCTCATGTGATAATAGCAAGATTAAATATTCAAGATCCCAACAAAATGATTTTAAGAGTTAGAAGTTTGTGCCGGTTCGCTCAGGGTAGAATATGATAACTCGGGGATGTTTGTATTATAAACTTATTACTCCAGTTTATTGAATAATTTTGCATATAGAATTATAGAATTACAATCTTTTATACCTCACTAATATTCAGAGTGGAATTGATGATTTTACGTAAGTCCACATGTATTTAATATCACTTAAAATTCAGAGTTACTAATTATCTTGGATTTTAAAATACTTAAGATTTTAAAATTTACTAAAGGTCGCGGATGGTTGCTGTAGGACTTATTCCTTGTAGAACGTATGAGTGTGAGTGTATGTGAGAGCATTTTGTCACATGTCCTTGCCTTATAAGGGCGATGACTCCTCCCATAAAGCCATTTACCCCACTCCAAATTCACATGTTATTCATTATACCTTAGAGGGGTAGGTACCATTCGTTTGGGTTTCTATGTTGGTAATAGACTCATGTGCACGTTTGTGCGCCTTCCAGTTATTACGGTTGTATAATTATATTTTAGTATTTAGAGTCTATTAATTCTAGCTACAAGTTTAGTATTGGAAAATTGAAAATTTAATTTGCTTCTTAGGCCATAAAAAATTTAATTAACAAATGACAGGAAAGTTGTAAATCTTACATTACATTCCTTTTCTGATATTTACTTAAAATATAATTAATTCTTTATTGTTTAATACTTTTCAAAGTAATTATAATTTGAATATTTTTTTTTATTTTTTCCATATGCTATAGGATGAATATGAAATGCTAGATTCTTCTGGAGAAAATGGACCACATCGGGCTCGAATATCAACGAGTCCTTTGTTTAAAAACTTTGAATTCTGTTGCATTGAACCTTTTGCAGATCTTAAAAAGATCCAACTTGAGGTATGTTCATTACTATTAAATCTGTTACAATATTCTTTTCTGCATGTTATGAAAACATATTTAGCTTCTATGTTTTTTTATCTATGTACAGCTCATTATACTTAATCTAGAAATTGAATTTTATAGCACTCATTACTATCATACTTTTTAGCCTATCTTATATTTTTAATAATCTGATAAAACAGAAGAATATCTCTATATTTGAAGAGAAAAATATACACTCAGACTGGGGTGTGAACTCAGGATCTTTGGCTTTCTTTGCCAATGCTCTATGAACCGAGCTACCTGAGCACTTCAATCTAAATGCAAATTTTTCTCTTATACATTGTTAATTCTCTAGTGCCAAATGCTACAAACTGTTATTCGATCATGCAAATGACTGCTTCTTTTTAAGAAGACTTTTATTGGGAATTTAAACATTACATTATAAAGCCAGTAGAGTTTCTTTCAATGTTTTTATTATTATTTTAATACTTCTCGCTGAAGTGAGACCTTCAGTCCTTCAGTGAGAAGAATTAAACTAATAATAAAAACATCAAATATCTATATGTTTAATTTTTTTTGTAATTTGTAAGCCCATGTTTTCCCTTAACAGAGATTTAGGCGCTCCCCCTACAGGGAAGAATTTGAACCATATTAATTTAGTTACACTTGTTTTCGTATAGATGTCATTTTGAGTTGTCCGTGGTCAGTATTCCGCCTCATACTGACGTCTAGGAAACCAAGATAGTACTAGGACGGGAAAATTCAGTAAATTTTGCTTAGAGGCCTTTTCATTCAGGCTTAAGGATTTTTTATGAGCCTGAAACTCTTCAGACTCGGAACCCACGACTTAAAGTCCCTCCCGGAGGACTTGCTCCTTGGATTTTTCCATCCTAAAAATCCATCGACCCTGGCCTGGTTTGAACCCGGGACCAGAGGCAAGGAGCATAACCACTAGTCCACTGCAGCCGATATTAATATAATAAATTTGGGAATTTTTACATTATGAGTTTTTCTTAATGAGAATCAAGTGAATAATGAATTCTTCTTACCTCATACATCTTTGTTTTTTAACACAGAACTGCAGTATCGGAAAAAAAAAAAATCTTTTCCATCTTCAGCTGTTTTCACAACTGTCAATTTTTTTCTTTTGCCAGTAATTTTCTAAACTGCCATCTGATGTACTTTTAAAGAAGTAATTTTCTAAACTGCCATCTGGTGTACTTTTGAAGAAGTTTGTAATCAAACTTGGTTCGTTTGGACCCTCGAAGTTCATGGTTTTAGTATGTTTTTTTTTAATGTATATCTTTTCCCAAAATGTTAATTCCAAAGTTTAGATAGATGTTTCAAAAGTTTTGCTTCTTTTTCAATTCCATGATTATCTAATAAACTATGTGCTGCTATAGCTGACATTGCTATAGACACTCGCAAAAAAAAAGAACACTTTAGAAACATAAAAAATGGTGAAATTGAAAAATCAGGTATAGCAGCACATAGTTTATTAGAGAATCATAGAATTTAAAAAGAAACAAAACTTTTGAAACATCTATCTAAACCAAATTTTTCTCTTCAAATTTAATTTATCCTTCAATGAGAAGTGTTAAATTAATAATAAAACATCTATCTAAACCTTTGGAATTAACAGTTTGGGAAAAGATATATATTTTAAAAACCCATACTAGAACCATGAACTTCGAGGTTCCAGACGAACCAAGTTTGATTAAAAAGTTCTTCAAAAGTACACCAGATGGCAGTTTAGAAAATTACCGGCAAAAGAAAAAATTGACAGTCATGAAAACAGCTGAAGATGGAAAAGATGTTTTTTCTGATACTGCAGTTCTGTGTTTAAAAAATATAGATACGAGGGCGGATCGGAAAGTAACGCACAATAATTTTTTTCTGCCTTGGTACTGCAGCTAGAATGTTGAAATTTCACAGAGATATAGTTTGAAGTTTTCACTACAGATGGTATTTTTTTCTCAGGTGCACCTCTTGCGAGAGAAGCTTGAACTATGCAACAAAGATGGCGCGCATGCTACAGTCGTCCACCTGTGAGGAACAGAGAAGTGTTGTTCGATTTTTGTGGGCCAAAGGGCATAAACCCAGTGAAATTCACAGGGACATGCGTGGCGTGTATGGGGATGATTGTATGGACCGTAGCAATGTCTCCAGGTGGTGCACATTCTTCCAAGAGGGACGCGTGAACCTTAGTGATTCGCCACGCTCCGGCCGGCCGACAGTGTTCTGGGATATGCATGGTGTTTTATTGGTGGACTTTGCTGAACACGGGACCACTGTGAATGCTGCGGCCTACATTAAAACTTTGGTGAAGTTGCGTCGCGCCATTCGTGACAAACGTCACAACATTAACGTTAAACTTCTTCATGACAATGCTCGCCCCCATGTTGCTGCTGTCGTTGTCAGAAAATCGCCGAATTTGGTTAGGAGGTGCTCCAGCATCCACCATACAGCCCGGATCTTGCACCATCGGACTTTCATCTGTTTGGTCCCATGAAGAAATTCCTGGCCAGCAAACGCTTTGAGACAGATGTGGAAGTGAAATCAGCAGTGCGCAGATGGCTACACTCCAACCAAACGGACTTCTACGAACAGGGCATATTGAAACTGGTAACACGATGGGAAAAATGTGTTGAGAAAGTTGGTGACCATGTCGAAAAGTAGGTAAAAGATGTAAGTTCATTTGTGATTTTTTTCCTTTTTTTTACTATTAAACTTTTTTTAAAAAAATTATTGTGCGTTACTTTCCGATCCGCCCTCGTATATGAGATAAGAAGAATTCACGATTCATTTGATTCTTATCTATATGTTTATTTTAGCTTGATAATCTAATGCTATCAAATTAACTAAAATTTGATTTTAGTAATATTAGGAATTATAATTGAAGAGAAAAATTTTTCGCCTAGACCGAGACTCGAACCCGGGACCTTTGGCTTGCCGGGCCAAATGCTCTACCAACTGAGCTACTGAGGCGAGTTACGATCTAGACGCAAATTTTTCTCTTATATACGTTGTAATTCCCTCACCAAATGCTTTTGAAACCATTGTTTCTATCTTTGAAAATGGTGGCTTCTTAGTTAAGAAGACATTTATTGGGAATTTAACATTACTTTATAAAGCTAGTAAGGCTTCTAATGATGTTTTTATTATTAATTTAACATTTCTCAATGAAAGATAAATTATATTTTTCTCTTCAAATTTAATTTATCTTTCATTGAGAAATGTTAAATTAATAATATAAATAATATTAGGAATATTTATTATTTATTTTTATTATTAAATATATACTTAGTCCAAGTAGTCTAGTGGTTACCATATTCGCCAGGTGGTTCTGAGATTCTAGAGTTCAAATCTGCAGAGATTGGTGGATTTTTTTAGGGCATGAAAATCTTAATATGGCTTCCTTTGGGAGGGGAGTAAAGTTATGAGTCCTGCATTGTAGATTTATGGCATGTAAGAAAACCTTAATCCTAAAATAAGTGACCTTCAAATAATGTTTAATATTCATATTTGAAGAGAAAGATTATCCACTCCGACCGGGACTTGAACCCAGGACCCTTGGTTCTCTAGACCAAATTCTAAACCAAGGGTCCCGAGTTCAAGTCCCAGTCTGAGAGTATAATTTTTCTCTTCAAATATGATTTATCCATCATTGAGATGTATGAAATTCTTCTTCTTCTTCCTTCCAAGTATTAGGCCAAGGCCTGTTACGATCCTATAGAAAATTTTCCTTATGGGAAATTCTCGTATAAGACTTGAAAGCATAATAATAGTCCCTTCGATTGGTTGCTGGCCAAAGGAAGGCAAGACCAGTGATGGGGCTGCCATCTTATAGCCTCTGGTCAGGCTTTTCTGGAGAAGAAAAGAAAATAAAGGAAAGGAGAAATGGAAGAAAGGAAGGACTCCCTAGCCCTCGGATGCCCTAATAGCTTCGGGGTCGAAAAAACAAGAGTTAACCAAGAGAGATGAAATTAATAATAAAAACATCATGTTTAATATTATTCACTCACATCATTCTTTGTCTACCTACTGGATGCTTCTCTCTCGATATCCTACTGTAAGTTTCCATGCCCCTCTTTCATTCCCCATTTTTGCTATATGTTCTACCCATTGCAGTCTACAAGACTTAACTATTCTAATTACATCTGATTTCACATAAAGATCATATAGCTCACTGTTATATAGTTTTCATCATTTACCTATTTGTTTGACACTCTTTGGTCCATAAAATTTTCCTAAGCACTTTATTCTTAATTAATCATAATATTTCTTTCTTACTTAAAGTAAAAGACAATATAATATAACTGAAAGAATCACTATTTTATATTTTTAGTTTAACATTTTTTGAGTGAAGTTGAGATGACGAGAGTCCCTCTAATGGATAAAAGCATGTATTTCAAGAGTTGAACCTATTGTTTATTTTTTTTTATTTTACTCACCTCATACTTCATAACTTCTTGCAGACCTAGGTTTCATCACGCCATTTGTGACATTCTCAATGCTGTCCCGTTCACAACTGACGTCCAATGGCCTTCTATCCTAAAGACTGACCTCTGCGCCATCTGATGGCTGACCGACGAATTTCCTAATCAGTCCTCTCTCCTTATAACCGGGTATTTGGCTGTTGGACGTCAGTTGTGAACGTGACACAGCATTGAGAATGTCACAAATGGTGTGATGAAACCTAGGTCTGCAAGAAGTTATGAAGTATGAGGTGAGTGAAATAATAAAAAAATAAACAATACTAAAAAACCTCATAGTGTTATTTCCTATATACAGGGTGGACCGCTCGAATGGACCTAATTTCAATTGCTTGTTACTGGCAAACGGTTGAAGATAGAAACTTAAAACAACGTTCATAGTACAGAAAAACTCACCAAGTTTCGAATCCTGTCGGTAGATGGCACAAAGATACGTTTCTCATTCTTAGATTTAATTGTTTGTGAAAATGGCGACTCCGCAGATGAAAGCGCAAGCTGTTTTGTGGTATGCGGAGTTTAAATCAATCATTAGAGTTCAAAGGGAGTTCCGGCGTGTGTTTAACCGTGATGCTCCAACTGCTAGAAGCATAAAGAAGTGGCGTGATACATTATTAGCTACAGGATCTGTGTTGAAGAAGCATGGTGGTGGTCGCAGAGCATCCGATGAAATGGTAGCAAATGTTCAAGCCGCATTTGAGCGAAGCCCCCGGAAGTCATTAAGAAGAGCTTCGCGGGAACTTCAAATACCAAAATCGACATTACAACGGATTGTCCACAAACGCCTCAAACTGCACGCATATAAAGTGCAGTTAGTGCAACGTCTGGAGCCGAATGACATGCCGAAACGAGTGGAATTCGCCAATACGATGCTGGACCGTCTCGGCGCTGATCCTGACTTCATGACCAAGATTTTCTTCTCGGACGAAGCCACTTTCCATTTGTCAGGCAAGGTAAAACCGGCATAATGTGCGGATCTGGGGATCGGAGAATCCTCACGCTATTCAAGAGCATGTTCGTGATAGTCCGAAGATGAATGTTTGGTGCAGTTTGTCACATAATAAGGTCATTGGACCGTTTTTCTTCTTTCGCCGAGAAAACTGTTCGTGGTACCACATATCTTGACATGCTGGAGCAGTTCTTCTTTCCACAAATTGAACAACTGCAGCCTAACATCGTTTTCCAGCAAGATGGTGCTCCTCCCCCCACTGGTCCAATGAAGTTCGTACGACTTTGGACAACATTTTCCCTGGCCGTTGGATTGGTAGGGGAGGACCAATCGCGTGGCCCCCGAGATCTCCCGATTTAACACCACTGGATTTCTTTCTCTGGGGCTATGTCAAAGATAAAGTTTACACCACCCCAGTCAAAGACCTTCGTGATCTTCGTGAGCGCATCATAGAGGCTATTGAGAACATTCCAGAAGACATACTCCAACGTACTTGGCAAGAAATTGTTCATCGCTTTGATATCGTCACAGTGACTGCTGGGGCTCATATAGAGATGTGGTGATCTGGATATCAAAACTTGGTGAGTTTTTCTGTAATATGAACGTTGTTTTAAGTTTCTATCTTCAACCGTTTGCCAGTAACAAGCAATTGAAATTAGGTCCATTCGAGCGGTCCACCCTGTACATAACTTAGTTGAACCTATGTTTATTTTCTTTCTGTTTCTCATTTATTGTTAAATCCCCACTCTCATTTAATAATTATACCTACATGTGTCAGCATATTTAGTTTTATTGATATTTACTTCCAGCCCTGAGTATCATATTGGGTAAGAAATTAAGTGAATAAAAGCAAGTTTTGTGTTTAGGATATGCTGAGAGAGTGCGGAGCTGTGACAGTTCCTGATCCTGACAAACTGACTTTCAAGTCTGGACATCACTGTATCATCCTCATGCAAATGGATGATGAGAGAGAGGAAGAATGCAAGAGTGAGTATTGTAATTAACATCCCTTACAACTGGATATATATATATATATATATATATAAAAACATGGACTCTTACTTTAAGGGAGGAAATGAGATTATGAGTTTTTGAGAATAAAGTAGCCGAGCGGTTAAGGTAGGAAGCCTTGGCGCAGAGCTACGGGACTTGCGCTGGTTCGAGTCTCCATGGGGGAATAAATTTTCTCATGGTATTTCGGCCAGTATGGGACCGGTGCCCACCCAGCATCGTGAGGCAATTGGGTAGCTACAATAAGTAGCGGCTCCAGGTTGAGGAACCAGTTATAACGGCTGGGGGACTCGACATGCTAACCACATGTCACCCCTACACTGGCTGTTGATCATCTACCTCTGTGATTGACACATGTGGATGTGAAGGGCCAGCAGCCGGCTGGTAAAAGGGCAACCGCTGAAAAGTGGAAAGACCCTCAATCGGATCAGGAAAATTTTTGGACCAAAGAGAGATGAACAGACAGGTGAATGGAGAAGACTACATAACAATGAACCACATGGTCTTTATAGGAAGCCAGATATAATAAGAAAAGTTAAGTCTCGTAGACTGCAATGGGCAGGACATGTTGCGCGTATGGGGAATGAAAAAGTGTGTAGAAGCTTCTTGTAGGGAAGCCAGAGGGAAAACGCCCAGTTGGTAGACCAAGAATGAGGTGGGAGAACAACATTAACTATGATTTGAGGGAAGTAGATTATACAGGGAATGGTTGGAAAGCATTAGCTCAGGATAGGGATGTATGGAGAGCTTATGACCGTGTGGCCATGAACCTATGGGTTCGATAGTGCCAGTGAGTAAGTAAGTATATAAAAAAACATAAGAGGAATTGCCTTCAACAGCCTCTTGCATAGTTGGAATAATGTGTTCTGCTCTTATTGAGTGAGACAGAGAAAGATAATACACCATGTTCCAAAATGATGGATGGGGTTTTAAATAGTTAGTATAGCTTTACAAACAAAATTGGATGTGTGATTATTTGTTTTAATGAAAGGAAAACTATGAAAGTTTCATATCCTGTATGCAATAATTTGTTTCTTGTCATTATTATGTCACGGCATTAAATTTGTGAAAATGGCAACTCCTGTACAGAAGTCATTCTGTGTGTTGCAATTTGCGAGGTCTGGTTCCATTGTTGCAGTGCAGCAGGCATTCCGACAGAAATTTTGAATTGATTCTCTGACAGATAAGAGTATCTGTCAATGGTATTAGATAGTTAGAAACAACTGGGTGTATTTGTAAAAGGAAAAGTCCAGGATGTCCACAAACACCAAATGAAAGAATTGAGAATGTCAGAGCAGCTTTCATATGCCAGTTTGGTTGACATGATTTATTCCCGATTGCCTCAACTGTCTCCTGTTCACACACCTTGTGATTTCTTCCTGTGGGTGTATGTGAAGGACCATTTGTACATACCACCACTCTCTGTTTTTGACCTTCCAGACTTGCGAAGAAGGATTGTTGCTGCTGTTTGAATCCATTACTCCAAATATGCTGACCAAGATTTGGGAGGAATTCGATTATCAGCTAGATGTATACCATGTAACAAAAGGTGCTCACATCGAACACTTATAAAGTATGTTATGAAAACTCGAAGAGTTTCTCTTTAATCCCATATAAGTTTTGTTCTTATATATATCATGCAAAGGAAATTAAACAACTTTGAAATCCTATCCATCATTTTGGAACATGGTGTAGTAATAGAAGCAACCTTACATATACATCTGCTGTTATTTTCTGTTGAGGAAATCCCTTTTTCTATTTGAAAAACATACAATAACGTAATAAGAGTTTAACTAAATTTTGGTATCTAAATTTGAAAGATTTCAGAAAATTTTTTAAGACTATTATTTCACATATTCTATACTACAGTGAGATCAGTTTAGTAGTGGAAGGCAGATGCAGGGATTTCACTATACACTGCTGACGCACTTGTGGCGGGGGAATGGACAACGTAGGATCACGATGATACAACCACACACATTTTTGTAACTATTTTACAAATTGTCATACTTACCAACTTTATTGAAGCAGGTGTTGAAACTGTTCACCTTCGTTGTCCATACATTTTTGACACCTCTTTATAAAATTTGTTGTACATATTATGGACTGTTAAACGTAATGGAATTTTTACACCCGGGAGTCGTGTTTCTAAACGTCTTCGTACTTGACTGGAAGACTGAGTTAACAAATATTGTTCATAAATAAATACACGTTGTTCAATAGAAAAATTATTAGCCATTATACAGTTTACACTCATACACACGTGATTCACTTTACACTTATGTTTTATAAGATACAATAAATCAGGAATATATCAGATCAAATGTCAAGATTGCGACAAAATCTATATAGGAAAAACAAAAAAAATTTAAAAACTAGATTGAAGGAACACCTTAGAAATGTAAAAAAGGGTGAAGTGGACAAGTCAGCAGTAGCAGCCCATGCTTGGTCTGAAAAACATTTAATTGATACAGAAGCTAGCCTAATCAAACAAACAGATAAACTAAAGGAACTCACAGTCTGGGAAAAAATCCATATCCAAAAAAACAAAAAAGACAAACTCATGAATTTTGAAACTCCCGCAAATTTTGACCTGATCCAGAGGTTCATCGGTCCACCGATAGAAGTAAGAAGGAAACCGCCAAGAAACGACATAACACCGGTCGACCAGAGGCTACTGACGATGGAGATAAGCTCCGAAACTGCAGTATAGAAGAAAAAGGATATGAGGTGAGGTAATAAAAACATTAATTTAATTATTAACAGATTTTAAAATTGAAATAACTTATACACATGTCGTTCAGTTTACATTATACACACGTCATTCAGTTAACAAGAAACAGCGATCAAGCACCTTATCTACTCGAGGTACACTATCTGACTGTGACCGTGAACTCGTAAACTGCTGAGTCAGCGCACATTTCAGGTCCCGTGTCTGTACGTGTAAGCCTTCGTTATCGCACAGTACAAACTCCGCATCTGCCTTGCAATGGTTGACAGTTCCCTTGTCAGACTAATATAAAAATTCACTTATAAATAAATACAGTAGTTTTAAATACTATATCCATCCATCCATAGTAATTCTGCCCAAAAGCAGGTCTTTCGCTGCAATCATAGAATTTTCATGCTATGCTTTGCAGCTTTACTAGGGAATTATAGATGTGGTAGCTTCCCATTACTTTCCACAACAGTGAAGGATGATAATAATGATAAGGGAGATGGTGATGACCGGATGATTTTTGGGGACCATTGGGCCCTAGGCTTCCTGATATTTGTCTTACAGGTAAGGAAAAACCTCACCCAGGAGCCTGTCCCGACCGGGAATCAAACCTGGGCCCGCTGCGTGACAAGGCAGCACTCTACCTCGAGACCACAGCGGTGGACCTATACCTTCATAACATTCTTAATTTATTAAACGACTTATACATTTAAAAAATGACACATCAGAGCTTTTAGAATTGTTGTCAATTTTTGCTCTTGAAAGAGGCTATTAATTAGTCATTTCTGATTTCAGCTGGTAGTGAATTCCAGTAATGAGATACTGAATCAACAAAATAATAATGGGGTATTCTATAATATGGAAGTAACTAAACAATTGTGTTTGTTTTTTCAGAACTATGGGAGAAGTATGGAGTGTTACCACTGGGACATGAGTGGGTATTTGAATGTATTGGTAGATACAGAATTATTCCGATATGGTCATTTCTATTGTGTGTTGTTAATGAGGAACACATTCGAGCACTGGGATATCCTAATGATGCTGTTGCAAGTGAAGATGAAACGGATGTTTGCTCGCAAGTTGGATAAACAAGGTAAAACTTCATTCTAACTTCTAATCATCATTTACTTCACATGTTAGACTCGTTAAATTATGAGCTTGTTACATTCTCATTTGATCACATCATTTCAAACCAACTAATATATCTTTTACATTTTGGTTTATAATTATATTTCTTTTTGCCAATCTATTGTCCTCCATTCTTTCTATATAAGTAGTAGTAGTTGTAGTACTTTTCAAATGTTCTGAAGCTCTTGATTTGTCATCATTCGCTTGTTCTTTCTATATAATTATATCTTTATATAATATTTAATTATATAAAATTTCAACTTTTACTTAATTTATTATATTCCTTATTTTATCTTAATGCTTTAATCCCATAGAATAGGGAATAAAGCATTCAGATAAAAGGAGTATGAAAATATCAGGTAAAGGAATATGAATATCTGTGGTATAATGTGTATATATATATATATATATATATATATATTTCATGACAATTAATATAAAATTTATAAATTTAATCAGCACATATGTAACATAGAATTATTACTAAGACAAGCTGATTAGAACAACATTTCTTATAGTGTAGATATATTTAATGTCTATTAACATAAAATATCTATAAATTTAATCATATATGTATTGTCTGTATTTTCGACCCCGACGCTATTAGGGCATCCGAGGGCTAGGGAGTCTTCCATTTCTTCTTTCCTTTATTTTCTTTTCTTCTCCAGAAAAGCCTGACCAGAGGCTATAAGATGGCAGCCCCATCACTGGTCTTGCCTTCCTTTGGCCAGCAACCAATCGAAGGGACTATTATTATGCTTTCAAGTCTTATACGAGAATTATATACCAAGAGGACAAAGATCACTGGGCCGTCCTGTGAAACTCTGGAGGGAAAATTTTCTATAGGATCGTAACAGGCCTTGGTCTAATACTTGGAAGGAAGAAGAAGAAGATGTATTGTCTGTCCAACGGATCTATGCCCCTGTAAAATATGTGAACTAAAGCCTACTTCATTTTCTGCCTTGGCAAATCATTTCCCACCCTGCATTCCTATCTCCCTCTCTCTGTCTCTCTCTCTCTCTCCCTTTTTTTTTATCTTTCTCTCTTGCACTTGCACTTCAGTGTTGTCAACTTGACTCCATCCTTGCATTATTCAATATTCATGAGCCATGACACGTGGGGGGGGGGAAGTTTGGCAACATCCCTACCCAATGGCTGTTGTTAGACGTAGTGGGAGGAGAGTGCGGTGAAATGGTGTGAGTATTGACGTGTACTTTTCTAAGAACGATGTCAGCGCTACAGGGGCACAGATCCATTGGTCCAAGTATCCATCCATCCATCCATAGTAATTCTGCCCGAAGGCAGGTCCTTCACTGCAATCATAGCATTTTCATGCTATGCTTGCAGCTTTACTGGGGAATTGTAGGTGTGGTAGCTTCCCGTTGATTTCCACATCAGTGAAGGATGATGATGGTGGTGGCCATATGATTTTGGGGACTGTTTGGGCCGTAAAGTTTTCCTGACATTTGTCTTACAGGTGAGGAAAAACCCCGATAAAAACCTCACCCAGAAAAACTGCCCCTACCAAACCCGGGCCCGCTGTGTGACAAGGCAGCACGCTACCTCGAGACCACAGTATAATACAGCGTTATTGCAAAGACTGATGATCAGAAGAACATTTATTATAAATTGTAATAATTACGAAAAGTAATTGAATATAATGTAATTTTGGTCAGTATATTTGGTTATGTACAGAGAATATACCTTGGGATTATCTTATTATTATTATTATTATTAGTTTGTCATTGTCATTATTATAATTGTTATTATCCCTCAGGGGTCCCCATCTAGGGGATATGTGGATGGCGACCACAAGGTGCCCAAGCTGAGCAAAACATTGCTTCCACATACTTGTGTTTTGCTCCTTACATTTATCTTTAATCGATCTGGTATTTCTTCCTTTCTTCCACTTACCTATACTAGACTCTTTTAACTTTACTATCTAACCTCTCTTGGTTAACTCTTGTTTTTTTCGACCCCGACGCTATTATGGCATCCGAGGGCTAGGGAGTCTTTCCTTTCTTCCATTTCTTCTTTCCTTTATTTTCTTTTCTTCTCCAGAAAAGCCTGACCAGAGGCTACAAGATGGCAGCCCCATCACTGGTCTTGCCTTCCTTTGGCCAGCAACCAATCAGAGGGACTATTATTATGCTTTCAAGTCTTATACTAGAAGTTCCCGGAAGGATCAAACTTTCCATCTTGAACTAATGAGTTCAAATCAGATCCCCAAAGCTTTTTATAATTATATATCAAGAGGACGAAGATCTCTGGGCCGTCCTATGAATCGCTGGAGGGAAAATTTTCTATAGGATCGTAACAGGCCCTGGCCTAATACTTGGAAGGAAGAAGAAGAAAAAGATAGTTGTTATTATGGTTATAATTTATTATCATTATTATTTTATTGTTATTAATCCCTGTCATCAATCATAATTTTATTATCATTATTATTAACAGTAATACTCTTATTCAGCATAATGCCAGGTTGAGGGATGAGATGAGATAAATCCTCTATTTTTATATATTAAAATTGGGAACCTTTAACATTATGAGGTTCAAATTCATAAGAATTAAATTAATCATGATTATTTCATACCTCATACCTCTATATTTCTTTAAATACAGCACTGCAGTATCGGCAATTTCTTATCACCATCATCAGCTGTTTTCACGATTGCTGATACTGCAGTGCTGTATTTAAAGAAATATAGAGGTATGAGGTATGAAATAATCATGATTAATTTAATTCTTATAAATCCTCTATTATTTAAGATCCGTGATATATACTGACCAGATTAGTTCTGTCACACCATCATGGGAACAGATGGAATGAAATGAAATGGATGACATGAGTATGAAGAAATGTGGCAGGGGGAAGTGTGAGAAACCCTGAGAAAATCCTGCCTTGGGTCTAATTTGTCCACAACAAACCCCATATGGAGTGACTGAGACACAAACTCAGGATGCAGAGATGGAGAGTGAATGATAACCGCTTACACCACAGAGAACTAAATAATAATAATAATAATAATAATTTGGTAAAACTAAAAGTACCCCATTCATAGACTATAAAGATACATGGATGCAAGAATACACCCATTCTCAGCTAGTACCATAAGAAGGAGGTAAGGTGACTGGCTGACTTACTCTCATGATAGTTCCTGGTACTATTTATAGATGGCTGAGTGGACCATAGGGTCAGTTGTAGTGTGAAGTTGTTCTGATAACTGAGAATATCCAATTCATTGCATCCATATCTCACATTCATTAGCATGATTCCCATGCAACTATATAAATGAAAAATTTTATTAAATTGTTTATAATGGAGATTTCATGAGACACACTGTATGCCATTTAGGGCTTGATAAGAAACATGTTATTTCAATTAATAAATTGAATTAGTTTTGGCAACTCACCTCATAATTGTAGTTTTGTTGAAGACTATATTAATTATATGTAGGAAATAACACTATGGGGTTTCTTTTAATTATTGTTGAGTTATATATTTTGACTCACCTCATATTTTTTCGATGCATCGAAAATGTTACACAGAAGCGATGAAACTAGTCTGCATAAAAATGAAAAAAAATATGAGGTGAGCCAAAATATATAACTCATTAATAATTGTTGAAGACTAGTTTTGATACATCTACGTATAATTTTCAAATCCATCTAACTCGTGTGTAGATTGGAATTGTAAATGATATGTAGATGTATCGATACTAGTCATCAAGAAATCTACAATTATGAGGTGAGTTTCAAGTCTAACTCAATTTATTTAATTAAAATAAACCTCATAGTGTGTCACTTCTTTTAAATACGAGGGAGAATCAAATATAAATGCCTTTTGTTCCAAAACTTTTATTCATGAAGATTAATTGAAATTGACATTTTTCTTACTTTTCTACATATTCACCCATCTTTGCTATGCATTTGTTCCAACGGACAGGCAGTTTTTTAATGCCAGTTTCAAAGAAAGTATGAGGATGGGTGCACAGCCAGTTGCGCATGAGGTCTTTCACCTTCTCGTTGGTTGTGAAACGATGTCCTCCAAGAGCTTCTTTGAGTGGACTAAACATGAAGAAGTCACATGGTGAGAGATCCGGGCTGTAGGGTGGATGTGGAAGGGTAGTCCAGTGAATTTCGGCCAATTTTCGCTGTATTGCTGCTGCGGTGTGTGGTCTGGCATTGTCCTGCATAATCAACACATTTCTGATTGGACTGCTGCGCCGTTTTGACCGGAAGGCAACTCGAACTTGACTGAGAAGGTCACAATAGTAGGCAGCATTAATGGTCCATCGTCGTTGTCCTTGTTGTTCAAGGAAATCAATCAGAAGGACACCTTTTGAGTCCCAGAACACTGTGGCCAAAACTATCCCTGCAGGCAATCGTGACTTGGCTTTCACCGGCGCTTGCTCTCCACTCTTCCCTCCACTCCAGACTGGCCCTCTTTGATTTGGGTGTGTAATGATGCACCCATGTCTCATCACAAGTGACGATTATGTCCAGAAAAAGCATCACCTTCCTCTTCGTAGCGCGTGAGGAGCGTGCGAGACATTTGAACTCGCACTGCTTTCTGTTCTGCAGTGAGCAACCGCGGAACCCAACGAGCTGACACTTTTCTCATTTTCAGCTCCCCTCGAATGATTGATTGTACACTCCCATAGCTAATGAGAAGTTCTCGACAAACGTCAAGCACTGTAATGTGGCGATCTCCTTTAATGATGTCTTAAACAGCTTGGATGTTTTCTGGATTGATACTGGTGCGTGGGCTGCAAGGGTGGGCCAAGGTTTCAACACGTTCACGTCCTTTATTAAACTCGCGGCACCAATGTTTTACTCTGGACCATGAAAGGGTTCTTTCCCGAAACTGTGCGAGTATCCGACGGCGAATTTCATCTGCACTGACATTTTCATTGATGAGAAACTTGATGATTACTCGTTGCACAACAACTGGATGCACCTCTCTCAGACATCTCCACAGCAACTGAGGAATAAAACAAAACGAGTTCCCAAGGCCGTGGTCCCCTTCCAGAGACCTCACTGCACCTGCTGTAAAAGCCTCCAACTCATATCACACTCTACGCGTGTGCAGTAAACGAAGGCCTGTTTATATTTGGTTCTCCCTCGTATTAATGTTATTTCAATATTTAAAAAATTCAGTTTTCAAACTTTTCCTCATCAAAACAACTGATATTTAACAGAACATGAAATGGTTTTATGATGTAATTATTCAGGCTTTTACAGTTTTGAGAAAAAAAATGTTAGGGCTTTAAATATTCAAATTTTCATAGCTTTAAGAAAAATTCTTATGGGCTTGTGGGGCGTGGTCACAGCGAGAAGTCAATTATAGAGCCAGTTTTATATTTCAACATTAAAAAGTTTCAGTTTTCAAACTATTTTTTGTCACAAAAAACAATTAATATTAAACAGTTTATGACATGATTTGATAATATAATTATAATTAATCAATTGAGTTGGTTAAGTTATGTAGATAGGAAATAACACTATGAGGTTCTTTAATATTGTTTATTTTTTATTATTTCACTCACCTCATACTTCATAAATCATAGCAGACCCTGGGTTTCTTCACGTAATTTGTGACATTGTCAATGCTGCGTCATGTTCACAACTGACGTCCAACGGCCTTCTATCCTGCAGACTGACCTCCGCACCATCTGGTGGCCGACCGAAGAATTTCCAAATCAGTCCTCTTTCTTTATAACCGGGTATTTCAAAATTCATAGTTGTATTTTCATTCTTGCATATGTAAATTTTTTCCCAAATTGTGAGTTCCTTCGGTTTTTCCAATTGTTTAAGTAATTTTGTTTTGGTTTCTATTCTATGTTTTTCTGACCAGGCATGTGCAGCTATTGCAGATTTTTCGGTTTCTCCATTTTTAACATTTCTGAGGTGTTCTTTTAATCTAAATACAAGATTACTTAAACAATTGGAAAAACCGAAGGAACTCACAATTTGGGAAAAAATTTACATATGCAAGAATGAAAATACAACTATGAATTTTGAAATACCCGGTTATAAAGAAAGAGGACTGATTTGGAAATTCTTCGGTCGGCCACCAGATGGCGCGGAGGTCAGTCTGCAGGATAGAAGGCCGTTGGACGTCAGTTGTGAACGTGACGCAGCATTGACAATGTCACAAATTACGTGAAGAAACCCAGGGTCTGCTATGATTTATGAAGTATGAGGTGAGTGAAATAATAAAAAATAAACAATAAATTGAGTTGGTGTTTACTTGATGAAAATCCATATTTATTAATTAAATAAAAATAAAACATAGTTTTATTTTTATTTAATTAATAATTATAATTGTTTAATCATTCATTGCTGGTCACAGCATTGAAAAAAAAATTGTAGTAGTTGGGTGTGGTATGGCAGGAAGTCAATCATGAAACCAGTCTCATTCTAACCTTGAGAAATGTTAGACGTACTCTCTGATGAAACTTGGTTGGTTGTTAATGCGTAAGTATATTGGAGTTTTTCCAATTCCCTTGTTGTTTCCCAGTAGGATAATTACACGTCTTTAACTTTTAAATTTTGACACTTCCTGCGGATGAGTCATATCCATTGCACTGCTTTCTTCTATACAAAGTATACAATTTAAATGGTTTTAGAAATTAAGTAATTAAAACAAATTCAGACAAAAAAAAAGATTAAAAGAACACACCTGTAATCTGATTCAAAGAAAGGAAAACAATTCAAGAAAATTACTTATCATCATGAAATACAACAATTTTTTTAAAAAATTCAAGAAATTTGATATAACATTGCCACAGATAAATAAATTTTGCCTTGGTAATCTATTAATAACCAATAAGAAAGTGAATACTCCAGATAGTAAAAAATCTGGAATTTATCAAATAAGTTGTAAAGACTGCAATACAAAGCGTTAGAAATGAACTTCCTTAGAAGAACAAAAGGCTGCACATGATTGGATTGGATGAAGAATCAAGGTATAAGAACAGAGTTAAATATATATCCACTGAATGATAAAATCAAGGATTATAGAGATAAATGGTTTAGACATATAGAAAGAATGAATGTAACAAAGATTACCAAAAGCTACATTTAACAACAAACCAAGAGGTTGAAGGGATATAGGAAGGCCAGTGAAAAGATGAACAGAACAACTGTGAGGTGGAACAGGCAATTTGTCTAACCCGTGAAGTGAAGAAGAAGACTGCAATAAAGTATACATAGGAAAAACAAAAAGGAATTTGGACACTCGCATAAAAGAACATTTTAGAAATATTAAAAATTGTGAAATTGAAAAATTAGCTATTGCAGCACATAATTTGCTGGACAGTCATAATATTGAAAAATAGGCTAAACTTTTAAAACATTTGGAAAAACCTTTTGGAATTGACAGTTTGGGAAAAGATATATATTCAGAAGAACAAATTTAGATCCATGAATTTTGAAATTCCCGATGAACAGGACTTGATCTCGAGGTTCATCAAAGTTATAGATGAAGATTCCAACAAAAATCCATTGTCATAATGTTGGTTGAAGATAAGAGGGACTCCTTTTGAAAACTGCAGTTCCCATGTTTAAAAAAAATAAATAAATTATGAGGTAAGATAAGAAGTGAGTCATTCATTCATTGAAAGTGTGCAATTTGAAGTAAGGAGGATATTTAATTTCTGTAGATGAGCAACCAAATTATCATGTCCTTTATATAATCAAAAGAGAGCAATAGCTTTTAATCATGGACATTCCAGAATGTTTTATGTCCAACAAGTTTACATTGCTTTTTTTTTTTTTTTTGCACTCTCTTGAATTAAACTTTCATAATGTCTTTTGCTGGGTGGTTTTCTGAATTATTTGTTTTGATGAGTAAATTGATAAAGATGAATTTCTAATTTGGTGAATCATTATGCCTTCCTTTTCTAAGGGATCTGCCATTGCATTACCAATGATTCCAGTGTGAAGGAATCTATTGCAACAGTTCTGCACGTTTTGATTGCCTTGAGTTCTTTGTCAAAATAAGTTAAGTTTGCGCCAAGATATATAATAAGAGCAAAAAAAATTTGCAGTATATCCCAGCACCAGTTGTATTATTAAAGTTATGACCAATCAGAACCATCAGTGTAGATATGTATCTACTCATTTTCTGGAAATGTTGTAAAGATAGTTTCTAAGGCAACCTGTTTCAGTTGAATAAGGTTTGCATCTCATTTTGATGTTTTTATTATTAATTTCATACATCTCAATGATGGATAAATCATATTTGAAGAGAAAATTATATGCTCAGACCAGGACTTGAACCCAGGACCCTTGGTTCTCTAGACCAAGTGCTCTACCTCCTGAGCTACCTGAGTAAGTACCGATCTAAACTCAAATTTTTCTCCATACATGTATTCCCGCCCACCAAATGCTATGAAGCCTTTGCTTCTATCTTTGCAAATGGCAGCTCCTTTATTAAGAAGACATATTTGGAAATTATTCATTACATTATAAATGCCAGTACAGCTTTTTTTTATGTTTTTATTATTAATTTCATACATCTCAATGATGGATAAATCATATTTGAAGATAAAAATTATATGCTCAGACCGGGATTTGAACCTGGGAACCCTTGGTTCTCTAGACCAAGTGCTCTACCTCCTAAGCTACCTGAGCAAGTACCTATCTAAACGCAAATCTTTCTCTATATATATGTTGTAATTCCCACCCACCAAATGCTATGAGGCCTTTGCTTCTATCTTTTTAAACGGCGGCTCCTTTATTAAGAAGACATATTTGGGAATAATTTTTCTCTTCAAATATGATTTATCCATCATTCAGATGAATGAAATTAATAATAAAAACATTGAAAAAAGCCGTACTGGCATTATAATGTAATGTATAATTCCCAAATATGTCTTCTTAAACCTTTAGGTGTCATGAGCCGATTAGATTGGCTCTGGTGCTTCTGTCCCGGTCTGAGCATATAATTATACTCTTCAAATATGATTTATTCATCATTGAGATATATGAAATTAATAATAAAAACATCGAAAAATCCGTACTGGCATTTATAATGTAATGTATAATTCCGAAATATGTCTTCTTAATAAAGGAGCCGTTATTTGCAAAGATAGAAGCAAAGGCTTCATAGCATTTGGTGGGCGCGAATTACAATGTATATAGAGAAAAATTTGCATTTAGATCGGTACTTGCTCAGGAGGTAGAGCACTTGGTCTGGAGAACCAAGGGTCCCGGGTTTAAGTCCCGGTCTGAGCGTATAATTTTTCTCTTCACATATGATTTATTACATCTCATTTGTTAATTTGTTCCATTAGCTCTGTGCTACAATTGATATGGTAAGGTAGGAGAGAGATAACTTTTCCTTGTTGTATGTGTCCAATGGTAAGTAGTAATGATTTTCTAAAGTTTAACTCTGTATAAAACCTTGTTTAAGCTTCTAAGAGTATCTGAGTATGTTCTCCATAGTGCACATTAGGTAGCTTTTTCAAGTATTTCATATAAGACAAAGTTATATTGATCTCTGACTGCCTGTAACAATATACATACATAGATAGTAAATCTGCCCAAAGGCAGGTCCTTCACTGCAATCATAGCATTTTCATTCTATTGCAGCTTTACTAGGAAATTGTAGGTGTGGTAGCTTCCTGTTGCTTTCCACACTAGTGAAGGATGATGATAATGATAAGGATGATGATGATGGTCATATGATTTCGGGGACCGTTTGGGCCTTAAAGTTTTCCTGACATTTGTCTTACAGATGAGAAAAAACCCCGATAAAAACCTCACCCAGAAAAACTGCCCCGACCGGGGATCGAACCCGGGCTGTAACAATATGTTGAGTGTAAATCCTTGTAGAACTGATTTGGGGTAGATTAATCAGCTCCTGTAATAACATGTAATGCTTGATTTTGGACTTTCTCTAGTTATCTAAATTTGATTTGTTTGCTGTAATAATAGTTTCACTGCCAGCTGGAGAATTGATTTGATAGGATTTTTATATGTAGTATTTAATTGGAACATTCCCATTTACTTCCATCTTTGCAAGATGTAAATTTCCCTGCTAACATTCTCTAATATTATCAATATATGATGTTACCAAGTTAGGTATTTTCAAATGTTACATCTAAATATTTAAAGTTTCACTTTGGGCGATTTGTACTTTTTCCAATAAAAGTGAGACAAATTATATTTGAAAAGAAAAATATACGCCTAGACTGGGGTTTGAACCCAGGACCTTTGACTCTCTATGTCAATGCTCTTCCATCTGAGCTACCTAGGCCTCCAATCTAAACGCGTATTTTTTTTTTTATACATAGTTAATTCCCTAACCCCAAATGCTACAATTTGTCCATCATTAAGATGTTTAAAAATGAATAATATTAACAAAAAAAGTGAGACGGTTAGTGTCTTATCAGATAAAGAGAATGTTTGATAGTTTGTTTTGTCGTATTAACTTGTATATTATTCTTTTTCCACTAATTGGATATTTTAAAAAGTACATAATTAATTTGTAAAGTGGGTTTTTTATGATGATGTCCAAATTATCAAATTGTCTTAATGTTTTTATTATTAATTTCATACATCTCAATAATGGATAAATCATATTTAAAGAGAAAAATTATACGCTCAGACCGGGACTTGAACCCGGGACCCTTGGTTCTCCAGACCAAGTGCTCTACCACCTGAGGTACCTAAGCAAGTACCGAACTAAACACAAATCTTTCTCTATATACATTGTAATTCCCGCCCACCAAATGCTATGAAGCCTTTGCTTCTATCTTTGCAAATGGCGGCTCCTTTATTAAGAAGACATATTTGGGAATTATAAATTACATTATAAATGCCAGTACAGCTTTTTTCGATGTTTTTATTATTAACCGAGGGTGCCGGGTTCAAGTCCCGATATGAGCATATAATTTTTCTCTTTAAATATGATTTATCCATCATTGAGATGTATGAAATTAATAATAAAAACATCGAAAAAAGCCATACTGGCCTTTATAATGTAATGTATAATTTCCAAATATGTCTTCTTAATAAAGGAGCTGCCATTTGCAAAGATATAAGCAAAGGCTTCTTAGCATTTGGTGGGTGGGAATTACAACGTATATAGAGAAAGATTTGTGTTTAGATCAGTACTTGCTCAGGTAGTTCAGGTGGTAGAGCACTTGGTCTAGAGAACCAAGGGTCCCGGGTTCAAGTCCCAGTCTCAGCATATAATTTTTCTTTTTAAATATGATATCAAATTACTTGCAAGGCACAGTTCATGTTGTGTGATTTCTTTAATTCTTTTAGTAGTTCATTTTTCATCAGGTTGAAGAGGATAGTGCTGGAGACAGAACCTTGAGGAGTCCTCTTTTTCATTGTTTGAATTTTGATATTGTTTCTCCACATCTTGTAGCAGAAAGGCATTGAATTAGAAAATTATAGAACTGTTCTATCGTGTTGTTATTTATGACTATTTTATGTATTTTATCCAAGTAACTTTGTTCTCTGAACTGAATCATAGGCCTTCTGAAGTCTACATAGACAGCTAAACTGTTTCTTGTTTATCTAAACTATCTTTGATTTTCAATGTTTTTTATTTAAAATTTTTCTCTCACACTGAAGGTCAAATTAAAATTTGAAGAGAAAAATTTACGCAGGAACTGAGATATAAACAAAATTTACACATGAACTGATATATAAACCCGAGGCCTCTGGTTTCATGCACCGTCCCAGTTCAAGGGTAAATTTTTCTCTTCAAATTTTAATTTATCTTTTATTTGACTGAGTTTAATTATCTGTTGGGTTGTAAACTGATATTATCTGAAGTCTACCTGTGTTGGAGTAAATATATTTTGGTTTTCAAAAAATCAATTTTTCTGATTAAATATTGACAAACTCAAAACCTTGTGACAACCAGCTACAAGCCCGTAAGAAAGTTTCTCAATACAGATTTGATAATGTTAAGAATTTTGTTTAATTTTGCAGGTGTGAGGTGTGCCATGCTCAAGAACAGCACAAAATGTATGTGATAGAATTTGTAAATAAAAATATTGCAGTGCTACTTATATAATTCACAGAAGTATCAAATAAGATTAGATATTTTATGTATTTTTTTGTGAATAGATAATCAAAGGATATAGTAATACAGTTTATATATTATAATTTTGTGATATGATGCAATATCAAGTGACACAATTAAATCTTTTCAGTATTATAATATCGTGATCATCTTTAATGGGAAGCTCCTATAATTGTTCTTTGGTAAGAAAATGAATTTCCAATAGGCTGCTATATTTGAGATGTTCGGTGGCAAACTTACTTGAGCAACAACTTTAATTCTTTTCTGGTTATGTATTTATGATAATTCTCACTATGTTTTATAATTCCATCATCATCATCTTCACTTCAAGGTTTAGGCGATTTGCCTGTTCCAAATTCACAATGTTTCCTTCCATCTTAGGTCTTCCTACATCCCTTAATCCCTTTGGTTTATAATGATATGCTATCTTGGGCAATCTTGTTTCTTCCATTCTCTGAACATGCTGTTTCCAGCTGACGCGGTGTTGTTGAATTCTATAATGTATTGAATATATTTCTAATTCACTTATTTTTTCATTTCTTGTGTGGTCCAATTTTGTGCATCCTTTGACCTTCTTAAGAAAGGTCATTTCTGCACTTCGTATTCTACTTGAACTCCTCTTATTTGTTACCAAGGAATCAAGAAGATCAAATGTCAGTGTTAAACATATGGAACTTACCATGTAAAAGTGATCCAATGCAAATTACCTCATGACTTTCTCTTCATTGGTTCTATGCACATCTGTAATGCACCTGGAGAGAGTCCCAATTCTGATTTTGAAAAGAATTATGAGTTTTATGAATTTTTCATATAGTATTTTTTATCAGAATTTCAATAAAAAGTCGAAAAATTTTGTTGTTTATGAATAAATACATACATACACATTTTTCTGGGCCTGTAATTGAGATATTAAAATTAAACAAAATGGGTTTATAATTTAACGGGCTTTAATTTTGTATGAAACAATAGGTTTGGGAAAGTGCACATTTTTGTTTTTTTTTTTGTCCCAAAACAGATAAAAAACTTTTTTTAATCACGTAATTAATTTTTTGTGCGATAGTGCATTTTGTCGTACTTACCAGCAATGGCAACCATTATTGAAAGTTCAACTTCCTACATTTCGGGGTTGCCAACTTAAATAACTGTACTGTAATATTACATTTACACCCACATGCGGGAAATAAAACCACTGCCCTCTAAGTATACTACATGCTATGTATATACAGAAAATATCCAAAAGGTACATTATACGAAACAAAGCACTGCATTTTAAATGAACTGAACTTTATTTGAAACAATAAATACGTACTTGCGGCCATGTTATAATTTTTCTCGAGTCTCCTGTTGTTTCAACTAATAAACATTGCTCACACTGTTAACGTTAGTCAATTGTTTATAGTGAATGCAAATATTTCCAACAAAGATGTTATTATTTTACTACTATTTATTATTTTGAAAACACCATCGTGCAAAAAATTATGTACAACACAGATTTGTAAAGTGTTTTACAGAATTTTGGAAATTAAAAACCGAGTGATAGCAAGGTTTTTAAACATTTTTCCTCGATTCTGTAAAAACCACTTCCCAACCTCGTAACGTAATATACTATTTTTTAACTATATAAATTATTTCATATTTATAGATTATTCATTCACAGTTTGAAGTAGGATCTTAACAGGATTCTATAAAAAAATTGCAGTGTATATTAGTGTGATGTTTAAAAACAGTTAATTTTTTTAAAGTCAACCAAAAAAAATGTTTTTTCTAAATTCTCAAATATTCTTAAATAATCTCATTTCTTTTTCTTTCATTATAAGTTTCAAAGAAAAATAATTTCATTCCTTAGACGTAAAGTGATATCATCATCTTCTAGGTATGGGCCTGTTGGCCCGTTCTGCTCCCCAATGCACAATATGCTACAGGTTGTCCTTCCAATGTCATGTTAGTCTTCCTACTAAAATATTGTCACAGGATGGTACAGGGTTTTCCTTTTACGTATTTCAACTTAAATAAATACACAGTTAATAGTGAGTGAAGAACATATTTTTATCGACTCACCTCATATGATTTCAAATGTCTTTGATACCGACGGTTTCAGACAATATCATGTCCCTCTTCAGTCATGGCTTCCACTGATGAAATTCTGTGATTGTTGATTTCTCTAATGACATCACCTCTTGTGCTGCCATCTTTTGTTGGGATTATAAACTTTGTAATTAAATTTTTATCCACTGGAATATCGAAATTCATAGATCGATATTTATTCTTCTGAATGAATATCATTTCCTAAATTGTCAATTCCAACGGTTTATCCAATTGTTTCAAAAGTTTTGCCTCTTCTTCAATTTTATGATGTTCTAGCAAACTATGTGCAACAATTGCTGATTTTTCAATTTCATAATTTTTAATATTTCTAAAATGTTCTTTAGTGCGTGTTTCAAAATTCCTTTTTGTTTTTCCTATGTATACTTTGCTACAATCATTACATAGGAAAAACAAAAAGGAATTTGGAAACATGCACTGAAGAACATTTTAGAAATATTAAAAATTGTGAAATTGAAAAATCAGCAATTGCTGCACATAGTTTGCTAGAACATCATAAAATTCAAAAAGAGGCAAAACTTTTGAAACAATTGGATAAACCGTTGGAATTGGCAATTTGGGAAATGATATTCATTCAGAAGAATAAATATCAATCTATGAATTTTGATATTCCGGTGGATAAAAATTTAATTACAAAGTTTATAATCCCAATGAAAGATGGCAGCACAAGAGGTGATGTCATTAGAGAAATCAACAATCACAGAATTTCATCAGTGGAAGCCATGACTGAAGAGGGACATGATATTGTCTGAAACCGTCGGTATCACAGAAATTTAAAATCATATGCGGTGAATCGATAAAAATATGTTCTCCACTCACTATTAATGATATACCCTCATAATGTTTACTTCCCAATATTAATTTAAATACACAGTTGTTATGTAAAATTTTTCTTTTCAGTTTATTTTCTTCTTACAATTATCACTAAATCTTCAATCACAATTTTATCTCACAACTATTCTTCTTTGAAAGTTTATCAGATAATCACTTATCACACAATTACAGACATGGTACTTCATCACAGTTTCTCTTACAATTAACCTCTGACTGTCCAACACAAAACTTACTAATTTACTATTGCAAAACTGACTGACTGGCCTTCTCCGCTCTTTTATATAAGCGGGAGAAAAGCTCTCAAAATGGCTTCATGCAATTTTCGACGCCCAGAATCCTCTAGACGTGGATCCTTCTCCAAAGGGGAGAAAGAGACCGGTAGAACCGTCTGGCAACACACTCCAGACAATTCTGCCGGCTTGCAGGTGATATAACTCACCAGGGGCAACTCGCCTGTGCAATTCAAATGTCGCCATGTGCGACAAGTAAAAATATTGATTAAGTGACAATGCTATAAGGAACACAATTGATACAGAACTTTATCTATTGATATTAACTGGTTCCATTTGAGATGTGAATATAACTGAAGATGGTGACTGACTCATGTAGTCACAAGAAAATTAAGTAAGTGCCATTAAGCCACCAGCCCAGCACCCTCATTTGTGTATCCAAAGGAAAGAAGATAGTGGTATCACATTTTAACAAGAGTTCAACAAGAATTGCAACATTTTGAATCTATATCTAAACGTAAAACAGAGATGTCTTCTGCAATGAGAATGATGGAAACAAGATTAGCCATGAAATGATGTTATGGAAAACATTTATTTACTTCAAAATTTCTATAGAAGGTGAATTAAAATTAATTTTGTAGTCTGTAATTAAAATATTTAATTTTTATTTGTTTTGTATTTAATATTTCAGTGTCAGTAACCAAATTTTTGGAATTTTGAGTTTTTTCATTGCTACTAAAATATGTGAAATTATTTTTATTACTAGGCCTAATAGTAATAATATGAAGAAGAAGAAAAAATTAATTTGAAGATGTATTATTGACTAATATTTTTAGGAAGTAACACTATGCTAGTAAATAAGTTTGGTTTGCCTTCATCTTACCTCATAATTAGTTGTTATTTGTAAGAAGCTTCTGAATGCATCTTACAAAACTAATTATGAGGTAAGGTGTAGGTAAACCAAAATTATTTACTAAGTAGAACCTCATAATGTTACTTCCTAATGTATTTTCTTAACACTATGTTATTGATATTGTAATAAAAATTCCTTTTTTACAATGCAACAGTAAACATTTCTAAAACTTTTAAGATCCCCAACTTTAAAATTTGTAAATACTGCCTCCAAATTTTAAAGAATAAGTACGTGTATTTTTTCAACATTTTTTTTATTTTAATTTTTTAATTCCTTGTTTTATAACCTGCTGTTGTTTTCAAATGCTGGGCCTTGGCAACGAAGCCATTAGCGTTCTTGCTCTCCAATATTTCTCTATGGTGGATCCAACAGGTAATACTTCACAGGTTTGTAGATGTTCTTCGTTCATTTCTTCGTCTTTATTGCATAGAGGACAATTTGGATTCGTGTAGATTCCTATTTTATATAAATGTTTGGCCAAATAGTCATGTTCTGTAAGCTGTCTAAATTTTGCTATTGTAGTTTTACGTGGAATTTCTGGAATAATATCTGGCTTCTTTACTAAAATATTCCATTTTTTGTCTTTGGCTTTATTACATAGGTCTTGGCTTTGTTTGATTTTATATTTGTTTTTAATTATTCTTTTTATGGCTGTGAAAGATAAGCTTTTAGTAGTATTCTGAATTATATTGGAGCCTTTTTTGGCAAGAAAATCAGCAGTGTCATTTCCACAATGTGCAGGTATCCATTGCAATTGAATTCTTTTCTGTAGTTTTTGGAGTTGTTGAATCATTTTGTAGCACTCTTTATTTTGTATTGACTTCATTTTGTGTAAATTTATTGTATGTATTGCTGCCTTAGAATCAGAGAGTATGACAGCATTTTGAAATTTATTTATTCTGTATAGTAATTGTTGGAGTGAAATATGAATAGCTGTTTATAACCTAAAATCTGATATTTCTCAAATATGGTCTTATATATCAAGTAAAACAAAATTGATTTTTGTACTCATATTTCAGTGAGAAATGTTAGTATAAAATAAAAACATCAAACATTTTTTTGTTTCATTAAATATCTTTATTAATGTCAGAGAGAAGAATATGGTTGCATGTGATCATTTTTAGCAAATTCCAAAAGAATTAAGCTATTGAGGTTATTCTCATGATAAGATTTCTGAAAATTGTTTACAGATCTTCGCCTATCATATCTAGTACACCCCAAAAATGACTATGATCAAAATTTATATCTATGAGGGTTGGAACATAAGTCATGGCAATTTTTTTTTTGTGAGAATTTGAGCGTCGGTAAAAAATCTAAAATATACATATGAAAGAACAAGGGATAAACAAAATTTAAGGAATTTAACAACACGTCAACCTTTTGCTCCTCATGTTTATTAACCCATCAGCGTGGAGGGATGTGACATGTATGCAAGTTGAATTCTTCACCAGATGCGGAGCGATGTGACGTATATGCTAGCCACATGCACCGCTTTAAACTGTTATTGTGATCTTTGTGTTTACATTAACTATTTACCGTTTTTATAAATTTTATGTAGAGACTTCAAAGTTTATATTAGTGCATATATTAATCGATGACGGCCCTGAGTAACAAGTTAAAATAATTATATATATTTGCATTTATTCTTGCGGCCTCTGACATTTTTCTTATATTTATAACTTGATAAAGGATTTCTTAGAAAAATATATTCGCCTTTTTTTTTATAGATTAGCTTGTCTATCAAATTGAATCTATTTTCAAATCTCTTCATTTTTAATAATAATGTTGCAAAATTCACCTCCGGTGAAGCTATTATAGTCATATATCATCAACTGGTTTCACCTTGGAAACCAGAAGAAAGACATTGAAATTTAGGGTTGATGAAGGTTTTTTAGGACAACAGGTCTCATGTATAGAAAGACAATTTTTTGAAGGCACATGACCTAAAGTAATGTTTCCAAAGTGTTAGAAAGACACATTTGGAGAAGATGCCCCCTCCCTACAAGAAAGAAGGTCAATGCATAGAAGCAATGTGTTTGTAATAAAAATGAACAAAGTAAACACAAGGGGAAAAAATACACTTATTGGTGCCCGAGTGTCAAACAGCTGGTTTACGCTTTGAAGATTTATCCCCAATTTTTGAAGTTCATTTGTTTTTTTTTGAAGACCCTTCTCTTTGTGTAAATATTTCGTTGTGTTAGGTAGAACCGGTTCTCTGAATTCTTCAAAGAATTTCTAGTGCAATTCACTGTGCTACTTATGTGAGAAACTTACAAATAGGACCTATTTCAACTGTGGCACAACAATCATAAATAAATTACACATGCAGAGATGTTACGTGAGAACCGTAACAAATTTTTAATTAATCAAATATTATATTAAGGGTTCACCATAAACGAATTGCAAAAACATTTAAATTACTCAAGATATTTCCATTTAAATGCGTTATTGGAATACTGGCACTGAACGGCTGGGTTTAAATACCTGTGAATCTCGTCCCGCAACAGAGTATTGCCGGCCATTTAACTCCACCCACTCTGAAGGGTTAAGGTAATTGTCATATCAATACAATTTACATGTTCCAGAATCATTACATCACACCTTTTTATTTTTTTTACTCTCTTCCTCACTTACTAACTACAGGCCCTCAAAGTAATCTCCTGTAATGTTCACAACACGCTGCCAACGAATGGGGAGGTGCATCACCATTTTCTTCATCATGTGTGAATCTGGTCATCTATTATATTATTTTTGGTCTGGACATCTTACCTCAATATTAATGTTGATTTGTTCTTGGACATGTTTCAAAACAGAATTGTTTTGAAACATGTCCAAGAACAAATCAACATTAATATTGAGGTAAGATGTCCAGACCAAAAATAATATAATTAAAATAACCTCAAAATATAACTTCCTAAAATTAAATATTAATTACAACTGGTCATCTATTGTTGAACAGTATTTGTAATGTACATTCGTGTCACAACCGTAAAAAAAAAGAGTGAAAAAAAATAAAAAGGTGTGAGTTAATGATTCTGGAACATGAAGACTGTATAGATGTGATAATTACCTTAATAAACACGAGCATAATGTTGGTGTGTTGTTAAATTCCTTAAATTTTGTTTATGACTTGTTCTTTCATATGTATATTTTAGATTTTTCACCCATGCTCATATTCTCACAACAAAACTCAGTATATGCAATTAAAATAAACTGAGGAAGGTATTCTAAAAAAATCAGCGAAATCAGACTATTAGAAATAAAAATTCACTCTAGCAACTGTCATGTTTGGCTCTTCACAATGTATACCATGCAATTTAATTAACCCTTAAATTGACAATGTTTTCACTATAATTTATTTAATATTTTTAATAAAGTAATAGAAAAATGAATCGGTATAAATCATTTAAATTGACTATTTAACTCATGTCGCAAATGGTAGTCAATGACCAATCATGTTTCAATGAATTCTGTTTTACACCAATGACAGTCGTGTTTCACCTCGCTCTTTATCGATTTCTCTTTATCAGCTCCTGCTTTTCTGATAAAGAAAGCCCCTCCTTTTTTAATATTCTGAACAGGTTAGACCATTATTTTTCTCCAACAAATACATTGAATATAGCAAATAATGAATATATTCAGTGATTTTACTGAGTTGTTTATTCAAAATATAAATGATTAACCTATAATGTTGATTATAATAGTTTGATGTGTTTCATTATTTCTCCACTAGAGTGCATTCTTACAATATTGCGATCCTATTTGGCAAAAAATAATATGATCGAGTTGCAGTGAATATACATAACCTCACATTTCTAATTTGTTTTCAAGCATCGCCGTTTACATTAACTATATAAATATTTTAAAACACTGGTAACTATATTCAAATAATTATTTTTTAGTAAAGAGCTTAATTTTATTCGTTAAATAGTCCTAACAAATGCCACTCTTGATTTCCAAATTATCTAGATAAATTGGAAATCATGCGTGGCATTACTTATGATATTGATGTATACAATATGTAATTAGGTAATAACTTACGATTATGTATTATTTGTTTTTACTACAGTCTGACACTTTTAAATAAGCTGGCATCAGAAATATATATATTAACAAAATAAATATATATTCCATAAACCAACAAAATGGGTCCATAAATTTGACATACTGAGGAATTTGTTTAGAGAATGCACTTCCTGCATCAAGATTTTTAAAATGCATTTTGAAATTCTGTTGATGTCACTATTTAAAATTTTAAGAAATGTAAAACTGATTATTGAGGACGACTGAGATCTCAGGTACTGTTATACATTTCTTAAAATTTTAACTTTCTGCATGATAGTGTTATTTACTATTTGCATGTTGCTTATTTGTCTGAATATTATTTTTAGTTTAATTCTTACATACCAGTAATGTTCAGAGGGGACACATTTTTTAATAATCTGGAATAGAGAAATAATGCTAAATAGCTAACTTGAATGTGAACAAAATAAAAAAAAGTCTTATATTGTTACAGAAGTGTGTGTGGGAATTATGAGATCAGATCCACAAATAAGGACAGAGGTCAAACAAAATTACTCTCAAACTATATTGCACAACTGCATATAAAAATTAATTACCATGCCTACTCATCATCATCATCTTCATTCATAGATTAGGTCTGTTGACCCGTTCCGACTTCAGCCCATCTCTTTCTAGGTCTGCCCACATCTCGGGTGCCTTTAGGTTTGTATTTTGTTATTTGTTTTGGATATCTATCTTCATTCATTCTGTCTATGTGTTGCTTCCATTTTTGTCTATATGTATCCATTTTATCAGTTATTACAAATATTTCAAGTTCCTGTCTTATTTCTGTGTTCTTGATTCTGTCTTCCTTAGTGCACCCTTTAACAGATCTCAAAAATTTCATTTCTGCCGCCGTTATCCTACTTAGATCTTGTTTTTTTATGTATCCAGGTTTCTGAACCATAGAGCAGTACCGGTACTGCCAACATTTTATAAAATTTCAATTGGGTCTCTCTTGTTGTTTTGTTATTTAGTGTTCGTTTTATCGTACCACATATTCCCTGGAATTTTGCCCATGCCTACTATTGCTCTTGTTTAAGTGCAGACACCTTGAAGTCTCTTTATAATTGTTATTCATCATCATCCTAAGGCATGACAACTTCAGAAGTGAAAGTTTTGGCCTTCTCAACAATCCTCCTCTAACCAATCTGTCTCTTGCCATATTCAAGTTAGTCACTTTCATTTTCTTTAGATCATTCATTGTGTCATTCTCCCATCTTATCTTCGGTCTTCCAACTGCTCGCCTCCTATAGGTTTGCATTTATAGAGTTTCTTAACCAGCCTCTGATCATCCATTCTTATTAAATGTCCCAGCCAACCAATTCTAAGTGATCTTATATGGTTTGCTAAATTCTGATTTTTTATTAATTTGTTTCGTTTGTTATTTGCTTTGATTCTCCAACAGTTATCATTTCCTCTATTTGGTCCAAATATTTATCTTAGAATTTTCCTTTAAAAAGTTGATAATTTCTAATTATTAACTTTTATGGTATCTTTACCTTGTCATGGTGGAGTGGCTTGCGTGCTTAAATAATCCTGAGAGCTATGCCGGCGGTAGCATTGCTGCTGATAGGGTTACCCATGCCGGACTGGTGTCGAAGGTGATAATCCAGACAAAAAAAGTACCTTGGTCGAAAGAGTGACGATCTTTCACCATAAAAATACAACCGTCAAGAAATGCGGACATGGGTTCAACTGGGGTAAAATTTTCCGGAGGTCAAATAGTCCCCCATTCTTTGAGGAAGTGGCTGAATTCAAATATCTAGGAACAATAATCACAAACAGGAATGAGATGCACAAAGAAATTAAACATAGGCTCAATTCTGGAAATGCGTGCTATTATGCATTGCAGAGACTCTGGATGTCCCAACTCCTTTCAAAAAATGTTAAACTGAAAATATATAAAACTATTATTCTAATTTATTTATTTTGAAATTAATATCTCTTTCCACATTGTAGCCAACATCACAGCCCAAATATTTGAAACTAGGCACCTGTTCGTTCTATACTTTGATTTTCTAAAATAATTTTGGATCTCACTGGATCTCTTCCTCTAAAAGCTGTGGTCTTCGTTTTCTTTACAGAAATCTTTATATCATATAATTCACATATTTCATTTAATGCATGCATAGATTTGTGTAAGTCGTCTTCATTTTTCTGTATTATGATTACATCGTCAGCAAATAGAAGATTATTAATGCACACTTTATTATCTATTCTTATTCCTGGATTCACTAAAACTTTCCATTTATTTAAAATATCGTCTATATATATATATATATATATATATATATATATATATATATATATTAAACAAAGTGGGCGATAAACTACATCCTTGTCGTAATCCAGTATTTGTTTTGATTGTATCTGTTCTTTTGAATCCGGTATCTATAATTATATTTGTGTCTTCGTATAATTTCTTTATTGTTTCAACAAGGCACAGCGGGTATCCTTTCATTCGTAATATTTCCCATAATTTTTGTCTGTTTACTCGATCGAAGGCCTTATCCAAATCTATAAATCCTATGTGAGTTTCTAAGTTAAGTTCTCTTCTCTTTTCTATGAGTTGTTTCAGTGTAAAGACATTGTCTATACATGATCTTCCCTTTCTGAATCCACTTTGATTTTCATTTATTATTACTTCTGTTATGTTTCTCAATCTATTATTTATTATTTTCGTATATATCTTGTAGCCAGTATTCATTAAGCTAATCCCCCTGTAATTCTCGCAATTTCTCAGGTCTCCTCTTAAATATATTCTTCACAATTGCTGTTTTCCAAGTGGTTGGAATCTCATAGGTCTGCCAACATATATTAATTAAATGAAGTATTCGTAGTTTACACAATATTCCACTATATTTGACTAACTCCATATTTATATTATCTAAACCTGTTGCTTTCCTATTCTTAGTGGTTTTCAGAGCCATTTCTAATTCATTTATGTCTATTACATCAGTATTTTCCACTTTTATTTCCTCCTCGTTGTTCTCTTTTCCTCCTTTTTCCAAAGTTTTTCATAATGTTGTATCCATTCTTGTTCTGGGATTATATTCAATCTGGCAGAATCTTTCTCAGTCTGATTTAGATGTTTCACTAATTTATAACCTATTTCTTGTCTTCCATACATATCATGTTCTACTGAGCTTATAAATTTATCCCATGACTCCTGATGGGTTTTTCTTATAATGCTTTTAGCAATTCTCCTTTTCATTTTATATTCTTCGTAAAATTCTTCTGTTTTCAGTCGTAAATATGTATGATATGCTTTTTGTTTTCCATTCACTGCATTTTGTATATTCGCATTCCAAGTTCTCAAGCCTTCCTATTTCTTATTATATTTTTCTTTCCTAATATCTCATTTGCTGTTTTATGTATTACATTTGATATATTTTCCCATTCAATATTTATATCTTCTGACGTCGCTATCTCTGATATATATTTATTCATTCTGTTTTCATAATGTTGTCTAATACTTTGATCTTGTAATAAATATACTTTATATACTTCTTCTTGGTTTCTTTTGTTCTTTATGTTATTTTTCCGCCATTTAGTTATTATGTTTATTTTACTTATCACGAGATAGTGATCAGAGTATATATCGCTGCCTCTATGTACTCTCACCTCACATCTGTCACCAAGGCTCCAAGCTTGTTGTTTACGATTAAATAGTCAATTATTGATCTTGAGTTATATCCACTTTTTGTATATTTATGTATGTCCTTTTTTCGGAAATAGGTATTCATTATTTTTAATTGATTATAGGTTGAAAACTGTCTCAAATCCTGTCCATTATCATTTATTGTTATTTCTCCATTATATCCTATTACATTAGGTATAGGGACATTGTCTACTCTGGCATTTAAGTCTCCACTTATTATTAGGTGATGATCTTTTGTATATTTATCAACTAATGTGGGTAATGTTTTATATTTTTTTTTTGTTTCTTCTTTCTTACCTTCCTCTGGGGCATACACAGCAATTATCATCATATATCCTTTTTCAATTTTAAATCTGGCTATCAGGATTCTTTCATTTATAAACTCATAGCTATTCAATTTGTTCTTCCATTTTCAATCTATTAAAATTGCTACTCCACACTGCACTCTTGTTGTCTGTTCTACTCCGCTATACAGCATAGTATAGTGTTTTATGCCCTTTGTTCCTTTTAGTTTCTTTTTTGTTTCTGTTATTGTTGCTATATTATTTATTTCTTTTTTCTTTAATTCTCTTTCTAATTCTTCTTTTGTATGTATTCCCCTTATGTTCCAATTTCCTGATTTCAAAATGTCCTTTATTCCAAATCGTATCCTTTTATATTGCTTGGGTCGGTTCCTTTTATGACAATCCGGCTTATTTCCATGAAGCTTCTCAGTAAGATGAATGTCTCCTGGAAGCGTTACGAGCGCTTCGCAGGACAAGGATGGTGGAAGGGCTGCTTCTTCTGAGCCTCCAAACATGCTCCTCTGGGTATCCCCCCCCCAAGAGAGGGCTGCTTCTTCCGCTCTTCAAGCCCTACATGTAGGCCTATAGCTGTGCTATTCCTTGTCGCCCTGTTGACCGTTGAAGACTTGACGAAGATGTGGCCGCCCAATATGGATACAGACGCCATTCCCTCGTTGTGAGTAATACTTAGTTCCCCTCGCCTCTTACCCACCAGCAAGATTAACCTAAGTCAATCTTCCCCAGTAGGGTCGTCTGGTTCATCGGGTACTAAGCCCCCCCCCCACCACGTTATTCATCCAGGGATTAAGCCTGTTGGCTCGTTCCGGTTTCGTGAAAGCTAGAATTGTTAAAATTGTTCAGACCATTATTATTATTATTATTATTAAAATGTTTAATTATTTATATAAAATGGCTGATGAGAATCTGCCTGCCCATCTGAATAAATAACTAAATATATTAAAGAACTAAATGTTCATCTGTTCCATTCCAAGGTCTCCGAAGTGCTACACTTTTTCAGATGTTGAAAGTTGGTTGTACTGCATGCATTTTGGAGAACTAATGATAATGAACGAAAACATACAAGATAATCATTAGACAGATTCTCTCCTAGACGGTTGTGATTGTTTAGTTTTTAACAATAATTTAATTATACTTATGAAGCGAAGTAATTTACTGCTCAACGCAATTCTGTAAATAACTAACCTATATGCATTTAATTATAGCTTTTACGTTCAGATAGAAATTTAAAAAAAACAATATTTTATTTTATTTTTACATCCATTTTCGTTACAAATGACAGTCTAGAGTTTTTGTTTCTATTGTAATTTATTAGAAGAATTTATCTCCTTATTTTTGTATAATGTATAGTATCTTAAGTCTATATTCCTAAATGTCGCTTAAATTAAAGATAATATTACGCCCAGTCCCCCGGTTCATTTCTGGATGTTTCAAGAACCAAGAAATAAACCGTATTACTCCATGGATCTTGAACATTGGAAGGGTATCCCAACTCGCCAGTTGGTCATTGTAGCTGGTATATGTTATCTTGACCAGTGCCCTACTGCATTATTTCCATGAGCCTTTCAACACTCTGAGATGACCGAGATCGCTGATTGTGTCTTGGGGACTCGCTGACCAGTGAACTCTACACAACCCATGTGACTTAAACTACTCAAAGAGCAAGTTGACTCAACTTTATAAAACGAGAGTCTTCACCGGAACTAGAGGTTGCTTAGATTAGATTAGAACAACGTATGGACTCGGATTTTCAATGCTCGTAACACGGCAACCTTATGTAGGTTCTTTGTATTGAAGTACACATCGTTGTTATGAATAAATGGAAATGAAAATGTATTCTATGATGTTATATAGTATGTCATGGTGTTCCTGGTTTCAACACATAAAGCATTCTTACAGACTTATGTCGCCATTTTATGGTTGGCACATGGCCTTGAGGAGCTACAACCCTCCCTTTGGCCCATATCTGTCCTATGTCGTCACAATCGCTCAGCGTCGTTAGGAAGTACGCGAATATGTACTCATGGTTCACAATAACTATATTTTTATACACATGTGGTTTGCCACAGCAGACTATATTTTTTTTATAAATGACACGAGGAAACCCCATGGCGCATCAGACCCTGATGGCCCTTGGCCTACCAGTCGGCTGCTGGCCTCATATCCACATGTGTCATTTACAGAGATACAGGATCATCTAGCCAGCGTAGAAGTGACACGTGGTCAGAATGTCCAGCCGTTATACCAGGTTTTCTCAACCCGGAGTGTCACTGCTTATTAAAGCTACCCGATTGCCTCGCGATGCTGGATGGGCACCGGTCCCACACTAGCTGAAATTTCATAAGAAAATATCGTCCTCCATGGAGACTTGAACCAGCGCTAGTCCCGTGATCTGCGCCAAGGCACCTGCCTTAACCACTCGGCTACGGCGCAGGGCGAGATGAGGCGATGGGTGATATGAAATGAATGAGTGAATAAATGTAGATGAAATGACATGATAGGGGGTAAAAGAGAAATGGAGAGTGTTGGTGGATGAAATTCGGGAATCTGGAGAACTTTGAAAAAACCCGAAACACTACCAATACCCCTTCGAAATTACCAGGATTCGATCCTGGATAGCCGGGCGCGCTAGTCATAAGCCGAGAAAGTTAGAGGTTATTTACTCACGGTTTCCTGTATGTATCTGGCCTCCATTCTTTTTTTCAATATAATATTTTTTTTTACTTGGAGTTCGTGATTCCATACATAAAATACAATATGTATGGGGTGAATCATAAATATAGCTATACGTATGATCGCGTTGTGTGATGAAAATATTACCATTATAGGAAATATGAAATTACTGTAGGAAAGGCAGTTACAAAAATGGAATAAAACAAACAGTGTAGAACTTACGTCATTAATCAAAATGGCATTGAATATGCAACAGCAAATTACAATTGCTGCATGGGCAATGACGTATGCTAATGGTCGTGAGGCTGCAAGACGTGAGTTTAACGTAACATTGCAGCCGTCGACTGTGGGGAAGTGGAGAAAACGACTGCTGGAAACGGGAAGGATGCAGAAAATCAAACCTCCTGGAAGGCCTCGCATTAGCACGGATGCAGAAACAACGAAGAGAATTGTGGAGGCGTTCGACATTAGCCCACAAAAATCAACCCGCTAAGCTGAAAGTGAGCAGTAATTTGTTTTGTTTTGTTCTATTGTTGTAATTTGAAGGATTCGCTTTCCAATAATAACATATTTCCTTTAATAATAATATTTTCGTCCCAAAATGCGATCAAACATATAGCCATATTTCTGAATCACTCTATAATAACAATTGCTAGGATTTGGTCATCGGAATACGAACCCGTGATGCTCCGGCATGTAGCGTATTGCCTTAACCAACAACATTACGCTGTGCATCATTTGCATTAATGATATGGATAAATCTTCTATATTTTAGCAACTATTATAATGGAGCTGTCCATTCTATAACGTGGTTGATATTCATACTGTAATTAAATAATGTATAATCTTCCTTCTAGTTCAAGTTTCAAACAACAAATATCACTGAATTCAGGTTCCGCTTTGATTAATATTATAAATTTGGGCAGGCAGTAGGCCTATGTTAGAGTTCCCCAACATAGATGGCAGAATGGTTGATAAAAGTTAACCTGAATAGTTACTGGTGTATTTTAATAAAAATAAAACATCATAATTGTAAATTATCTGGTAATCATTAAAGTTTAATCATCTTCTATTTTATTAGAATGAGATAAATTGTTGAATTTAAACGACAGCAATTTGTAATAAAATTTCTCACAGAATGTACAACAGTTTCGTTCCAGTTTTCCATGGTATACTTTTTAATACTCGTTAACCACATCTTTTATATTTGGAAATGTAATTACTGATATTCTAATCCTGAACATGCGCTAGTCAATAATTTTTAAGTCGGTTTTGGGTCCTTTCAAAACCGATTTATACGTCACTCATATAACCTAAACTTTTTATTTAACTTACTTTTGTTCCAGTTTTCCATAACGCTCAAAGCATTCCGTCTCACATTCATGAAATTCGACATTTATTTTCCAAAATCTCTCTGCATGCGATCCTAATATCTGAGTTCTGGCTTAAACCTTACCTTCACTCCTCACGTGTTGATATCGACGGGTACACTCTCTGATAGATTAGGGAAAAGAGGTGGGGGAGTTGCGATATATATCAAATCAAATTTAGAGCCCAAAGTCATTCTTCACTCCTCCCCTGATTACAATTCACGACCAGAATTCCTCTTCATTGAAATTTCAGCTAGTTTACAGAGATGTCTCCTGTGCGTTGTGTACAAACCTCCAAAAGTAGAGTATCTTAGTGACATAGAGACACGTTTATTAAGTTTACTGCCGCATAATCAACATGTTATAGTAATGGGCGACTTTAGCTCTAACTTACTTTCTTCCTCGTCATCAGCATTAGAACTACTAGCATTATTTCACGCTGCAATATGCATGCCTTGCCTTTACAACCAACCCATCACACATCCACAACTGATACATTAATAGACATCATAGCCACGACAAATTCACAGAAAATTATAAAGTACGGACAAATACCTGTCCTGGGCATATCAGCCCATGACGTCATATATATATATATATATATATATATATATATATATATATATATATATATCGAATGCTCTCTCCAGTGTCCTAGGACCCGTCCTAAATTATTAACTTACCGAAATTTAAAAAATATTAACCAGCAAGCTCTAATTGCAGACGCTATCGAGATTCCGTGGCATGACATTTGTACCCTACGCACAATTGACGAAAAATTGCTTAAATTTAACAATATATTAAAACTTTACGACAAACATGCAGCTCCGTGGATGTCTCACGAAATTCGACTACTGATGGCTGAGAGGGATGCCGCTTTTCGATAATACAGACGAGACAAAAGTGACGCTAACTTAAGACATTAAGAAACAAAACGAATCAAAACATTAGGAACGCTAAGTTGCGGTATGCTCACAGTCTCATTGATCCAAACACAAATGCAAGTGATATGTGGAAACGTATTAGATCAATAGGTCTACGGCAGCCGACAACCAAAGGAGAGAGTGTTAACATATCACTGGACGATCTAAACCAACATTTCACATCGTATGCCATACTTAACATAAACACTACGACCAAACAACAAACTATAGACGAGCTCCTAACCACACCTACTCCTTCCCGAAAAAATTAGTCTTTACTATATAATGCCAATCGACGTTAAACTATCCCTGGACCGCATTAGAACTAGGACACAATGTATAGACAATATAAGTATCGACTTTTTAAAGAAAATACTCCATGTCATACTTCCAACTGCAACCAATATATTTAATGCCTCTATCATGATCTCAACTTACCCCGAACTTTGAAAAAAAAACTACAGTCAGACCAATCCCTAAAATTAAATTCCCTGTAACACCAAACGACTTTAGACCAATCAGCATCCTCTCAGTTCTATCCAAGGCCTTGGAGCGCATTGTTCATGGACAATTAACTGATTACCTTAACACACATAACATACTCGACCCACACCAATCAGGTGTTAGGACAGGCGATAGTGCGGCAACCGCACTTCTTAAAGTTACCGATGATGCGCGGGAAGTAATGGACAATGGCCACATGACAATATTTACACTCTTAGCTTCAGTAAAGCTTTCGACACTGACATACTAATAGCAAAATTACGCGCTCTGAATCTTTCGGACAATGCTGTTAACTGGCTTGGATCCTACCTTCATGATCGCCAGCAATGTGTATCCAATGCAGAACTTTCCTCATTCTGGCTATCACTGAAAAGTGGCGTCCAACAAGTTTCAGTGTTAGGACCACTTCTGTTCTCTATCTATATTAACGACATATCCACTAGACTTACTTATTGTCGACATCACCTATACGCTGACGATTAGCAAATTTACATCCACTCCCATTCTGACGATGTACATGGCACACTAGACAAACTAAATAATGACCTAGTCTCACTTTCCAAATGGTCGAGGAGTTCCAGCATTGTTCTTCTTTCACCCACTCTGTCTAGCACATCTTTATTTCTTACTTTGTCTGTCCATTTTATACGTTCCATTCTTCTCCATATCCGCATCTCAAAAGCTTCCAGTCGCTTTTCCTCATTCCGTCGTAATGTCAAAGTATCTGCACCATATAATGGTACACTCCACACAAAGCACCTCACTAGCATCTTCCTTAATTATTTTGCCATATGTCCGCAGAAAATGCTTCTCTTCTTGTTGAAAGCTTCTTTGGCCATTGCTATCCTCTGCTTTACTTCTTGACCGCAGTTCATGTTACTACTGATAGTACAACCCAAGTATTTGAAGCTCTCCACTTGCTCAATGACCTCATCTTTAATCCTCAAGTTTATCTTCCTTGGTTTCTTTCCTATAATCATGGTCTTCGTCTTACTTATATTTATCTTCATCCCATAATCCTCGCACTTATCATTCAGCTCCATCAGCATGTTCCTCAATGTCATTGCATCTTCTGCTAGCAAAGCCAATATTAAACATAGAGAAACAAAATTTACCAGAATCTCTCCTGTAACACGAATACTTCATAAAAAACTAATTGTTTCAAAAAGATAATTCTTTATGAATTGGGTACTTCCCTGAAAACTCGCCCGTATTGTTTTAAAATCTGAAACAGAGCATATGTCGAGTGAAAAAGATTAATGCAACGGATTGTTAAATAATTTATTGCATGTATTGTTAAATTCTCAAGTGAGCTGTCTGAATACCATATTTATTTCGTGTCACCAGATGAAGGTTAAACAGAGGTTACTCGCACATATTTTGTATGCACGGTCATCTCTGAATCAGAATTTCGTATAAATGTCTGACTCAAGTAGGCTATAAAAGTAGTACTACCGAACTAACATTTTTTAAGTAGTAATGCTACTTGCTTATAGGCCCTACAAAGTGTGAGGAAAATAGCCCGTGATTCCATGATGATTTCTTTTTAATCTAAAATATCCCTTACAAAAATTTAGTTAGTTGGTTCTTAATTGTACGGTATAACACTGTGAAATTGCAATAGTTGATTGGTTAATTTTATTTAACGACGATCTTTAACAGCTATGATCATTTGTGCTGTAAGTCAGATCTGTATGTGAAAGGGCCCGACAATTTTATCTCAGTGATTTCTTATTTAAATTCCCAACTAGATTTAAATATATTGCCTCATTTAAATTTATAATAAGAGAATGTATGTTAAACTGTGTTTGTTTATATTCATTGCCTAGTCAGAGTTGTTATGTACTGGAGTATATATATAATTACAAAATTAATTAAATTTTGTAATCATTGACGTTCGTCTGAAGAAGGTATAGAGTACTGAAACAGCTGTAACGAATTTGTATTTAAATAAATATGAAAATCTTATAAAACTTTAACAGTTTTATTTTTATTTAATTAATAGAAGATGGATTTCCATCAAGTAAACGCCAAATAAATTGATTTCTTATTTAAGGCTTGAGTTTCTTTTACATGTTGCAAATATAGGTCAGGGAAACCACGGATTTATTTTCCTTAAGAAGGAAACCATCTATCCCAGACAAATTTGAAGAAGCGAACTTCGGGAACAGAGATAAGCATTTTGTCCACTAATCCACCAGGACAAATGTTTGGTTAACTCAGTATCATATTCCATAGCGCGAATTGATAAGAGCATATCGTAGGCCTACAATGTTTTTATTGCTGCGACATTTGAGTTGCTCCAATTTAACAGTGTAAATATATAACTTATCGTGTAAATAGCAAAATAAGGCCATAAATTCGATTTGCTGAGGAATTCACTTCGTTTATCCAGTTCTTGCGTGACGGGTTCCTATAAATAGAGGACAAAAACGTCTTTTTTGAACGGCGTGCAAAAAAGACAACTTTGGTAACTAAAATAGTTCAAGAATGGAATACTTTTGAGCTCGGTAGCGTAAAAACTATTTAAAACTGATAGTGCTCATCTTGAATTAATCCTTAAATTTGTATAATGCTAATTTATCGTGCCAGTTATTTAAATGTGTCGGACTGCAGTGAAAACAAAATAATGTTCAATTTTACTGTATAGTTTGTAATTCAACACAACTAACTAACTGGCACTATCGAACCCGTAGGTTCATGGCCGCGCGGACATAAGCTCTCCATACATCCCTACCCAGAGTTAATGTTTTCCAATTACCCCCTGCACAATCTACTTCCCCCAAATCATGGATAATGTTATTCTCCCACCTCATTCTTGGTCTACCAACTGGGCGTTTTCCCTCTGGTTTTCCTACAAGAAGCTTCCATCCCTCATACGTGCCACATGTCCTGCCATTACAGTCTACGAGACTCAACTTTTCTTATTATGTCTGGCTTCCTATACATATGTAGTTTTCTCCATTAACCTGTCTGTTTATCTCTCTTTGGTCCAAAAATGTTCCTAAATAAGAACTTTATTCTCAAATACTAGTACTCTTCTTTCCCCTTGAAGCAAGAGTCCATGTTTCACAGCCATACAATATAACTGATAGAATAATAGTTTTATATATTTTCATTTTAACATTTTTTTAATGGAGTTGGGACGTCAAAAGTCTCTGTAATGCATAATAGCACACATTTCTAGAATTGAGCCTATGTTTAATTTCTTTGTGTATCTCATTCCTATTTGTGATTATTGTTACTATAAAAATTCAGCCACTTCCTCAAAATGTCCTTCATTTGTCATTAGTTGGCAATTAATTCAACACAAATACAAATAATTTCTATTCAATCGTTTTTCTACTGTCTTATTAAAATATTACGTCCAATTTATCTTATAGGATACATTCCACAGTTATAACGTCATTGCGGTCCAAGAATGTTGTTCCTTGACTACTGGGCTATGTTGGGACAAATACTTTATTCTTTCACAATAAAAAATAAACGCGGATAATCTAAAGCCTAACTAATAGAATAGGTATATTTTCGGATATCTCTGTATCGCGAAATATCGATCTAGAATGCTTCTGTGGTTTGTTTATGATATCCATATGAGGGTATACAGTTCTTTCATCTCTCGAAAACATTTTAAGAGGCATGATCGCTTAAATTCAATGTCCATCTTCAGTTAGACCTTTATAATCAAGATAAATACAAGAATAGACTAATAGCTATAGAAATGGATTATTTACGCAGAAGTGCCAGAAAGTCTAAATTACAACATGTCACAAATAAAGAAATTAGAAACATAATGGAAGCAGAAGAAAGCATAATTGAAAGAATTGAGGAGAAGGAATTAAAGTGGTTAGGACATGTTTTAAGAATGGAAGATGAGCGATGGCCGAAGCAACTATATCAATGGCATCCGACCAGAAGGAGGAAGAGAGGAGACCGAAGTTAACATGGAAGGAAAACATGAAGACAGTAATGCAAGCTTGAGGGCTAAGCATTGAAGATGCCCAAGACCGTAGGCTTTGGAGGTTTGGCACAGGAAGACGACAGCAGCTGTAAAAACCCGAAGGTAGATAGAGATAATCAAGATAAAATAATACAATTCGATTGCAGTATCTGGTAAATTCATTGGCATAAATGAGTTGACAAGTAGTATTTTCGCCGAAAAAATAGTAAGGAACACGAGTCGATTTGTCGTAATCATGCAAGTGAACTTAAGAAAAATGATTAGATTATTTAAAATATATCTGGAGCACATAACCATCATTAATCTAATGTTGCAAAGTTTTATAATTAATTCTATTAATTAAATATATCTACTAACCTAATCCGAGTGGTTGAGGCAAGATGCCCTGGCGCAGAGCTACGGGACTTACATTGGTTCGAGTCCCCACGGGGGAGGAAATTTTCTCACGGATTTTCGGCCACTATGAGACCGTTTCCCACCCAGCATCGTGAGGAATTTGGGTAGCTATAATAAGTAGCGACTCCAAATTGAGAAAACTAGCTATAACGGCTGGCGGACCCGATATGCTGACCACATGTCGCCCCTACACTGGTTGGATGATCATCTACCTCTGTGATTAACACGTTTGGGAGGCCAGCAAATGGCTGGTAGGCCAAGGGCCTTTTAGGCTCGCCCCCATGGAGTTGTAGTTAATCTTACAAAGTTTTTAAAATATCTGTATGGGACCGCAACCTATAGGCCTATTTACAATTGGATATACCCAATAAGGAAACTTTTCCAAATTCGATATCGCTATTTAATATTTTTTATCACGCAAGTCTTCCCACTTACACTATCATGAAATTCTGTTTTCTATCATAAGGAAATTGTTCTAGAAGGACTTTTAAAAGTATAATTATGTATAATATAATTTGCTTCCTCCCTATTTTATGAGACCTAGTTAGCTAAAATAGCTTATGCGTAAAAATATTTGCATTGCAATTAATCGCGTAAGGAACATAGGAGGGGATGATAAAATAACGACTGAATGCCGTCATTATCAAGCCAAGATTACTTACTGGCACTATCGAACCCGTAAGTTCATGGCCGCGCGGACATAAGCTCTCCACACATCCCTATCCTGAGCTAATGCTTTAAAATTATTCCCTGTGTAATCTACTTCCTTCAAATCATAATTAATGTTTATTCTCCCACCTCATTCTTGGTCTACTAACTGGGCATTTTCCCTCTGGTTTACCTACAAAAAGCTTCCATGCACGTCTTTCATTTCCTATTCGTGCCACATGTCCTGCCCATCGCAGTCTACGAGACTTAACTGCTCTTATTATATCTGGCTTCCTATAAATACCATGTAGTTCACTGTTATGTAGTCTTCTCCATTCGCCTGTCTGTTCACCTCTCTTTGGTCCAAAAATGTTCCTAAGAACTTTATTCTCAAATACTCGTACTCCCTTAAAGATTTTATGTTTCGCATTCATATAACTGGTAGAATAATAGTTTTATATATTTTCAGTTTAACTTTTTTGAAAAGAGTTGGGATGTCAAGAGTCCCTGTAACGCATAATAGCACGCATTTCCAGAATTGAGCCTATGTTTAATTTCTTTGTGCATCTCATTCCTATTTGTGATTATTGTTCCTAGGTATTTGAATTCAGCCACTTCCTCAAAATTTCCCTCATTTGTCATTAGCCGTTCATTTCCATAATAATGTATTTCTATGTGTGACCATATATTTACTTTTATTGATATTTACTTCCAGTTCCAATTTCTTAGTATTACTTAATAGTGTGTGCGTGTTGACCTTTAGTATCTCTTCGCTATCGCCCAATAGTACTACATCATCGGCATAAACTAACAGCTTATTAATACCATTGAGTTGTAGGCGTTCTTCATCCTCTAAAGATTTGATGGCATGCTCTAGTACAAAATTAAATAATAGAGGAGATAAAACCAAGATTAGAATACAAAATTATATTAACATTAAAAATATTCGTAATGTAAAATCAGGATTAATAAATTAATATTATATATATACATATAAATAAATATAGAATAACTAGTATGGCACTTCCAATATTTCATTGAAGTCCGGACGCAGTAACCGTAAATAATTTTAATCGGATTGGTAAACTATATGATACGGATTAGAAGGTCTTTAATATTCCAGATGTTATGTAGCGTCACATGGTATACTAATATGATGATACTGCATATTAATTATATGAGAGCATTAAAGGACTCAGTAATGTGTTGACATTCCAACAGCGAGCAAAAGAAATTATGCACTTATATCAAACCAATATAATTTATTTTGTGATTAAGATATAAAATATTGCGCATTTGTACACTAGATTATAATTATATGGTAGTATGTAACGTAATTTTTTTCGTGATGGACAAAAACATATGGGTATTAATACTAGCTACAGGTATACTGTATGTATTTTTTTAGGAATGGATTAGTTATTTACTCCCCATGTGGACACTAAAGTAAATCGCAAGAAACGTGCAATTGACCATTCTTAAGCATGTTGCGTATTTTTATTAGTTATATATGTGTGTTTTTTGTGTGAATACAAAAACAAAGAATGAAAAGGGCGTTTGCCTGATAAACATCACAAATAAACTGCAGGAAGTGTTTAGCTAATCATTCTTGAGCGATATTTTTGTGATGAGTATTAGTTTTTGTGATATTTTGAGATATTATGAACGATACGGGGATTTTCTGCTAATGAAAATGAAAATATACTACCGGCAGCATTTAACTGACCATGCTTGAGCGATGTTTTTGTGAAGAACACTTCTGCCAGCTATTTGTGTATTTTTCGAGAGATGAAAAGATAGCATATATCCTCATAAGAAATCATAAAATATGGAGAAACATTTTTAATCAACATTTCGCGATACATATTTTTCCAAAAATAGGCTTATTTTTATTAGTTACTCTTCAGATTATCCGCGTGTCTGAGTGGACACAGAATTAGTTAGAGAAGAGATGATCTGTCCCAACATAGCCTACATGGGCTACAATAATGTTATAAATATGTGATAACATTTGTATTTTTATTTTTGCGTTGACAAAAGTGGTATTCAAGAATAATACATGCACATTATGTAACTGACCTTGCTTTATCGAGATTCAATAATGGAAAGAATTCTGAGATCAATATTGATAGTCATATGTATGTCTGTGATTGGACATGGGGTTGATGAAGGGAGTATTTGCCCCAGTATGGACATCAGGAATAAGGCACAGGCACTTGAAAGACTCTCAGGGTGCCGGGTTGTGGAGGGTTTCGTAAGGGTTGTACTTATAGACAAAGCAAATGAGACAGAATATGAACCATTCACTTTTCCAGAACTACAAGAGATAACGGACTATCTTCTTGTGTATCGAGTGACAGGACTTACCAGCTTGGGACACTTGTTTCCTAATCTTACCGTCATCAGAGGCAACTCATTGTTTGTGGATTATGCTCTCGTCGTTTATGAGATGTTTCAACTGAAGGTAAAATTCATAATTTTAAATCCTAATATCAAGATTGCAGAATTTGTAATGATTTGATGCATTAAAGTCCCGCGCCGTAGCCGAATGGTCTAAGGCAGAGCGACTTGGCACAGAGCTACGGGACTTGCGCTGGTTCGAGTCCCCATAGGCGAAGAAATGTTCTTATGGAATTTCGGTCAGTATGGGACCGGTACCCACTCAGCTTCATGAGGAATTTAGGTAGCTAAAATAAGCTGCGACTCCAGGATGAAAAAAAAAAAAACATTTATAATGGCTGGGGGCCGACATGCTGACCATGTGTCACCCCTGGTCCAGCTGGATGATCGTCCACATCTGTGATTAATACATGTGGATGTGAGGCCAACAACCGGCTGGTAGGCTAAGGGCCTTTAGTACCATACAGTTTTTTAGATGCATTTTAAACTTGCGCGTTTTAGAATACAAAGTATAACTATTATAGTTTCATTTTTTTATTTACATATTTTTTTACAAAATAAATTTTCTGTGCAAATTAAAAATGTCATGATCCTTTACAAATTCTCCATTATGATATATAAAGTGTTCTGAAAAAAAAGTGTTAAACGATTTAGATGGAGGTAAAAATATGAAATTAACATATTTTGAGTTTTTCAGGAAATTAATACAATTCCAGACTACTTAAAAATTATTTGAGGTTCGACGGTCCTTGTTCAAATATAATTGCTGTCCATTATTCATGGGTTTTACCCCTTTGCGAAATTAATCAATTATTTGAAACGCCCCAGCATCTTTTCAGAATTTGAATCTGTGGTTCTCGCAGTGTAAGTTATGTTGTACGATTCTCTTCAAATGTTCCCACATCCAGCTATTTAAAAAGGAATATGCTCAAGGAAATGGAGCAGCCAAGCCAATGACCCTTCTTAACATAGCCTATATATAGGATCATTGTTGTTTATTGTGTTGCATTTCTGATTATTTTGACTTTGTGACGTAATTTCGCTCTTTAATGCCTGTGTTAGATGTCGTTGGATCATCTAATTATTGTGTAACGGTATTCCATCATGCATTCTATTTAAAAACATTTGTTATTTATTGTCAAATTTATTAATTAAAATATAGATATTTTTCATTGAAAAATCACAATGATAGAGAAAAGTGTTACATTTCAGAACACAGACTTTTTTTTAGAATTCGTGTTTATAGGATTTTTTTCTTTTCTTGTATGGTCGAAAGGATACTATTTCCTCTATAAATATTGAAAATGGCCATCATCATTATTATCATCACCACCATCATCCTTCACCGGTGTGGAAAACAACGGGATGCTACCACACCTACAATTCCTTAGTAAAGGTACAAGCATAGCTTGAAAATGTTATGAGTGCAGAATTACTATGGATGGATATTGAAATGTTTTCAGAGCACATTGTTTATTGAAATACTTTATAGAATGAAATGGGTCCTTATTCCACTGAAAGTGCACGTTATTTTATGAGCTATAAGTATCGCACATGGTTCCTGCTGAGTTTATCGGAAAATAATGGAGAAAATATAATGAAATGATAAAATATATACTTTTCCCATTCTTAGTTTACTAAAACAATCAGGCGGGAATAATTCTAGTTAATTCAAGTTTCTGTCGATTAGATTTACAACTCAAATTATTTCTAGATATGATGTGTTAATGCATTATCAGATGCTACAATAAGACCGCGTTATGCAATATATTTTTCTGATAAGTACTAAGCTATATTTAAATAAAGTGTTTTTTAAAAATGTATGACTCTCGCTAATTTCAGCATTCTTATGACATTTGAATGAGTTGGACTAAAGTGTCGTACTAAAAATTATAATTATATATTTATAAGATATGCAGTATACATAATAAATTTGGTTCATTGTATGTGCTTTAGTCAAACGGTAGTCCTACATTAAAAATACTAAATAATTGCACCCCGCAATCCGTGGGTGCCCGTGGACGAATGGTAGAGTGGTTCAGAATTTTATGTAATTACATATTCTGTTGCTGTGTATGTAGTTATAAAAAAGCTAAAATGTCGACGAATTAAACTGAAAAGACCCTTATTTCAAAGTTTTAAATTACATATTTCGAGATATAATACATATTTCACATATTTTCGTCAATCACATTAATTTTCGTTACATAAGCAATATAAAGGAAAAACAATTGTAATTTTTATTATTGTGCTTCTCATGCATTATCGTCAATCCTATACATATCCGTAGCATTTAAAGCTAAATTGTACAAGTTCGATGCGGACAACAATGACTTGTTTTAAACATTTATTCTTCCTTGTTCTCAAACGTTTCAGAATTTATAACAGTCAGTAGCATTTAATTTAACCTGGCACCGGTTGCGTCTTCTTTGCCTTCTAAGCTAAAAACGTGGATTTCTGTTGACAGTTCTTTAATCACTGATGGTAAAACAGTCATCTGCCAAACTTATGATAAACGTATTGGGTGTACGATGAAATCTCTAATTGAAGCATTTGCGAAGCATTCTGCATATTAAAAACAAACAACGAGTTTCTTCAAAGAAACAGGTACTACTTACACAATTGCAGGGACAGCCTGCATCATCTAACAGTGAATTTTACAAAGAACTGTGCATGGCGTTGGTTGCAGGGAACATACTCTGGAACAAACTTCAGGTACCTGAATTCTGAATTTAAACATTTCTTACAAAAATACTGCAACCGCAACATCCCCGACGAGTCCACTCTCAGGAAGAATTACTTGGATTCTTGTTATGTTGACATACTAGAAAAAATCAGGATTGACATAGGCAACTCACCTTTATGGATTTCTGCTGATGAGACGACGGATGATGCACGCCGTTTCATCGCTTATCTAATTGTAGGCACGATGGACTCTGAAGCTGCATCAAAACCCTACTTATTTTTTTTGTAAACCTTTGGAGGTAACAGATAGTTCAACAGTTGCTAAATTCATTAATGATTGACTTAAGGTACTATGGCTAGATGGCGTAAAAGAAGAGAGGGTCCTACTGATGTACACAGATGCAGCTCCATACATGTTACAATTGCTTACTGTATTTTATCCAAACTTACTGCATGTTACATGTACGACTCAACGAGTGACAGAGACAGTTAGTCATGAATTTCCAGAAGTAAATACATTGATATCAGCAACGAAAAAGGTTTTCTTAAAATGCCCTTATCGTCTACAACGCTACAAGGAGCAGCTACCTGATGTACCTCTGCCTCCAGAGCCAGTGATAAGGTGGGCAACATGGATCGAAGCTGTAGTTTTCTACAGTAAGCACTTCGAAGCTGTGAAGTCAGGGATTGAGAAGTTTTCTTCTGATCCTGCAGTGCGTCTGTGAGTGAATCTTTGTTAGCATTCAACAGTTCTAAAGTGCTCAGTTCAGTTTCATACATCGCAAGTCACTTCAGCTGGCTTCCCAACAGTATCAAGAAACTGGAAACTTCAGGTATGCCTCTCCAGGAAGCTGTGAAAATAATGGAAGATGCAGTTCAAAAGGTCAGTGTTGTACCAGGCGAAGTGGGTTGTGTAGTTTCCACTAAACTGCAGTCTGTGCTAAACAAGAACCCTGGATACTCAACTCTTGTTACTCTTTCTCGCTTATTTAATGGCGAAAATGTAGAACCCCCTGAGAATATTATTCCTAGCACAGTCCCTCTCTATAATTATGCACCGTTGACTTCTTGCGAAGTTGAGCGATCTTTTTCAATTTACAAATATATATTGTCAGGCAGAAGACTGTACATGACAATAGAACATTGATTGTGACCGATCCAATGTGACTTAAATGCTTGAATGGTTGACACTTGTACTTCAGTAATGTACTTTGTAGCAGAAGTGAATTAATTAAAAATTGACATAGAGATTTGACTATGTGGTCTTCTTTTATATATCAAATAAATAACATTTTGGATTTGACATATCATTGCTTTATTACATATTTATTTACATATTTCACAATATTTGGTTACATATTCATGTGGGCCTACATATTTCTAAATTTGATATTACATAAAATCCGGGCCCTAGTAATAATAATAATAATAATAATTGTTTTATTATTATTCCGGCTTTTACAATGAATATACATTTTTCCAGTACCCATGTTCCCAGTTAACTACACATTTGTTTCAACACATTTTTCCATTCTTGTCTGTTCATCCATATATCTTCTTCTACTTCCCATTCCCTCTTAGTTTCATTGATTCCCTGAATCCACGTAATATTTGGTCTACCCTTCTTTTTCCTTCCCTGTGGTTCCCAATCCATGATTATCTTAGGTAGCCTTCCTTCTTCCATCCTTCTAATGTGTCCGTACCAATTTAATTGTTTCTTCTTTATAAAATCTAATATTGAATATTGCACCTGCATTTTTTCTTTTATATATGAATTTCTGATAATAATAATAATAATAATAATAATAATAATAATAATAATAATAATAATAATAATAATAATAATAATAATAATTACACTTTAAAAACCTTTGCCCGGGCCCATAGAAGGCAAAGTTCAATTCATCTTTACTGTGCTGTATACTTATAAACATGAAAACGTAAACACTATCAATCTATCTAGAAAGATAGTCTTAATGCAAACAATCATGCTAATCATGAGAGGTATAGATAGGAAGTGAATGGAGTAAGCTTATACTAAGTAGAACTTATAACAAGGGCAGCTCTTTAATGCAAGCTTAAGTAGTAAGAACTTCTGATTTGTTATATAAAAATGTATAAAGAAATTTAAAAACATGCACTTAATAGAATAGAAGACCTACAAGAAGTATAATACAGTAAATTATGCTTCTGGAATGATTGGATAACTGAAGAATTCATATAATAAGCACAAGTACGTAGTAGGCTGTCATAAAAACATCATGACACTGATATTTGTTCATGGAGTTAAAGAGTTATAGCTAGAGACCGAATGTTAGGGAAAATGCCTACAGTTATTTTTATAGATATTGTAAAAGTGACTCATATAAGTTCATACCCACGACCCTAAAGTTGTTTTCCATGAAATTAATTTTGCCTATAAATGCTTATTTCAGCTTACAATGCTTATAAATGCCTATTTGCCATTTTTTCTCGAAATTAACTTAATATTTCAATGAAATTAATTCAAATGGACAAACTTCATGACACATATCATTGCAAAAGAAAACCTGTGAGTGGAAATATCATTTTTATGTTGGTAACACTGAATTCAGTCAGTAGTCCTCGTTCACAGACAGTTGCTTCAAAGATAAAGTGGTGCGACAAGTATATGTGGCTTGTTTTATCTTTAGAACAATTGTTTTACGATCCCTAAAGAACGGACAACAGTAAACAGTAAGACAAACTGACCAATTTCGTGAAAGAATTTGGTGCGGAAATATTCTCAAGTGACGGTTCAATATTGTTTTGCAAAGTTTGTAAAAATTCAGTGAATTGCGAGATGAAATATCATGTTTCGCAGCACGTACACACTGCAAGACATAGGGCCTACATATGTTCTTTGTAAAAAGGCAAAACTAGTTCCAAAATCATCTCTGATATTTTCCTATGCTATTGATAGCATATATTTATTTCTGTATGTAAGGCTGTAATAATTTATATTGTAGTCCATTTTTGTAAGAGCCCATTTTGAATTTTTAGTGCCTATATTAATGATTTTAGTCTCTTTTTGCCTGCATATTTTGAATTTTTTAAGTGCCTAACATCCGGACTCTAGTTATAACTGCCTTATAACGACAGAGAAAGTATTTTATGTTTAGGCATATTATTATTTCTAGTAGATGTGGTCAGCCCTACATTATTTAAATGTTCAATTCATAGTCACATGACATGGTCCTAAATCTGAACAAGATACGAGGGTGGGAAAGTCGTGACAATTTATTTTAAAGTAAAGTGATCTCACTGCAGGCCTTAGGAGGCCTTTTGGGATAGTAGGATGTTAAGAGCCCCACCTTTTTAGACAATCGGCACGAGAGGTCAGTCCGGGGTGTCGCTCGTCTTTATCCCTGGATAGTAAATGTATTCATTTTCGTTAGGGACATGACCATGGTACCGCTAGAACAATTTATTTTGCGTATCAATATTTTGAAATACATAATATATATGTATTCACATAGATATGAAGCATACAAATGAAAATATATAGATAATGTTAAGTGTATATAGGCCTAGAAATTAGGAACCGTTAATATCTTACGAGCAATTAGAGTTTATTAGGGCAATTAAAGTATTACGATATACAGAGTGCTCTAAAATTCCCCTTACAAACTTCTACGACTTGTAAAAGGGACTGAGTTAATAATATTTATAATCGGAAACCATGTCCGGAAACTTACCGTTTCCGTGCTACAGCCGTTTGAAGACATGTTTTTAACGCGATCACTTTTACAAGTAGCCTAATTTAATTATTATTAGGCGTGACACAGTACATCACTTGTTTTACAATTCACCATTAATAATAAAAGAAACAAAATGGAAACTGAATCATGACTTGCATTAATAATTCCGGATACACCCTCCACAATCAATTTTTGCAGTTTTTAAAATTTCGAAAAAAAAATTAACACCTTTTTTTTTAAAAAAAAAAAGGGGGGAACACCAAATCTTGGAATACTCGATAGGGAATTTTCGATTTAGACGAATCGCGAAGCCATTACTTGTTAAGACACGTGACGTACGTAAATGCAATGCTTGTTTTCAAACGGCTGTAGCACGGTCATAGTTTCCAATTCTAAATATGATCAACTCAGTCCCCTCTACAAGTCCTAGAAGTTTGTAAGGGGAATTTTAGAGCACCCTGTATGTATGTATATTATATATACCTATTCTAAATTTATACTCTCAAATTAGCCCCTTCATTCGTTCACAGCAAGCTCTTAATGATATGGAAAACTCTGAATACAATCTGCCTTACAATATGTTAATCAGTTCATGTTCGCGAACATTCGCTATGATATCTCTTTTATCAAACCTTATGCTAATACCATGAAATGGAGAAAAGGACAGTGTCAAGATATGATGCAACCACTCCCTATGGAGGTCAAGATCGCCGAACATTTAAAACATCCCACAATAGCAGTTTAGTTGTGTCTTGGCGCGGCTTCTATACTTCTGAGCTTGTTGACCCCTATTAGATAAGTATAATTCACATACTTATTAAAAAGAATATTTTCTGCTACCTTATATAACACTGGTCAATATGATTTTTGTCTCATGAGTACCAATAGTTGTACTTAATGCAGTTTTTTATCGTATTTTCAAATATGTGTTCGGAATTTCTCCGTTACTCACAGATTTTTTTATTTCAATTTCAATTAATGAATTTAAATAATTATTTTTTAATAAACGTGTTTTTCGTCCATTTGTCCATTGTAAAATAAAACCAAATGAGCTAACTCACTAGATTTCAGCTATGGAAAAGAGATATCAAGGCAAATGGAATCCTAATATGCTGGCCGATTATTGTTGGAGACCATCAAAAGGGATGCTGCACAGGCGAAATATAGCAGAAAATCGCCATTTCTTACTTTCTAGGTGAGTCCGAATGTTCGAATATTGTGTAGTTACGAATGTAGAAAATATTAAAGTGTTTGAAATTATAAATTCCTGTCTCTCTGAAACATTGCGTGATGGAGAAAAACCGATATCATATTTGAATTCAGGAGAAAAAATACTATCAGAATCACATATTTTTCTTTCTAAACAAAAAAAAAGTTTCTTTTTTGTTGCTCGGTGTAATTCGACACAGCCATCTTCAGTCTCGGAAAAAAGTGCCAGTCGACGACTGCTCCCCGAAAATGATATAATCATAATTCCAAAGCAGTAATAAAGATGACCTAGTAACAGGTTCACAATGTATTATCACATTTTTCTGTGATCGATGTTCTACACTCATATAGTTTTCCTCCAAATATCTCTCCTTCTCAGTAGTGGTCTTGCAATTCATTTATCACTTTCTTTACGTCCTGCAGCCTCTCCTTCCCATGGAATCTAATCCAACAGTCTTTTGATAGCCTTTCATCATCCATTCGTTTTACTTGTCCACATCATAACAATTGTCTGTAATTTACAAAATATACAATTTAATTTGTTTTATTCATATGTTTTATTGTCTATTCACTTCATTTCTTATTCTGTCTAATTTAAGACCTAATGAAAGGTGCATTAATGAATGCAAGGCTTGTTCAAAATATATGGTTAAGGTTATTATTTATTGCCTCCAGTTACTATTGAAAATAAAAGGTAAATTGCATCTTAAGTATTTAGGCCCACCCTATATTATAATTATACATTATACAAATTTAAAATTGATAAACGAAAAATAACCTATAATTTAAAGAAAATCATCTCCATCGTTATCATCAGTGCCTACATTACAATCATTTTTAGTGTCCCTTTTATCTCTCAGGTACTTCACTTTTTTATATAGAGTGCTCTAAAATTCCCCTTACAAACTTCTAGGACTTGTAGAGGGGACTGAGTTGGTAATATCTAGAATTGGAAACCATGTCCGGAAACTTAGCGTTTCCGTGCTATAGCCGTCTGAAAACATGTTTTTAACGCGACCACTTTTACAAGTAACTTATTATGAGGCGTGACACAGTACATCACTTGTTTTACAATTCAACTCATTAATAACCAAATAAACAAATGGAAACTGAATCATGACTTGCGTTAATAATCCCGGATACACCCTCCACAATCAATTTTTGCAGTTTTCAAAATTTCAAAAAAATTTGAAATTTTTTTGAAAAAACGCCAAGTCTTGGAATACTTGATACGGAATTTTCGATTTAGGCGAATCGCGAAGCTATTACTTGATGAGACACGTGACGTACATTCAGGCAATGCTTGTTTTCAAACGGCTGTAGCACCGAAACGGTAAGTTTCCGGACATGGTTTCCAATTCTAAATATGATCAACTCAGCCCCTTCTACAAGTCCTAGATGATTGTAAGGGGAATTTTAAAGCACTCTGTATGTTATTCTATAGCTAAGGGTCTTTATGGGTATTTAATAGATAGAAGTACTCATGTATTAGGGATTAGGGAATATACTTATTTTAGACTGCGTCATTATTATTGTCACCATGAACTGAACCTTGAAAAGACTGGTTGTGCGAACTGTGACCTGAGGAATCATCAAATCTCCATTTCTTTATCAAACACAGCTGATCGGTATCTTCAGTCTAAAATTATTCTATAACCGACTCCATAGTAATAAATAGGCGTTTGACTGTTAGGTCAGCCAAAGATTCCAAAACAACAAGAACATTGTTTTTTATTATTATTTTCATATATTTAGGTTAACGAAGCTTTTTATAGCTAGTTTTTTACGAGGGAAAATTTTCAAGTGCACTTGCTGTTCATTATAACGTCATTGGATATTGATGTCTAATTTAGCCTCCATTAGACAGGCATAACATCTTCATCAGACATAATCCGTGTTGTTTCAATGACTTATTGTAGTCCCTCCTGTATTTTCGAGCGCGTTCCGTGATCAGTCTCATTTCCTTTAGAATATTGAAACCGTCGGCTCTTAAGCTCATTTGTGCGGAGTAAATTAAAGCAGAAGTTGATGTGGAATCTCTCAAGTCTTTTGTTTTCTGTCGTTTTGTTCCTTCACGTCAAAACACGATTTAAATGAAATCTCAGGGCGACAATATTTCCCCCGTAGGCCCCTATATAGGCTAGATCTATAGGAAGAATTTTATTGAAATATATACACTGCTCAAAACAATTAGAGGAACACTTGTAATAAATTGAATAAGTAATTGTTTTTTAAAGCTATTATGCTGAAAGTTGGACAATATGTAAATTGAATTATTAATTTTATAATTGGATACAAATTTTAAAGATCCATAGCCTAAATACAGAGAAATTACCTCAAATAACAAATATAGAGATTTTTTTTATTTTGGAAGGCACTGGCCACTTCTAATTGGTAAGCTTCCTGATGTTGCTATAGTGACGAACGTTGATTATTGCCTTGTTTATTGAAGTCTCTGACAAAATGAGGCATTTAAATGAGTTGAAGTGTATCATGCTCTACATCTTTTACGACAAGGTCAATCTCTGCGACAAGTGGCTAGAGAGCTTGGGGTTTCTCCTTCCGTGGTGTCCAGGTTACACAACAGGCACAGAGAGACAGGTCAGTATTGTAGAAGACGTGGCCAGGGCCGTAAATTTAAAACAAGCCCCCAGGATGACAGATACGTTGTTCTTTCTGCTCTTCGACAGCGTACAAAAACTGTAAAAGACCTGCAGAATGACCTTCATATGGCTTCCGGAATCCGAGTTTCAGACCAAACCATAAGGAACAGATTAAGGAAAGAGAATATGCGTCCAAAAAGGCCCGTTAAAAAACCACGCTTAACAAATGGGCATAAGGCAGCAAGACGTACGTATGCTGAAACCATGGTGATTGGAACCTGAACCAGTGGGAGTCTGTGCTCTTCTCGGACGAATCCAGGTATCGTCTTACACGTTGTGATGGTCGATTGAGGGTGTGGGGATGGCCAGGGGAAAGATTTTTCTGCAGAGGCTGTACAGGAAATTGATAGATTCGGAGGAGGTTCCATAATTGTGTGGGCCGGAGTTATGTACAACAATCGTACGGACCTTGTACTTGTTCCCCAGCGACTGAATGCTGTCCGGTATATCGAACACGTTCTGGAAGAGCATGTAGTACCTGCTGCCATTGGAGTAGGCCCTGGATTTCTGTTTATGCAGGATAATGCCAGGGCACATTCTGCGGCTGTCACCAGGGATTTCCTGATGAGGAATGAAATTGAGGTAATGGAGTGGCCAGCGGTCAGCCCAGACCTCAACCCTATTGAACACTTGTGGGATCTTCTAGACAGGAAGGTCAGGAACCGACATCAAGCTCCACAAACTCTGCAGCAACTTGGAGATGCTCGATGAAGGATGAATGGAAGAATATCCCGCAAGAGGAAATCCAGAATCTTATTGGGAGCATGCCACGAAGGTGCCAAAGTGTCATCGAATGTCGTGGAGGCCATACACGATACTAACTCTATATAACGAGTGTTTAACTTTGAAAAATAAGCACAAGATTCAATTGCTTACATAGCGGAATTATTTGAAAAGTTAATTGTCAGCGTTATTCATTTGTTTTTACTGACATGAGCAATAAATAAATAACCACAAATAAAGTACTTTATTAATTTCATGTTTGTAACTTTATCCAATGAAAAAATATTTGTATATTTCATAGTGTTCCTCTAATTGTTTTGAGCAGTTTTTTTTTTTTTCAAATTTTTCATTTATTCTGCATGACTTTTTCTTCCGAGGCTTATACTCTGACTTAAGATCAGACATTATGTCTTTGAAATTATTAAAATTTGCTCTACTTCATTTTTCGTAAGTTGTTCGGTCAATATATGAATTGTTTAATCTTCTCATTATATCACGAATTTTTTCCTCTTGATAAAAATCGAGTTTGAGATCTTACCTGCAATAAACAACAAATTATTTTATTTTAATATTCGTTAACTTATTTATAAAACGTCTTTCTAGCGAAGAAAGTAACAAAAAGTAGGAGAAAAAATATACCTTATGATTTTGAATTACTGCTGTTTAGGAAGAAACAAGAACGGAATCTTGGACTCCTTTGAAACATAATTAAAAGGACCCATGTTTCTAAAAATAGCATGCAAAATATTAATTGTATTTTTTTCTGTACCCTGTTTATGTTGTCTCGAAATGTTTTATAAATTTCTTTATCTCTCCTAAAATATCAGTGCTTACTTGAAGGTCCCATAACCAAAACTTTTATCTAATCAAGCGCTAATGCTCAAACAAGCAACAAACTTAAGAAAGAAAAGTCACTAATCTAATGTACACCGTGTTTAGTCACTACTGTATTGGGATATTACGTGAACTGAAGGCCTTGGAACGGAGAGGAGCAGCCCTAGTGACGCGATGTGCTAAAACGTGATGTTGCTGGTCCTCCTATATTTAGCGCCATCCGAGATTTTAGTTGCACCATGTTTTATTTTTAGGATTTCTGACAACTTTATGTGCAACTACCCTACTGTGCGATGCCCGATGTTATATACGTATATATATAGTCCACCGCTGTGGTCTCGAGGTAGCATGCTGCCTTGTCACGCAGCTGGCCCGCGTTCGATTCCCGATCGGGAGAGGCTCCTGGGTGTGCTTTTTTTTCGGGGTTTTTCCTCACCTGTAAGACAAATGTCAGGAAGCTTAGGGCCCAACGGTTCCCGAAAATCATCCGGCCATCATTATCATCTTTATCATTATTATCATCATCCTTCATCGGCGTGGAAAGCAGCGGGAAGCTACCACACCTATAATTCCCTAGTAAAGTTGCAAAGCATATGAAAATGCTATGATTGCAGTGAAAGACCTGCCCTCGAGCAGAATTACTATGGATGAACACACACACACACATATATATATATATTTTTTTTTTTCGATGTAATAATTAAATTTCGACATTTAGCATTGAAAACCAAATATGACATAAAAAGAAAAATTACACACTTCAATTAATAAAGTAATACATTGTCATTTAACACCGGTATGTTTTCTTCATTGTGCCCCGATAAACTCTAAACGATGTTTTTCTCAGGTTTTATAATGTCTTTGATATCTTCCTTGTGCACATTTCAAGATTCTGCAGTCAATATTCAATCCTCTTCATTTTTTTCACGTCTCTTCCTCTAAGCCTACTTCTTCCATTGGTCTGCTACTCCTTGTATCCATGTTAGTTTAGTCTTTCTCTTTTCCTTCTTCGTGTCGAATTCTATTCATAAATCTTTCTCGGTAATATGTCTTCTATCATCCTTTTCATATGTCCAAACCGATTTAATTGTATTATGTTTATAGTTTCTATTAGGGATCCTTACACTTTCTTCTTTTGTATTGTAACATTATTACTATATCTCTCTCTTTCTCTCTGAAATTCTTTCTAATCGTCGCGTTACCAGAAGTCCTTTTCTGTTGAATATAATTTACCCATTGTTCTTGTATTCAAATGCTACCTATACGTCTGAGCCATATTTAAAGTGTTTTTTTAATAATTGCATTAACAAAGTTCGTTTTTGTGTATATTGTGATATCTTTAACACATAAAACGCTGTTTAATAGTAATATATCACGATATATTCGACATTTAAAATAAAATATATCTCACATCAGTGGAATAAGAGCCCGTCTCAATCTGACATTGAATGTTGTTTCTGTAGAGGAACTGAATTACATAGTTCAGATTTGTTGTTCCAGGAACTGGGGTTGAAAAGCCTAACAACAATACTTAGAGGATCTGTTCGAATAGAGAAAAACCACGTATTATGCTACTTGTACACAGTGGACTGGAAATCTGTAATATCAAATGGCGAACTGTATGCAAAGAACAACAATCCGGAAAACCTACTGTGTCCTGGGTGTCCAACTACATGCGATAGCAATTACTGTTGGGGGCGTCTCGCTTGTCAGAAGAAAAACAGCTATGGCGATCACATATGCCATGAACTTTGTCTTGGTGGATGTACTGGTTCAGGTCCTCATGAGTGTTCCGCTTGTGTTCGTATGATAAGCGACGCTGGGGTTTGCATTGCGAACTGCCCTCGTGATAGGTACCTACTATTTTAAACTGTGTTACATCATAACTAGGGTTCGCGGTTTTGTCACAAAACCGGATTCTGAATTTATCGAGAAATATTGCCTAATTCGGAGGGTGTTCAAATATCTGGCGTTCACTCGTAAGGAGCGGTACAGTACAGGAAATGTAAATAGTGAAGTATATAATTAATAATTCCACCGCTGTGGTCTCGAGGTAGCGTGCTGCCTTGTCACGCAGCAGGCCCGGGTTCGATCCCCGGTCGGGGCAGTTTTTCTGGGTGAGGTTTTTATCAGGGTTTTTCCTCACCTGTAAGACAAATGTCAGGAAAACTTTAAGGCCCAAACGGTCCCCGAAATCATATGGCCATCATCATCATCCATATCATTATCATCATCATCCTTCACCGGTGTGGAAAGCAACGGGAAGTTACCACACCTACAATTCCCTAGTAAAGCTGCAAGAATAGCATGAAAATGCTATGATTGCAGTTAAGGACATGCCTTTGGACAGAATTACTGTGGATGGATAATTAATAATTAATGACCACACTGCAACTAAGTTTTAATAAATGTCGTAATAAACAACTGCAGTTAGATACAGCTGATGACATTTTTTTTTTTCCTGGTGTACCTTCTCTACGACTGACCTGGATGACAACGAACTCCTCATACAAACACAGAGCTCCTATATAAACAATAAAATTTATTCATAAACCGTAGTTTTCATGTAACCTGCTTATACCTTTGACTGACGTCATTAATGACCCGGAGAAGTACGCGATACAATATAATTCAGGTGACAAAACCGCGAAGCCTAATCATAACCACCTCCGATTGTATACATATCTTTGTCTTGTTCGTAGTGGTGGAGAGGCATGCATACTAAAATGACACCGCGAGCGATGTCGGTGGTAGCATCACTACCTGACCTGAAGGGTCAACCATACCGGCAAGGGCGCAAGAGTTACCTTGGTAGAAAGAGTGACGATCTTTCACTGCAAAAATTAAATCGTCAAGAAATAGAGCATGACTTTCACTAGAGTAAAATTCTCCAGAGGTATAAGTCCTGGTAGGGAGTAAAAATATAACTCAGGATAGGGCTGTATGGAGAGCTTATGTCCGTGCGGCCATGAATCTCCGGATTTAATAATACTAATGAGTTAGTTTCAGTTAGTTACCACCTAATAAGAAATGCCAGAGCGCTGTTAATAAATGGATGTTCCTCCACTCTTAAGATATTCTTAAAAAAATATTATATACCCCAGCCACTTATTCTCCGACCCTGACGTTTTCACGACAGTGTTGCCGATATGTATATTCAATGGAAGGGGCCGCTCTATGTATGCGGTTAGCAGACATACAGCTGACAACATCTCAGCAATCAAACCTTACTAGCGCGCTATAGCTGCGTCAAGAGCAGTGATTGGTTGTAGCGGACATCTGCTCCCACTCAACTATCTCCTTATTGGCAGTAGAGGGCGAGCTTCTCCCTTTACCCCTCGTATAACCTAAACTTCAGAGCCGGACATACGGCGTACTGTATCTACGCTTATTATCGGTGGTAGCCTACTATAATAACCATTACAAGATGGAAATTTGGCAACAAATACATACGTATGCAAAATTAAGAATACAGTAAAAGAGTTTATTTTCTAGAATTGATGTTGCAGCTTGGATGTTAACTATTCAAAATACTGTCAGTATGAGTTCAATTATAGTAAAAAATATAGAAGAAAAAAGTAGGGCCTAAAACTCTTCAAGTTTTTACTCTGTGTACTGTATTCCAGTTGGCTACTTCTTTTAGATCTATATTATCATATTTGATTGGTTATATAAATTACCTTCCATGCTATAAAAGTGATATTATTTTATGAATGATGCATGAGTTTAAACATTGTTTAGGCATGTCATAAAGTTATGTAATTTTCCGGTTGGGTACAAATAACATAACTGCGCAGATTTTAAGTATGGATTCCTTAGATTAAATAATATTGCACAAGATTACAACCTAGAAATGTCTTCAACGTAAACTATAGTAATGGCCCAGTGTGGCAAAAAAATGGAAATAACAAAAATAGTACTAAATGAGAAAACGCTATAACAAGTAAAAGATATCAATTATCTAGGTGTATCTTTACGTTGTAATAGAGAAAAAGACATAAATAATAAAGCATAAATATTTCAATATGTATGTGTCACTCTTAAAATAACACTGCGGAAGAAAATAAGAAAAACACATTTAAAATTTTATAAAGTATTGGCTGTGCCTGCAATATTGTAGGGCTCAAAAATATGGACTCTGAATATACAGCCAATTAAAAGAATAGAATCATCATCATCTTAAGGAGCGACAACATCAAAAGTGAAAGTTTTGGCCTTCTCAACAATCCTCCTCCATGCCAATCTGTCTCTTGCCATATTCAAATTAGTCACTTTCATTTTCCTTAGATCGTTCATTGTGTCATCCTCCCATCTGATCTTCGGTCTTCCTACAGCTCTGCCTCCTATAGGTTTCCATTTGTAGAGTTTTTTGACCAGTGTCTGATCATCCATTCTTATCAAATGTCCAAGCCAACCAATTCTGAGAGATCTTATATGGTTTACTATGTTCTGATTTTTTAATAATTTGTTTAGTTCGTTATTTGTTTTGATTCTCCAACAGTTATCAGTTCCTCTATTTGGTCCAAATATTCTTCTTAAAATGTTTCTTTAAAAAATTAGTAATTTCTGTTTTATTGTTTCTTTTAGGACCCAAGTTCCACAAGCATATGTAACTACTGGTCTAATGAGTGTTTTGTATAACTTTATTTTTGCAGATTTTGATATTAATTTGCTTTTAAATAAGGTTCTATTTGCAAAATAAGCTTTATTTCCATTTACCAATCTTTCTTTAATTTCCTCTTCTAATGTATTATGTCCATTTACTTTGGCACATAAGTATTTGAATGATTCTACTGTGTTAATTTGTATATCATCAATTTGTAGATTTTCAGATTTTCTATTGTGATTACTACATTTTAAATGTTTTGTTTTCTCTTGATTTATTATTAGACCATTTTTTTTTAGATTCCTCTTTCAATTTTGTGAAGGTTTCACATAATGCTTGTCTGGTTCTTGCTTAATCAGTATGTCATCTGTATAAGCTATACACTGTTTGAATAGAAACAGCAGAAATGAAATATTTACGATTTGTGGCAGGATATATTTTAATTAATAAAAAACGAAGTGAAGATATCCGTAAAGAACTACAAATACTGAGTTTGACAGATACAATAGAAGAGTATAGGAGAAAATGGTATAAACATGTCTGCAGAATGGATACCAACAGATTGCCTATAAAAAGTCTGAACTATCAACCAAGAGGAGGAAAAAGAGACCGGAGACCCACGAAAGAGATTGACACAGCAGCTATAATACTTGGAGCCGGGACGAACCAAAAAGGTTTAATCCTTGCAAGAAGAAGAAGATTCCTTAGAGTAAATATTGTCACCAGTTGACGGTGCGTAGGATTCCGATGGAATTTCTTTGAATAAACACAACAGATGTTCACAGAAATGTTCCATATTCACTTTATTTACTTCACTATAATTCACAAATAACTTGCTGCTAATAGAATATCTTACTTCACAATTTATTTATCGCTTAGTCCTTTATACTCGCTAACGCTTTCACTTACAGCACTTTCTTGTCTTCACTCATGATATCGCTCCATCGGCCTGCTACTCGGATACAAGGATCCTCTTATATGTGTGATTGTCAGAACCATCTAGAAACACTACAGCACTTTCTTGTCTTCACTCATGATATCGCTCCATCGGCCTGCTACTCGGATACAAGGATCCTCTTATATGTGTGATTGTCAGAACCATCTAGAAACACTACAGCACTTTCTTGTCTTCACTCATGATATCGCTCCATCGGCCTGCTACTCGGATACAAGGATCCTCTTATATGTGTGATTGTCAGAACCATCTAGAAACACTACAGCACTTTCTTGTCTTTCACTCATGATATCGCTCCATCGGCCTGCTACTCGGATACAAGGATCCTCTTATATGTGTGATTGTCAGAACCATCTAGAAACACTACAGCACTTTCTTGTCTTCACTCATGATATCGCTCCATCGGCCTGCTACTCGGATACAAGGATCCTCTTATATGTGTGATTGTCAGAACCATCTAGAAACACTACAGCACTTTCTTGTCTTCACTCATGATATCGCTCCATCGGCCTGCTACTCGGATACAAGGATCCTCTTATATGTGTGATTGTCAGAACCATCTAGAAACACTACAGCACTTTCTTGTCTTCACTCATGATATCGCTCCATCGGCCTGCTACTCGGATACAAGGATCCTCTTATATGTGTGATTGTCAGAACCATCTAGAAACACTACAGCACTTTCTTGTCTTCACTCATGATATCGCTCCATCGGCCTGCTACTCGGATACAAGGATCCTCTTATATGTGTGATTGTCAGAACCATCTAGAAACACTACAGCACTTTCTTGTCTTCACTCATGATATCGCTCCATCGGCCTGCTACTCGGATACAAGGATCCTCTTATATGTGTGATTGTCAGAACCATCTAGAAACACTACAGCACTTTCTTGTCTTCACTCATGATATCGCTCCATCGGCCTGCTACTCGGATACAAGGATCCTCTTATATGTGTGATTGTCAGAACCATCTAGAAACACTACAGCACTTTCTTGTCTTCACTCATGATATCGCTCCATCGGCCTGCTACTCGGATACAAGGATCCTCTTATATGTGTGATTGTCAGAACCATCTAGAAACACTACAGCACTTTCTTGTCTTCACTCATGATATCGCTCCATCGGCCTGCTACTCGGATACAAGGATCCTCTTATATGTGTGATTGTCAGAACCATCTAGAAACACTACATTTTTCTCGGGTCGAACACTCGAGAATCGATCTTTCTGGAAACGCTAATGAATTCTTCTCTGTCATATAAGGCGAGTCCCAACTCTCGCCGCCTCCAACGAAATTAAAAAAAAAAAAAACTCAACAATGCGTGACATTATAATCAAAATGTAGTTTCCTTAGAAGATTATTTGTATCTATTTATATACCCCATACTCTTCCCCGTGGAGATTAGGGTGCTCCCTGGTGGGAGTGTTTTAACCAAGCTACGTAATTTGGTTACGCTTACTCATAGATATCAATGAGTGATATGAGGGGTCGGCATATCATCTTAATGAGACACCTAGTGAGTAACTAAGGTATTACTTGGATGGGTAACGATCTGTAAACTTTTCACAGATGTCTCTTTTTTCAGACTTGCAGTTTCTTATGAATCTTTTAGAAGTTTATTTTCTTTTTATCTATTTTCGAGATAAGACTAATTCCTACATTGTTCTTATCTTTAGGTTGAGGGTATCAACCTGAACATCTACAAGCGGGTATGAAAATCTTCAGATCCGGGACCCACGGCTTAAACTCCCTCCCAGAGGACTATTCCCTTGAATGTTTATATCCTAAAAAATCATCGACTCCGGCCGGAAAGCAAGAAACATAACCACTAACCCATCGCGGCCTACGAAAATTATTTTTATACTTGACCTATTCTTGCTTACTTCATAATAATGCTGAATATTATTGTTTAGACAACGTAGAAAATGAGAAGGAGAACAATATGCATTTTCCCTTGACATATTTCGATCTCATATTCAGTTGTTGCATAAATTAATTAAAATGAAATAGAAATACATACTTTTATTAATGTTATGCAAAGCCGCGTATTATATATTTTATCACAAAATGTCAAAGGAACAAATTGTTCTATTTCATAGCCATATGTGCAGCACTGTGTAATTATTATAAACTTCTATAGTATGTATTTCCCCCGAGAAAACCGTATATACATTAGCGTATATACATTAGATTGTATAAGATATTTTAATTGTATTTACCCCAAGGAATTCGTACTTTAAATCTGCGCATTTATTACTTTCAACCTTACAAACATTTTATACTCTACATTTATTGGATAAAAACATGTACACCTATTATTTAATCTAGCACAATACTTTAGTTGAAACACATATATTGCAACATGAACAACATGTTATTTTAGCAATTATACTAGTACAATGTCTAGTTCCTTCTTGAATACATATTAAAACTTTAAGCATTAAGATAAGTTATTGGATGAGGTTGGATAAACTTTGACAATTTTGTTTGCAGGTTTGAATTCATGGGCCGGCGCTGTATAACAGAAGAAGAATGTCGGATTTCCGATGTTCCACCAGCGTACCTCCAGAGAACTCTTCTCCCAGGTCTTCCTAGTAAAGCGTGGATACCATTCAACGGTTCATGTACCTTAATGTGTCCTCTAGGCTATCAGCCTGTAGTTAATAATTTCGGCAAATACACGTGTGAGGAATGTGTTGGATACTGTAGGAAGGTGTGTGGTAGTGGACATCACATACCTATTGAAAGCATTTATCATATTCAAAACTTAAATGGTTGTACTTACATTAATGGCTCTTTGATAATTCGCCTCTTCATGGGAACTCAGGCAGTAGAAGAATTGGAAAAGAATTTTGACGGGATCGAAGAAATCAGTGGTTTCCTCAAAATATATTACTCTTTTCCTCTCACAACTTTAAACTTTTTCAAAAGGCTCAGAATTATTCGCGGCTTGGAACTTGAGTGCGATCAATTTGCACTAGTAATAGTTGGCAATGACAACCTTCAAGAACTTTGGAACTGGGATTTAAAACCTAAAAACTTCACTATAGAAAGGGGAACGTTGTCTATTCATTCAAATCCTAAATTATGTATGTCAGAAATAGACACCTTCAGAGATATTTCAGGCTTTCGAAACGATTCTGCAGTTGAAATATCACAGGAGTCTAATGGCAACAATATGGCTTGTAAACCAGTGAAAATGAATGTTTCTTCGAGGATAATTAATTCTACTTATGTAGAAATTAGTTGGAAATCATTTGATACCTTCATAGGCCGCGGAACTCTGCTTGGGTACACCGTCCATTACGCAGAAGCTATAAATGAGAACTCTACCTATCTTGAAGATAAAGATAATGACGAATGCGAAAATAACAAGTGGAGAGTGGCTTATGTTGTGCTTAATTCGCAATCCGATATTCCTACCAACATGTCTTATGTTATTTCAAGACTGAAACCTTTCACCCGTTATGCTTTTTATGTTAAAACTTACTCTACTGCTTTAGCGACTGTTGGAGGCCGAAGTTCCATCCAGTACTTCAGAACATTTCCAGACAGACCTTCTATTCCCAGATATTTAAGAGCATATGCTAATTCGAGTTCAGAAATGATTGTTCATTGGCAGCCACCTTTATTTCCTAATGGCGAGATATCTCATTATTTTATTGTAGGCTGGAGACATTACGACGACAGTAATTTGTTAGAACAGAGAGATTATTGTCAATTTCCTTTGCAGTCTAACAAAAAAGTAGAGGAGGAACAATTTATTTCAAATCAACCAAATATCAAGAAAGCCTGTGGTAATAAAAGAGCACCTGAGGCTTGCTTATCCAATGACGATTCAAGATTCAATTTTATTTACACTCAAGAAGCTATCAATGAAGAACAAGAATCGTGTGATCAAGAGACTTCTATATACAGTGTGCTTTATAGTCATAGGTTGTATGGAAATGGGGGTGGTATTTACGATTCTTATGATTTTGCTTACAGTCAGTTCGAACAACGTACGGAAGGTAACAGTACGAATGCAATACTCCGAGATTTGCAGCATTTTGCTGAATATACAATAAAGGTCGTGGCGTGTAGAAAAGATAGATATGGAAATATAGATCATAAATGGAATGATAAACGATGTAGTCCAGCCAGTTTGATAACCGCTCGAACACAGAAATTAGAAAACGCAGATCAAATAAATTCAAGCTTTGTCAAAATTTCCATTGAATCAACTACAGTTAGAGTATTTTGGTTAGAGCCACTGAATCCAAATGGTATTATAGTAGCATACAATGTAAAATACAAGAGGACGGATATAACAAACTATAAACCAGCTACGATTTGTTTGACAAAACTTCAATTTGAGAAGACAAATAATTGGTTCGTATTAAACAACATGCATCCTGGAAAATACTGTTTACGTTTGAAAGCGGTATCGTTAGCAGGTCGAGGAAAGTCCACGGACTGTATAGAATTCACTGTAATGCATGATACAATTCTCTATTCCAGAAAAACTGAGATTATTATTCTTACAGTTATTATAACTATGCTTCTCATCTTGATTTTTGGGGCACTTTTTTATTGGGGAAAGAAGATTAAGGCAGAAAGTGAAGCTACTAAAACGATAATTACATCAGTTAATCCAGACTATGCAATTATTCCTACATATCAGCCGGACGAGTGGGAAATTGTTAGAGATAAAGTAGAGATTGTAAAAGAATTAAGTCGTGGTACATTTGGAATCGTATATGAGGGAATTTTATATCCAGCAAATATTCATTGTGCTGTTAAAACAGTAGATGAAAAGGCAACTGCCAGAGAAAGAATCGAGTTCCTTAACGAAGCATCTATAATGAAGTCTTTCACTGGAGGACATCATGTTGTGCGACTATTTGGCGTTGTCTCGAGAGGGCAGCCACCTCTTGTTATTATGGAACTCATGAGTATTGGAGATTTGAAATCTTTTTTGAGAGAAGCTAGAAACGAAGTTCCTCATAGAATAACACTTTCCCGCGTTTTACTAATGGCTGCACAAATTGCAGATGGAATGGCTTATCTTGAGGCTAACAAATTCGTACACAGAGATTTGGCAGCAAGAAACTGTATGATATCTAAAAATTATACCGTAAAAATTGGCGATTTTGGAATGACAAGAGATATATATCATTCTGATTATTACAGGAAAGGTAATAAGGGACTTTTGCCAGTTCGATGGATGGCACCGGAAAGTTTAGCTGATGGAGTGTTTACAAATCAATCCGATGTTTGGAGCTTTGGGATTGTTCTTTGGGAAATTGCCACATTAGCCGAACAACCATACCAAGGCCTTTCGAATGAACAAGTGCTACAATATGTGTTAAGGGGCGGATTACTGGATAAACCAATATCTTGTCCTGAGATCTTGTACAGTCTTATGCTTGCATGTTGGCAGAAGAAGCCAGTGCACAGACCAACATTTTTTAATTTAGTTCGTGTATTGGATGCAGTTACAGACTTAGGTGACGAGTTTAGACAAGTGTCATTCTATCATAGTCAGAAAAGTCACGATCTCAGTTCGGCATGTTGTCAGACTTCATCGCCCGATTACGCCAATAGCGATCTTTGGGAAACGAGTAAAAGACTTGATTCCTCCATATTGAGCGATGGATTTCATACAGATAACAATACAATTAGAGAAATAGCTACATCTAATCACACTGAGTTTCAAAGGAAACGTCAGATTTCAATTGGATCACAATACCTGGATATGTCCAAAGTATCTAAAGAGATTACAGATGAACATGTTTTAGGATAAAGTTTTTGACAATACAATGTTAGTTAGGCCTAATTAATTTAAATTAGCTTTTATTCATTAAATTGGCGAAACATTAATTTATTGTGACAGTCATTTAAATGTGTCGCACTATATTGAAACAAAATCATGTGCAACTATATGTATTAATATGCAATGTGTAATTTAACACAAAGTTAAGTAATTAATTTACTCTTTTATTTTTCTTCTCTTTTATTAAAAATAAATAAAGCCAATGTATTTTATACGGTATAATACCAATTTAAGGGTTAAGGAATCTGGAGATCCAGTTCCTTTCTTTGTAAGGTTCAATTGTTTTCTATCTCGAATAGAGTTCGTTTACTCTCCGATATCATAACCCATCTTATTCACTGAAATTATTATTACTTCCCATGTTCTCCCCATAAAGTCAATCTTTCCTGGAATCTTCCAACTACAACTGTATGCATTCATTTCAGTTATCGAATTCTTGTACGTATCATGCATATTTCAGCATTTTAGATTTCTGATTCTTAATTATGTAGAAAAAATACAAAGTAGGCTCTAACTGAACATCAGGGATTTTTTTTTTCATTCGCATGCATTTTTCGTCCTTTTAGTCCGATATATCCAAAGCTGAGGTCATCGCTAAAGTGATATGATATCCCTAAATCCGTGATAAAATTTCAATTCGTTGTCATTAAATTAAATTTTTTAAAGTAGTTTTTGGCCTTCTTCTTTCCATTTTATTGCTCTGTCCGCTTTTGAAAAATGAGTCTTAAGAATATAAAACGATAATAATGGTACAGCAGTTTTCGTTTTTACGATTTTATATCGTTTTCCTTATGGTATGACTCTATCCCTCAAATTTAACAGTGAATAGGAGAAAAAAACATTTTGTAGAGCATTGTATCTGATAAAATAAATTTTTTTATAGAGCACTAGCTAATACCCGGCATGCGCTGCTACGCCTAAATAAATGAAAATTAGTGTCCTTTTATGTTTAGTTGAATAAGTAGAAGGAAAAATGATTATAAATTTATAGTTTTTAGGTACTCCGTGCTGATTGCCTGGCGTTATCTAGTTGACATAAATGAGATGAAATACGAAAATTAATGTGTTTCATGTTTAGTTAAATAAGTAAATAGAAAATGTATATCGTAATTATTTTTTAATACCCCCTGCTGTTTACCCAGCGTTGTCCGGGAATCTACTTATCTCGATCTTCTTGGCATAAATGATCTGTAAGACGAACGTTAATGTACTTCTTATGAATAAGTAAAGTGTATATCGTAATCATTTTAAGATTCCCCGTGCTGATTACCCGGAGTTGCCCGGGAATCTACTTATCTCGATCTTCTTGGCATAAATGAACTGAAAGACAAAATTCGTTATTGTGAGTTATCCGTAAAAGATTACCCGCCATGTGCTGCTATGCTTGCACAGGAATCTACGTACTTTTCTTGATCTTCTTGGCATCAATGAAAGACAAAAATTGTTATTGTGAGTTATCCGTAAGAGATAAACATATGGTGTCGCGGATTTTTTGTAGAGCTTTTTGAGATGTCCAAGTCTGTGTACATTAATTTTGTGTATTTGTTACAGTTTAGGCGGCGTAAGCCATTTAAGCGTCTAAAGAGCTAGGCCTACTTTTTTCTCGTTTTCCACTACAAAGGGCGATTTTTAAGGGTGTAGGAGTTGAGTATCACAACTCTCTTATAGCCTATGTTCATCCTGGGAATCTCCTGATCATTTTGCAAAAAGCCCCATCACAATCGGATCAACGGTATAGCCGCGCATAAAGTACGAACAAACCAACAAACAAACAAACATTCATTTTTATATATATTAGATGTAATTTTTACAGATATTTAGTTGAATCACTATGTAGCAACAATTCACCATTGCATTCTATAACCACCTTCTCTTCTAGTATGCATAATTTTCATCAGAAGGCAGTAGGAAATAATTAATTCAAAACATATATACGATTTGTTTACAACATTTAAAATTTGCGTGTTTATGCTGATTTAATACACCTACTATAGTATTATACAGGGCTTCCAATATAAAACCGGACACGCCTCACGGGGTTTCACCCGTCAGGCTGCGCTCTCTCCTCGTCCGCATTTCACTCTGCCAGCCGCAGAGTGTCCGGTTTTATACTGGAAACCCTATAGTTGGATAAATTGAAGATTTTGTAGAATAAAGTGCTGATTTTTTTACTGGTAGTAATGAATATGAATCGTCTTTCGCAATAACAAATATGAATGCGTACTACTGTCCCAGCTACTGCGTCTCGATTTTGAGTGACGATAATAATAAATACAGGTATGCTGAGTTCAGTGATGGTGACCTTGACATTAAACACTGCATTGAAATGACAAAATGATTACACTGAGCAACAAAAATGAAACTTTTTTTTTGTCACAGAAAGAAAAATATGTGATTCTGATATTATTTTTTCTCCTGAATTCTAATATGATATCGGTTTTTCTCCATCATGCAAGGTTTCCGAGAGTCAAGCATTTATAATTTCAAACACTTTTATATTTTCTACATTCGTAAGTACACAATATTCGGACTCACCTAGAAAGTAAGAAATGACGATTTTCTGCTATATTTCACCTGTGGAGCATCCCTCTTGATGGTCCAACAATAATCGGCCAGCATATTAGGATTCCATTTGCCTTGACATCTCTTTTCTATAGCTGAAATCTCCTGATGAAAGTGTTCCCCGTGCTCATCGCTCACTGCGCCAAGATAATAAATGGACGAAAAAATGTTTATTAAAAAATTAATTATTTAAATCCATTAATTGAAATTGAAATAAAAAAACTGTGGGTGGTGCAGAAATTTCGAATACATATTTGAAAACACGATAAAAAACTGCATTAAGTACAACTTTGGTACTCATGAGACAAAATGATGTTGAGCAGTGTTATGCAACCTTGCCTAATTTCAGTTATCACGAACATGCACATCCTCCAACTTCCTCTCCTATTTCAATCTATTTTTCACTACAATTTTTGTTTCTATGGATAATACTGAGAATATAAAGGATATCAGTTGTAAACCTACTGTTCATCATAAGGTGAGTAGCTCATATATAAGCGTTTTATTCAAGGGTGTTCAAAAACAGGATTCGCATAGTGCGAAAAAAATTCACAGATATAGATAAAAATATAACATTTACCCAAATATACTCATACAAGAGTTATATCTGGGAGAGTATTTGTTTTTCTCTAATTCGTAAAAAAATATTTATGACTATTTAACTCATGTCCCAAATGGGAGTCAATGACCAATCACGTTTCAATGATTTCTGTTTTACAACCAATCACAGTCGTGTTTCACCAAATATTTATCAATATTAAATTTACCATATTAAAGAAAGCTCCTCCTTTTTAATATTCTGAACAGGTCTGACCATTATTTTGCAGTGACTGACTGCAAGAAATACGGCTACCAGATTGTATGTATAGTGCATGGATGTCAAACATAGCGCTTGCAGGAGTTAATATAAAAACATTTGTAGCAATTGATTGTACCACCAAAAAAAAAAAATAACTGTTTGCACTTTCATAAATGTATTTTTTCCCAGGTAATAATAATACAGAAAAATATAATTGTCATATTTATATCATACGACATCAGAAATGAATTAATATACAGTTTGATGTGTTTCATTTTTTCTCCACTAGAGAGCATTCTTACAATATTGCATTCCTTTGGCAATAAATAGTATGATCTGGTTGCAGTGATAAACAAAAAAAGCAGATGAAGCGTACCAATCGTTTCTCATTTGTTTTCAAACATCGCCGTTTGCATTAAATATATAAATATTTTAAAATAACTATAGTTAAATAATGATTTGTGAGTAAACAGCTTAATTTTATTCGTTAAATAGTCCTAACAAATGCCACTCTTAATTTCCAAATTACTCGTGGCATTACTTATGATAAATTAGTTCAAAAATATTTTTGGTTTCAAAAATGTATTCCCTTACACACACACGCACGCATATATATATATATATATATATATATATATATATATATATATAAAACCAAGACGCGTAAAACCCAAGAAAACTTTCTTATTCATACTTATATCCGCGAAAATCTGCAATATAATATATATATATATTCTCAGAGATGAATCTTCCAGCATAGCAACACATATTTTAATTTTGAATTATGTGAATATTAGCCTGTATAATTTTTAATATTACTTTACAACTTAAAATGAAGATGCTAGATTTTTGCGCATATTTCGCATTAAACTAGAACTTTTTGAACAACGTATTCACTAATATTTGTCACTTAACACTTACAAATGCACATGTAACATTTTCTGAAAACTAAACATGAATCAACGCTGTGTGTTCTGTATGGTGTGGAATCATTAGAGAATGTTTCTTCTTCTTCTTCACTTCCTGGTTTAGGCATTAATTGCCTGTTCATTATTCACTAACAGATCTAAGACCATCTCTTCCGAGGACGTCCGACATCTCTTCTTCCTCTCGGAAAATAATGTAAGATTGTATTTAGTAATCTGCTTTCTTCCATTGTTTCTACACGTTCTTTCCAGTGATTCTTGTTGTAAAATATATTTTCTTTTATGGAGTAGATCTGCAGTTCTTCACGGATATCCTCATTTCTTATCTGGTCCATTCTAGTGCATCCTTTTACTCTTCTTAAAAATTCAATCTCGGCTGCTTGGATTTTACTTTCTTGTTTGGTGGTGATAATCCAAGATTCGCTCATTAGAGAATGTTTCTTCTTTTCTTTAGGCTTCTCAACTGCTCCAATCAAAATGGCGACGTGTGTTGATTTGGAAAACTAAATTTGAAACTGTTTTTTTTTTTCGATAACAACTTATCATAAGTAATGCCACGAGCTGGAGAATTTGGAAATCAAGAGTGGCATTTGTTAGGACTATTAAACGAATAAAATTAAGCTGTTTACTCACAAATCATTATTTAACTATAGTTGTTTTAAAATATTTATATATTTAATGTAAACGACGATGTTTGAAAACAAATGAGAAACGATAGGTATGCGTCATCTGCTTCTTTTGTTTATCACTGCAACCAGATCATACTATTTATTGCCAAAAGAATGCAATATTGTAAGAATGCTCTCTAGTGGAGAAAAAATGAAACACATCAAACTGTATATTAATTCATTTCTGATGTCGTATGATGTAAATATGACAATTATATTTTTCTGGATTATTACCTGGGAAAAAATACATTTAAGAAAGTGCAAACAGTGGTTTATTTTTTTGGTGGTATAATAAATTGCTACAAATGTTTTTATACTAACTCCTGCAAGCGCTATGTGTTGACATCTATGCACTATATATACAATCTGGTAGCCGTAATTTTTATGGGCTCACTGCAAAATAATCGCCAGATCTGTTCAGAAATTTAAAAAAGAGGAGCTTTCTTTAATATGGTAAATTTAACACTGATAAATTTTTCGTGAAACACGACTCTGATTGGTTGTAAAACAGAAATCATTGAAACGTGATTGGTCATTGACTCCCATTTGGGGCATGAGTTAAATAGTCGGAGAAACTTACGGTTCACACTATCCATCCATAATAATTTTGCCCGAGGGCATGTCTTTCACTGCAATCATAGCATTTCCATGCTAGCTTTGCAGCTTTACTAGGGAATTATAGGTGTGGTAGCTTCCCGTTGCTTTCCACACCGGTGAAGGGTGGTGATGATAATGATAATGGTGGCCGGATGATTTTCGGGAACCGTTGGGCCCTAAGCTTCCTGACATTTGCTTTACAGGCAAGAAAAAACTCCGAAAAAACCTCACTCATGAGCCTGTCCCGACTGGGAATCGAACCCGGGCCCGCTGCGTGACAATGCAGCACGCTACTTCGAGACCACAGCGGTGGACGTTTACACTATAATTCTTTATTTTTGCGCTCTTTCAGGAAATATAATTTTTCATACCGAACCCCATTGTGGAAATGAGCGGTGGTCAAGGAATTTCGCTGTGAGAGAGAATTATGATGGATTATTAAATTATTATATATTATTAATTGCTGAAGATTTCATTAGATATTCATCCATAGTAATTCTGCCCGAAGGCGGGTCCTTCACTGCAATCGTAGCATTTTCATGCTATGCTTGCAGTTTTGCTAGGGAATTGTAGGTGTGGTAGCTTTCCATACCAGTGAAGGATGATTATGATGGCCATATGATTTCGGGGACCTTTTGGGCCTTAAAGTTTTCCTGACATTTGTCTTACAGGTGAGCAAAAATCCCAATAAAAACCTCACCTAGAAAAACTGCCCCGACCGGGGATGGAACCCGGGCCCACTGCGTGACAAGGCAGCACGCTACCTCGAGACCACACGGTGGACTCATTAGATATAATGATTAGAATGTATATGTTTACTCAAAAATGGATTGACTTTGTAATCACTCTGTGTATTGTAAATTAACGTTTAAGATAATAAAATAATATCGCGTATATAGAAGATACAAGAGGACATCGTATTTTATTAACACATTTTTCTCAGTTATCTGCATTATTGACAAACATTACATTTATGTTTACTATTTTACCAGTCATTTAGAACTTTTGCAGTAAGCAGATCTATAATATTCATCATCTGTATCATATATGAGCCACTGAATAGTGTTCTGGTAACTAACTATTTGCACAAGGCAAGTTGAAATGTTTATTTACGAAAGTTGTTGAAACTGTTCGCCATTGTCGATTCATATATGTAATAAATTAGTCATCGAGATACACTATAGGTTATAGATGTGATTATTGAAACTGTAGCAATACGAGTAACCAGTTTTTCTGTAGTATAAACAGAGATTTTGTATTCAAGACATTTGAAGGATTCAGGAAAGAAAGAGCTAATAAATATTGCAAAATAACAACCTTGTAGCCTGATGTTCAATGTCTTACTTAGTTTTTATCATCATCATCACTCCAGGGATTAGGCAATTGCCCGTTGCGACTTCATAATGCATCAGCCCAACGTCTTCTAGGTCTTCCAACATCACGCCTTCTTCTTGCTTGATACTTTCTTGCTAACAATGGAAATCTCTCCTTACTCATTCCATCCATGTGATCAATCCATTTCTATCTGTAATTCGGACTTCCAATAAAGGCTGTACTTTCAAGTCTTCTCTTATATCCTCATTTCTTATTCTATCAAGTCTTGTACATCCTTTTACTTGTCTTAGGAACCGCATCTCTGCCGTCTGTATTCTATCCTTCTGTCTTTTCACTGGAGCCCAAGTCTTAGTTTTTAAATATGCTATTACAGTTGTTTACAAAACTTTCATATTAATTCCCCAGTAATATACACCGTGCCCCATTCAAACCTCCTACATTTTAATTAACCGTAACTCCCAAATTACGCGGAATTATGAAATGAGGTTGATATTAAAAGAAAGGAAAACTCAAACAATTTTTGTTTTCATTTCTGCAGTAATTCATCTGTCGCATGTTGGACAATAATGACATAAAACCACGTTCGCAACAGTACCAATAGACACTTTGGACAGAACATGGCACGAAATCGAATACAGACTGATATTGTTCGTGCTACTAATGGTGCACATATAGAGTTTATGTTTTAATGTGTGGCTATGTATGGCAATGAAAATTCTTTGAGTTTCTGTTTCGTTTAATACCGACCTCATTTCATAATTCCGCACACTTTGTTAGTTATGGTTAATTAAAATGTGGGAGGTTTGAATGGGACACTCTGTATAGTAATATAGTATAAAATATGAAGCCTGTGTCATACATTTTCAAATTTAGCAAAATTGGACTTATATCTTTTTCTACTATTATAATGATATTGTGAAAAGAAAAATTAATGTCTGAACCAGGAATCGAACCGTGGACCTCTAGTTCTCCAGACTAGTGTGCAGCCCACTGCACCATTCTAGACCTGGCACAAACATTAACAATTCTTTCCACATAGAATCTATGATTCTCATTTCGTCCGCTGTCAGGTAGGTGACACCACAATCGACAACGGCCGGCTTCGTTTAGAAATTTCTATATTTGTGAATTTTACACCACCACTTTTATAAGTAGGAAACGATGTTATTTAACAATTTCCAATACTGTTATTTTAACACAGTTCCAATAATGGATCATATTATAATGATATTGTGAAAAGAAAAATTAATGTCTCAACCAGGAATCGAACCGTGGACCTCTAGTTCTCCAGACTAGTGTGCAGCCCACTACACCATTCTAGACCTAGCACAAACATTGACAATTCTTTCCATGGGCGTAGCCAGCAGTGGATTAAGGGGGGTGCAATTTTTTTCCGACTGTATACCTTCCGGGTACAAACGAACAAATCAAAAATACAAAATACTACTATATTTTTTAAACTAGCCTCAATATATTTCGGAAGAAAACTACAGCGCTATTGAAGAGGAATTATGAAGAATAATAATGAAATAATTGCAGAATTTTTTGTCTTTGGCTAATTTAATTTTTTGTCAAGATTACTTCTTAATTTGTATACTTAATTGTATTGATACTATTAGCTATATTATAGTTAATAATAAAGTACTACTGTACACACAGTTCGACTCGTCTTTTCGTTTGAGAACATTTTTTAAGTACACTTTGTTTGAATTTGAATTTTTCAATATAATTTTTAATAAGTTTTTTTGTGCAGACTGAGCAGGTGATTTTCTGTCATTATAGAACGGCATCGTGTCTTCACTCTTCTTAGGGTGCTAAAAGTGGGTTCAATCGCCGCCGTAGTGCATGGTAAAAACAGGGATATTACAATTGCTTTTTTGATGGATGTGAAAAAATCGCACTCGTCCACGATGTTAACAAAATCACATTTTTTATCCTTGTCACCGTTTCATCCATATACGGTGCCATAGTAAAATATCGATGGACAAACCCTCGATTTTATAAGACTCTGAAACTTTGTTTGCATTACTTGGGCATCTTTCAGAGATGTTTTAGGTTTTTAGGGTGCAGAATTTTAAGTTCAAAAGCAAGACCACCATGTTGTTCTCCAAATCTGTCTGACAAAGCTATGTGAAAAGACTCTAGTAGGGATTTAAGATGACCACCTCTTCGGGATTACATTATAGATTAGCTCGATGTGTCTGCTTATTGGATATTCTTGGTAGTGTGATTTCTACTCCCTGCTCAGAAGCAATAATATCCATCTCTTCCATGATGCCTTCTGAGATCTCATAACCTTTTTTGCGATGATCTATTACCATAATTTTAGTGCTTCCAACATGGGCTGTTCATTTACTTAAATCTATAGCCACGGTTTGCAGCGAATTAACGACAGGTTCCAAATTACTAGAATATTTTGTTATCAGGCACAAACAAAATATGAAAGTGCTTCTATTTGCAGCAGCATGCAACTAAACAGCTTGTTTTTGGCTTGGTGTGTTTCTTTCTACGGCAATCAATACCAAGCCGTTCATCAATTCCAAAAAGTGTTTCTTTCATATCCCCAATACTTTTTATATTGTTGCGATGGGGATGCTTGTGACGTGATGTATTCTCAACGGCGAGTCTCGAAAAAGTTTATAATATCCTTGATTGTAGCTATCGTGTTTCTCACCTTGGACACACTATTCAAATCCTTTACCACAAGAATGATTTTGTGGCTCGCGCAGCGGATGTAAATAACCTTTAGGGGAGAAAAAAACGCGCGCAGACGTTTCTGGACCCCGTTGTCTTTTCCTGCCATTCTTGAGCAGCCGTCATAGCTCTGACCGACACATTTGAGTGGGTAAATGTCTATCTCTTTGAAAAGAAAAAAAAACTCAATTTCTGCAGCAATTGACTGGGCGTCCATTAATTTCAGTTCTACAACAAAGCCTAAAAACTCTTCTCGAATTGTATTCAGTTTCTCATCTAAAAACCGCACACCAATGGGCAATTGCTCGTTTCCAGAAACGGCACAGCTTTTATCAGCTAAAACAGTGTAAGCACTGGCATTTTTTAGATCATCCTCAATAATTTTCTTTATCTCAAACCACATAATTCAATCAATTCATTTTTAATTTGTGGAGAAAGGTAGGTAGCATTCTTGGCGTTTAAATTACGTTATCAGCTTATATCACCGGCAGTAATTCTCCACTGAATCAAATCCCTGAAGACGCCTTCGTCCAGTTTTTACACCTTAAATGTGAGTCATGCAAGCCACAGAGATATCCAAGATGGAAAACAAATATTTCAAGTTATCCGCTGCAATCTTCTTATAGCAACTTACGAGTTTTTGGCTAGCAGGACCTCATTTAAAAACAAACGTGCTGACTGCGCAGTTTCCACATTCCAGCGGCTCTCACAAAGTGTTTTTTTGGTCGAATTCATGCATTTTGAAAAACTTCTGGAACAGCCTCACTATGAATGATCCTTTAACGTCCCCCACAATATATGGGAAGAATAGAACACAATATACACAGAGTGCACCTTTGAGTCTTACGGAATACGTTAGCCAGGGTGAACAGTGTTGGGGTCCAACAATGCTTGAATTTCCGTTTTAAATGTTCAGCATCTTTACTGAAATTGTATAGCTTTCGGATCGACTCCAGCAGTTTGTCAAAATTTTCACTTTATCTTCTTTACTCATTAGCTCTGTTCTCACGAAACAGTTGCCAATATCATTAGATGAGTAAATGGTGGGTATATATTTTTTTTTCGGATGTGATGAATTCTAAACTATCCGGGAAAAAATAATATTGCAATGATACAACTTGTGTAGGTACTTACCAAACAATTTTCTTATATCAATTTTTAAGCATACACGCACGAATACGCGCAGTTCAACGTTAAAGCACGAGTCTAGAACCTTCGAGTAAATAATATGTCAATTAGATGATTATTTGAGTCTATCGAACGTACTAGAAAATACGATACATAGGCATGGCGAACCTTTCACCAATCACAGTAAGTGGGCGTTGGCCAATATAAGGCTGTAAAAAAAAGGCATTCATTACAGAAGTGTGTGAGGCTAATGAAGAGTCAAGGTCAGACGAAGGTTCTACAAGTGTCTAGGCGTCGAAAAACAAACTCAGGTACTCAGCTGAAATTCGAGAAGTGAATGCTGCGTTAGCCGTTCATAATAGAGGTCTAGAATTTTCTGGCGTACTGGCGATGCTTATGTCCACTGGGACAGGTATTTGATAAATTGATATATCACATCAATTGGGCATGGCGGGTTTAATGTTTTTTACATGTATTTTTAAAATTTTACACCTAATTTCAGATAGAAAAAATGTTATTCTATGTAGTGTTTATTGGTCGAAAATCAAGTGAGGTGCGCTTCCTCGCTATGCCCATGATTCTTTCCACATATACAAATCCAAGGATGTACAAATCTATAATTCTCGTTTCGTCCGCTGTCAGATAGGTGACACCACCATCGCCAACGGCCGGCTTCGTTTAGAAGTATCTATATTTGAGAATTTTACACCAAATATAGATACTTCTAAACGAAGCCGGCCGATGGCGATGGTGGTGTCACCTACCTGACAGCGGACGAAACGAGAATTATAGATTTGTATATGTGGAAAGAATTGTTAATATGTTAATGTTTGTGCCAGGTCTAGAATGGTGGTCCACGGTTCGATTCTTGGTTCAGACATTAATTTTTCTTTTCACAATATCATTATAATATTATAATATGTTCCATTATTGGAACTGTGTTAAAATAACAGTATTGGAAAGTGTTAAATAAATTATATCTTTTTTCTCCCTGAATTGTTTATTTCATCTTAAAAAAACTGTTCTATGCCAAGAGTCCATACATACTAATTTTTTTCCGTTAGGTGAGAAAGTGAGCAAATTAATGTTCAGAAAAAGGGTAAATTAGTACACACCAGATCAGTAGACAGTTTATTGGATAATCAAGCACACCATAATGAAAAGTTTGTCATGCTGTATAAACAAAAAAAAAATCGAAAGACAGAAGATCGATTTTGAACCGAGATAAAAGTTTTTTGAATGAGACATCATCATCATCATAGTACATTTAAAGACAGAAGATCGATTTTGAACCGAGATAAAAGTTTTTTGAATGAGACCTCATGGGCTTAATCCGTAAATGTTGTGGTTGATGATATGATAAAAACCGCTGGGAACACAACACCCTAAAACGTTGTTAGAAACTTTTGATGCATTCTCTGCTTATATATATTTACGACATCTATTTTCGAAAGAAATAACTAATAGAATTTGTTAATGGGAAATGAACGTCGATAAATTCCCCTATATGTAAAGTCAATGGGAAATCATGATTCCATAAAGTTAAGAACAGAATACCTAATAAAAATTCCAAATAAATATTTATTCAGAACATGGATACTTAATTCTTTTTAAATTTTATTTTTTAGCAACGAACGAAAATTTATGGACATTTCAATAAATATTTTAATAATTCTTGTTTTATAATTGGCTACCCTGCGAATGTTTTGACTTTTACGATTGTGGTAGTCATTTTCATTTGTGTGTTTCTTTTTCCTCTACAAGCTTACGAAATTATGAGATAACCCAATTTTAAGATCAGCTGTTTGTGATAAGGAAATGAGAAGATACGGAGGTTGAAATATTAAAGAGGTAAACTAATGTAATTTTATGTAATCACAAAATGATTAATCATCATCCGTCATGAATTAGACCTTTGTAGACCTGTTTCGGCCCCTTATAAGTTTTACAGTATTTTTTTAATAAAGTTGTCAAAATGTTAGAAATTGTCATACGTATAAAATTGTCATACATTTTATAATATTTTAAAGAAGAAATTCATACATTACTAATATACGTGTTATAATATAGAGTTGAGAAAACAGTTTTGTAAAGGGAAACTGGGGATTCTATGCCACCTTCATAAATTCAAATAAACTGAAAAATACACACTTTATTGTGGCATTATATGAATAATTACTTAAGAGAAATATATATGTTGATTTTTTCCCAAAAAAAGTGAGAAATGCCATAAAATTAATGTGAGAAGTTGAACTGAAAGTAACCTAAAATTACTATGTTTGCAATATAAAATATTTATTAGTCATTGCTCAGACATTGTAGCCAACTTATCACAAAAACCTGGTGACAAGTGAATGCTAAACTAATATGGGGTACTAATTTACCCATTTTTTCATCTTATCCATCTAACATTAATTTTCCCACTAATGTAGGTAGACTTCTGGGTTAAAATCCTCTTATATGTAAGTAAACAACTTGCCAATTGGCTCTAGCAAGAATGTGTGTTTAGCATATTGGCCAACATGACGCTAGCAGTCACTTGTTCTCCCATCGATATTCACAGATGGCACAATGGCATAGAATAGTCCAATGTTCTTATGATACTGTTTCATTTTTTACTAACATTTCATAGTATTTTAAACATTTTGCGCAATGATTCTTAAAATATTTCTTATAATTATTAAATATTTATCTATGTATGCAAATTGTGGTATTTATATGTCAATTATTTTTTATAAATTCTGTAGAAATGTTGTGCTCATCATGTGCGAATCCTTAAGAAATTGCTGGCAGATGGCTGTGAAATTGGAATGACCAACATTCACAATTATTTACAAAACATATTTTAAAGAGTGGAGCTTACTCCATTTTGTTAGATTCTGTTGGGACAAATTAATGTATACCACATTAGTTTATAATTTATTAAATTGTATATATGTAATTTATTACGTTAGGTTATGAAGGGACAAATTAGTGTATACTACTGCTAAGAAAATATGAGTGCTTGAAATATTCAGTCTCACATCTTCCATTTTGCGGATGCAAAACTTTGTTCACACTACTATGCATAATTAAAAAACTTAAGGAAAAACTGCACTTAAACTAGCGTGAAATATTTTCAAAGACCTATAGAACAACAGTGCGCATGGGCCAGAGTTTATAGAGCCAGCAATAACCCACAATCGAACCACATATCGGTTATCATCCTCTATTACTATCCGTCGCTATGAAATTTAAATTACCAATATTTGCAATAAATACCCAAATCTATGTTAAAAAATATATCAATAATATTAAAATTACCAAAAGTTTATTAAAAATGGTTGTACACTTACTTATCACTCCCTACCGCTGATCCAACTAGCGATAACCCAAAACAGCGATAGAAAAATCATAGACTAAGTAATATAATCTGGAGAAAATAGCAGTTAACATCACAATATTGTCTAATAGTGTCATAATATTGTGATTTGCATATTTAAATAAATACTTCAAAATTGTCTAATAATGTTATAAAAATTGTTTGAAAAAGTTTAAAATATTAAATAATGTTAGTAAATACAGAAGAAGAGCTATAGTTTACAACAATATAACTGAAAAATCAAGCGCTAGTAGAAGTGCAGTTGAGCCAAACTTAAAATTTCCTTATTTGGTTCAGTAGTCTAAAATATGTTTACATATCAGATTGGATGGTGTATGTTGAGGCTCTGAAGAATGTAGTATTTGTATGAATTGAACACAGATATGTAAAGTAAGTTTAAAATCTTGCATGTAATTTGTATATGAACAAGAAGGTAAGAAATACAGGCTGAGTTATCAGAGTTACAATAGGGTAGATGGCTAATGCAAAAACCATGATAGACACTTAACTACGTGGGTCTCCACTTGGAATTTTATGCAGTAAGTTACTTTTCTTTTTTAATAAACAAATTTGTCAACATAGATCTAGAAAATTTTTCTTTCTGCAAAAGGATATTCATCTACACATTATGTTTAGCATAATATAATGATAATGAATATAAAAAAGTACACATGGAACAGAAAAAAATTCACTAGCAGACAATATTTGATATAATAAATTTGTGAATTTTTAACATTATGAAGTTTTATTGATAATCAAATGAATCGTGAATTCTTCTTACATCATACTTCTATTTTTTTTAACACAGCATCGCAGTATCGGCGACCATCATCACTGTCATCAGCTGTTTCATCACTGTCAATTTTTTCTTTTGCCAGTAATTATCCAAACTGCCATCTGGTGTTCTTTTGAAGGAATCATTTTCTAAACTGCCATCTATTGTATTTTTGAAGAACTTTGTAATCATAGAATTGAAAAAGAAGCAAAACTTTTGAAACATCTATCCAAACCTTTGGATTTAACAGTTTGGAAAAAGATATAGCTAATATAGTTAAGAATAAATTGAGGAAAATTTATGAAAATATAATTGGAGAAGAGCAGAATGGATTCAGAAAGGGTAGATCTTGTACAGATGGATTCTTTACTCTAAAACTACTGTTAGAAAAGCACAAGGAATTCAATATAGAAACTCATATCGCCTTCGTTGACTTCATAAAGGCTTCTGACAAAGTAGACAGAAATATATTACTACAAATTTTAGCTGATGATAACGTTCCACAACAATATATTACTAATATCTTCAACATCTATAAAGATAATGTAATCTCTGTTAAACAAGATGGCAAATTATCTTCTTGGGAAAAGATCAACACTGGAGTAAGACAGGGATGTGGACTTTCACTGGGATTTCAGGGATTTTCATTATATATATATATATATATGAATAGAATAATAAACGAATGGAGGAAAACACACGAGGATATATACCCATCAATAGGAACCTCAAACTCGATGCTATGTTTTTTGCAGACGATTTAGCTCTTCTGGCACTTTCCGAAAATGATTTGCAACGATCAATTTATAATTTACAAAAAATAGGTGCCAAATTTAATATGGAAATATCAATTAACAAAACTAAAATTGTAGCCTTTCATGGGAAGGACCCCGTATAAAGTAAAATCTATCTCCAGAATAAAATTTTAGAGAGATCTAATCAATTTAAATATATTGGATATTATCTCTCTATCTGGGATGAAAAGGATATCCCTGAAAAAATTACTAGTTATAATAAAAGTTTGGGAATTATTAATCAAGTTATGAAACCATCCCTTGTACAAAAAAACACCAGATTACGTTTATATAACACTTTGGCTAGACCAGTGTTGACCTATGGTAGTGAAGCATGGACACTAAAAAAGACAACATGAAAGCAGAATAACGGCTTGTGAAATGAGATTCATGCGCAGAACAGCGGGTTACACCAGATGGGATCGGAAAAGGAACACTGATATCTTAAAAGAATTGAAGACTACGCCAATTTTGGAATATATTAAACAGTACCAACTAAATTGGAAACACCATCTTGAAAGAATGAGTTCAAATCGGATCCCCAAAGCTGTTTATAATTATATACCAAGAGGACGAAGATCACTGGGCCGTCCTATGAAACGCTGGAGGGAAAATTTTCTATAGGATCGTAACAGGCCTTGGCCTAATACTTGGAAGGAAGAAGAAGAAGAAGAAGAAGGAAAAAGATATATATTAAAAAAACGATACTAGAACCATGAACTTAGAGATTCCAGATAAACCAAGCTTGATTACAAAGTTCTTCAAAAATACAACAGATGGCAGTTTAGAAAATGATTCCTTCAAAAGAACACCAGATGGCAGTTTGGATAATTACTGGCAAAAGAAAAAATTGACAGTCGTGAAAACAGCTGATGATGGCGACAATGATCGCCAATACTGCAGTGCTGTATTTAAAAAAAACATAGAAGTATGAGGTAAGAAGAATTCATGATTCATTTGATTCTTATTAGACAATATTTGGTTTGCCACCAGAGAAAAGTTAGTTCTTCTTCTTCTTCTTCACTTCACGGGCTAGGCAAATTGCCTGTTCCGCCTCACAGTTGTTCTGTCCATCTTTTCACTGGCCTTCCTACATTCCTTGAACCTCTTGGTTTGTAGTTGAATGCTGCTCTTGGTAATCTTGTTACATTCATTCTTTCCACACGTGTAAACCATTTCTCTCTATATTCTCTGATTTTCTCATCCAATGGATATACAGGGTGTATCATAAAGGATGGCGCAAACTTATATGGTTGAAAGTACATGATAATAGAAGCAACAATGTCCCAGTAAACATGAGTCCGCAAACGAGCCGTTTGCGAGATAATTACGAATATATGGTTACAAGCCGCCACTGATGTAATTTTTGTAACATCGTACTAGGTGATTATCTCATTGGGCCACACATTCTTCCACGAAAACTTAATGGATGGAGGTACCTTAGGTTTCTGCGGCATCATCTTCCAGGATTGCTTGAGGATGTTTCCCTTCAGCAACGCCGGAATTTGTGGTACATGCATGATAGAGCTCCGGCACATTTTGCTGCTGCTGCTGTGAGACGGCATCTAACGCGCAGATACGGCCGAAGATGGATAGGTCAAGGCGGATCTGTACCTTGGCCTCCAAGATCACCTGATCTAAATCCTTTGGATTTTTATGTCTGGGGTCACCTCATAAGCGAAGTATACAGCACACCCGTTAACACGATTGAAGAACTGGAGCAGAGAGTTGTACATGCTTGTCAAAAATTCAGAAATTATCCAGGGGTTTTCGAAAGAATTTGACATTCATTGCAGAGACGAGCTCAGTATTGCATCCAGATGCAAGGAAGACACTTTAACATCTCCTTTAACAGGTAACCCATAAGTGAAGTGAACTGTGAAATGTGAACTAATTGAGATGAAAAATTAATAGTAAAGTCTAAATTCAAATAAATTTCTACTAACTAGGACGATGTTTACAATGAAGTCAGTGGCGGCTTGTAACCATACATTCATAATTATCTCTTTAACGGCTTGTTTGCAGACCCATGTTTACTGGGACATTGTTGCTTCTATTATCGTGTACTTTCAACCTTGTAAGGTTGCACCATCCTTTTTGATATATCCTGTATATTTAACTCTGTTCTTATATCTTCATTCTTTATCCGATCCAATCTTGTGCAGCCTTTTGTTGTTCTAAGGAAGTTCATTTCTGCACTTTGTATTCTACTTTGCAATTTCTTGGTCATTACCTGTGGCCTATAAATGCCATTCCTATAAATAAAATTTCTTGGCCTATGGCATGTGTTAAGGAATTAACATATCACACCTTGAGAAGAAGAACGGCCACAAGTGTAAAAGTTTAGTTCTGAGTTATTTGCAATTAAAGTTTTAAAAATGTATGGTAAATTTAATTTTTTATATGGACACAATTTTATCCTGTCTCAATTTTCTTGCACATGACTTTTGGCCATAGAGAAATAAATTTGTAACCATTTTTTCTAACAGATAGTAGTCTTAATTCAATTTATGACATTTTTAAACTTGTGGCCATCTTCTTCCCAAGGTGCGATATGTGAATAAATTGCATATGTTCAGTTTTAATTGTAACATGATTGCAAAATAAAGTATGCAGAATAATGTTCCATAATCAATTGAATTGGTGTTTACTTGATGAAAATCCATAACTTATTTAACTAAATAAAAATAAATAAATACTTCCCAAAATTAATTTAAATATAAATAAAAATAAAACTTAAAGTTTTATGTGATTTTCATATTTATTAAAATATAAATTAGTTACAGCTGTTTCGGACTTTGTACCTTCTTCAGACATGATAACAATTAATTTGTTGTCATGTCTGGAGAAGTACAAAGTACCGAAACAGCTGTAACTAATTTATACTTTGTACCTTCTTCAGACATGATAACAATTGATTTATCATGTCTGAAGAAGGTACAAAGTACTGAAACAGCTGTAACTAATTTATATTTTAATAAATATAAAAATCACATAAAACTCTAAGTTTTATTATTATTTAATTAAATAATGTTCCATACCCTGTTTTCATAAATAATATTATAGACACATTCTCGGAAATACTGTGGACACATTTCTTAAAATGTTCATTAACAAACATTGTTTACTTTTGTCATAATCTGTGAGATTGAGGGACAAGTTTGGAGTTCCAGCATCTACTGCAAGAAGGTGGCCATTTGGTTTTGCCTAGACAGGGAAGTAAGAAATTGTGTAATTCCTGGAAGTCCACAAATTTCTTCCAGGAATGAGGATGGGGGTTAGGCGTCACCTATTCTAACTTCCCCTGAATTAGTAATCAGGTTCAACTTTCCGGGCTCCACAGCAACCTCTAGGAGATGCCTTAATAGCCATGGTATAAGGGCCCGTCAAGCTGTATGGAAGGTTAGGTTGGAAGATGAGCAGATCGAAAACTAATAATTGATAGTAATTACTTAGAAAATCTAACTGTTCATTCAATTAAACTGTAATTGTATAGAGGGTACTGCTTTTGAACTAGTTTAGTTCAAGGAATTATATTATTATAGTGATGCCACTCATTGTTATAAACAATCTCAAGTTGTAAATATTGATAGTTTTTCAAGAACAAAAAAAATCAACCTATCTAATAACATGACTAGTCAAGAAGGATAAATGTAAGGTTAGTGTGAATAATTTTAGTTAGCTTTTTAAATTAAATACCGATGTGTGTGTGTATATATATATATATATATATATATATGAATATGAAAGTTTTCTTGGGTTTTCTGCATCTTGGATTCAAGTTTGGCCTCTGGCCAATGATTCCGACGTTTCGGCATGATCCCACATGCCATTATCAAAGAATGATAAGTTCGAGTCACAGGTTTAAGTCTTATATAATAAAATACATAGAGTTTTCGCTGTGGTCCATTTCCAAAGACGTACACCCATCCAACGTTTAGTTCTTATGTAGTTAAACACCTTCAGTTTTCAGTGCGGTCCGTTTCCAAAGCCGTACACCCTGTTCCTGTTGTGCTAACGACATTTTTTGCCAAGATGCAGAAAACCCAAGAAAACTTTCATATTCATACTTATATCCATGAAAATCTGCAATATAACATATATATATATATATATACACACACAAACACACATATGAAGTGAATCTCATCATTAATATGTAAATAACATGTGAAACTAAAATTCATAGAACAAAGTAGCCATCTGGAAATTAACTGGTTCAAAAGCACTACCTTCTTATGCAATTACCAACTGAACTTAGTAACTAATAAAAATAACTCACTCTAATCAGATCTATTCAGCAACTCCTTGGTAATAAGTGGAGTCTAGATTTATGGCAAAATATGTTTTTCTTGGCAATTGTCAGAAGAAAATTAAATGTACAGACATGATGTCGTGTTCTATAAAATATTATGGGAATATTTAATTTATTTTTTTTTTTGTACTTTGCTGCTTAGTTTGTACTAGTTTGCCTTTTATGGCTTGTAATCATTTTCTTATTTTTGCAATTTTTCTGTTATTGTAATTTGATGCATGTTTGACAGTAATTAGATTGTTTGTCCCATTGCAGCTGTTGTCTTGAGGCAGATTTCACTTTATAAAGGAAATGCATAAAAAATGTATTCAAGTTTAAGTAGTTCACTACCTGATTGCTTAATTTTTGCTGAGATTCTGATTTAAAATATTGAGTAATTTCTTACAGCATTATTTGTTACATTTGACAAGGAATAGACTCACATTTCTTGATATGCTGTTGTAATACTTGGCTGCAGTGACTGGTGGTTATGCTCCTTGCCTCTAGTCTCGTGAATCGTGGGTTCAAAAACCCAGTTGATGAATTTTTTTTAGGACGGAAAAATCTAAGGACAAGTCCTCCGAGAGGAACTTTAAGCCATGGGCTCCGAGTCTAAAGATTTTCAGGCTTGTACAAGGGACCTTAAACCTGAATTAAAAGGCCTCTAAGCAAAATTTACCGACCTCATCATCCTAATAATACATCAGTTGCCTGCTAGATGTCTCATTGGATCAATATGTTGAACACATAGCATTCATGGTATCTATGGGCAAATCATCATCATCATCATCCTGCTAGGTATTAGTCCTAGAAGAACTGTTATGGCCTGAGAAAGCGGTTTTCGTGCCATCTTTTCATAGGTCAATCAAGTGACCGTTTCCCATTTGGACAGTAGTTCATTATTGCCTTGGGGATCCTGGATCTAGCCATTCTTGAGACATGTTCCTTCCAGTTTAGCTGATATCTGGAGATGTAGTCCAGTATTGGTGACACATTAAGTTCTTGAAGGATTTCTACATTTTTCTTTTGGTCCCATTTGGTGTAGCCAGCTGTTCGGCGCATAAATTTCATATCACAAGCTGTTAGTCTGCTTTCATATCTCGTCCTTATAGTCCACGCTTCACTCCCATAACATAGGACTGGTCGAGCCATTATTTGATAAAGACGAGTACGAGTTGATTTTTGCACTAATGTAGGTTTTAAAACTCTATTAATGATTCCCATTGATTTGTTGAATTTCACAATTTTCTCTGATAAATTCAAATTTTCAACAAAAGAGAGTTTATATCCCAAATAAGTAAACTCATTAACTCTCTCTAAAATGTTGTTATTTAAACAAATAACAAAAATAAACATAACTAAATTAATTAGGTCTAGCAACTTCTAACAAGTCCCGCGCCGTAGCTGAATGGTTAAGGTAGGAAGCCTTGGCGCAGAGCTACGGGACTTGCGCTGGTTCGAGTCTCCATGGGGGAAGAAATTTTCTCATGGCATTTCGGCCAGTATGGGACCGGTGCCCACCCAGCATCGTGAGGCAATTGGGTAGCTACAATAAGTAGCGGCTCCAGGTTGAGAAAACCAGCTATAACGGCTGGGGGACTCGACATGCTGACCACATGTCACCCCTACACTGGCTGATTATCATCTACCTCTGTGATTGACACATGTGGATGTGAGGCCAGCAGCCGGTTGGTAGGCTAAGGGCCTTGTAGGCCTGTCGCGCCAGGAGTTTTTTTAACTTCTAACAAAGGAGAGGCTAAGGTTCAACATTGGGCTACGCCATTGTAGTGTAGTGTCTTGTTAATACAAAAATATTGAGAAGAAAAATCAGTTTAGTTGATGTCTTACAGTTATATAATATTCTATCTAAGATGCCTGTCTATGAATCTTGCAATGGACCAGTAGTTACTATATCAATTGTTATCGATAATTATGACATGGTTCCTGACATGTTTATTGAGGTTAGATTAGGCTAGATTAGATTAGAAAGGTACACAGCAATCTTCAAATTGGTAGTGTTTTTCATAAGTTGGCTATTGTGTTTTAGCAATGCTAATAGACATGTTCCTGCAATAAAATGGTACAGGCTATTTTAGCTAATTTTTACATCAACTTCTCAATTTCCAGGCATATTGTGGATTTAAAAAAAAACTCGTATTTATATTGCAGAGGTAATTATTTACATAGGTCTATAATGTAATTTCTTTGTTTTTTTTATTCAAATTTATGTAAACTGGCATCTCACATAGAATCCCCCAGTTATATACACTTTCATTCACAATTTGACACTATGCTGAAGACAAATGAACATATAAGTACAAAACTAAACAACTTGTTAAAGAGTTTGGAGGTAATCTTTTTTTCAAAAGCTGTAACAATTTTATTCTGTAAAATGTGTGAAAAGTCTGTAAACGTGAGAAGAAATATTTTGTAACACAATATATTAGAATAACTAAACACATGTCTGCCATAGTGAAGATGGGCAACTGGAAGAAAGTGTGTACTCAGCCTTTTAATGAACAAACAATCAGTTTTTCCAATGGATTTGTTAAAACATTCCTTTTTGGAAAACAAATATTTGAAGACTTCTTTGGATAAATACTTTAAGAGCAGTCCATACCAATTTAATCCTCTCTTTGAATAAAATTATGTGCATGATTGTTAGAAGATGTGAAGAAAAACATTAAAAAATATGGATCTCCTTCAATGAGACAACAGATGTAGTTGGTAGAGAGATTTTTTTTTAGTGATCCCACAACAGGCCTCAGGAGCCCTTGGGGTAGTAGGAGGTTAAGGCTCCCACTTTTTCTAGACAATCAGCACTTGATGTCAGCCGGGTTGTCAGCCCTGCGTGACGGCCGCCTTTACCCCCAGAACAGGCATCTGGTACTCATTTCCATTAGAGGCTGAGTCGACCCCAGGGCCATAGTGCCGCCAGAGGGTTTGGGTCAGTTTAAAAATCCTGACCCCAACGGGACTTGAACCCTGGTAGAGATATAGCCAATATAATAAACATTGTAGTTGTGGACTGTACAGATGATGAAGAGGGTTGTGCCCCAGTCCTTTTAACTTCTGACAATAGAACTATCAACCATTGCATGCCAAAACTACCTTTAAATTTCTCCCAGAGTAGCATTGTGAGTATCAAGGCCATGTCCAAAAAATTATCTGCCTTTTTTTTTTACTGCAAGACAAATCCACTGCCAAATCTCTCATTTAAACCACACTCAAGTAATATAACTGCAGACTCGGTAGATTGTATTATCCTCACTACTTGCATGCTGTTCGCTGGTGCATGGAGTGGGGAGAGGAGGGTGAATGAAGGGAGCATGATTCAGTCGCTTTCTTACTTATGTCGGTAGTGATTTCCTGTGCAGTGCATTTAATCCCCACACACCCAGCCTTACTTCACACTTACTTGCCAGGGATCATGGCAAAGTGGGTTGCCATTGTTGGATTCTAGCTTCTATTTTTGGGCATTCCAATTAAAAACGGCAGATAATTTTTTTGAATATGGCCTTGGTACATCACAACGCTTCTCTGGGGGAAATTTCAAGGTAGGTTTCGACATGCAATGGTTGACAGTCCCCTTGTGAGTCTCTTGAAAAAACCAATAGCATAACAATTTCTCAATTATTTACTCATCAGTCATCAACAACAAGGATTAAGCCCAATGGCCTGTTCCGATCTCATTACAGGTCGAATTGGTCCTTCCATCTCTTCAATGGACTTCCCAACATTCTTCTCCCTTTTGGTTTATAATTATGCATTCTTCTTGGTATGCGCTGTTCATTCATTCATTCATTCGTAATACGTGCTGAAGATAAGCATTTTGATAATATTTTATTCTTTCACAGAGAATAAATATATTAAGTTCTGTTCTTATATCTTCATTTTTCTTTTTATCGGTCCTTTGGTATCCTGCTATTGCTCTCAACATCTTAATTTCTGCAGCCTCTATTTGTTTACTATCTGCCTTTGTTAATGTCCAGGTTTCACATCCATATATAAGAGATGGAACTGCCAATACTTTGTAAAACTTCAAAAAAGTTTCTTTTCTAGTCTTATTCAATAAAGTGCGTTTAATTGTACCACATAGATAATTGAATGGTTGTATTTTAGTGTGTTTATCCAAATTTCTGTCATTGCCTAAATGACATCCCAAATAATTAAAATTCTGAACTTGGTCTATAATTACATTGTTTATCATTTTTGTTCTTATTGCACATTTTCCTTTCAGAGCTAATATTTTTGTTTTAGATATAGATATTCTTAAATTGTATTTTAGAGAGATATTTAAAGTATAAAGGAATTGTTGTAATGCATTTTCTGATGCTGTCATTATTACTTGATCGTCTGCAAAAAGCAGAGTTGTCAATACACTATTTATATTAATTTGTTCTTGCCATTCATTTATGACATGGTCCAAGTATAAATTATTTACTAAACCTTGAATATCCTGTGGTGGGAATTTAGTATCATGATGTTCTTCTATTTCCCATAGATGGCACACTATTTATGAAAAATCTGTTAGAAACTTAAAAAACATTTTTTCCAATAATGTGTCATGTAATTTTGTCTTGCACATTGTTTTCATCGTTGCTGAGGAGATGTGCGATTTCTTCCCCAACTTTGATTGTTTGATCTCCAAATCCAAGATCATTTTCCTTAAAGCTCCATCTTGTGTTCAGACATTCAAAGAGTTTGCACCTTATTTGCCTTATCTCATAATATATTCTAATTAGATGGGAACTTAGATTGCTGCTGTTTATTTTATGTAATGAACTTCAAGATATCAGAAGGTGAAATTAGCAATTCATTTTCTGAAGATGTTACTTCCATTTGTGGTGCATAAACATTTTTCAACGAAGCAGAAATTCAGAACAAATTTACTTTTATTGCTGCCCATCATGCAAAATTATCTGGATTATTACCAGTCTTGAAAGAAGACCCTTGTTACATCTTTGAAGTTTATTTGTCCAAGAAAGTTAGTGAAAAAACATAATTTATTCCACTTTTTCAACGTGATAATTAGAAGAAAAATTGTTGAAATATAATGTATATGTTTTGGAAAAATTTGGTTTGTAGCTATTAGATGAAAAAAATTGGCAAATATGCAAGACTTTTTTTTTCACTTTTCCAGTGTAAAAAATTATAAAAAAACATAATTGCTCTCAAAAAAGAAAAAAAACCTCTTTGGTTGGAATCAGTTGATAACTTTAAAAAAATGAAAAAGTTCTGTTCTCAGCAATTAATTCCAAAAAACTCCAAGTGTGACAGACCTAGAAGGCCCTTGGTCTACCATCCGGATGCTGGCCTCACGTCCACATGTGTTAATCACAGAGGTAGACAATCATAAGCCAGTGTAGGGATGACATGTGGTCAGCATGTTGGGTCCCCCATTCATTATATCTCATCTTTTCAACTTGGAGTAGCTACTATTGTAGCTACCCAAATGCCTCATGATCCTGGGTGAACACTGGTCCCATAATGGCCGAAATTCCATGAGAAAATGTCATCCCCATGGGACTCGAACCAGCACAAGTTCCTTAACCACTCGGCTATGGCGTGGGACTCAGCAATTAATTATCAAGCCCATAATAATCGTAGAGATTGACTTTTACTATGGTTACTTATAAAAAATTACATATGGTATTATTCACAATTTTTAACAGAATTTGCAAAAGTGTAAAAAATGGGTGTCTTAGGAAAATGGCTGCCATTTGACCAATAATGGTTCCACAGCAAATGATCAAAGTGCTTTTTGTTCTCGAAGAATAGCTCTAGAGCCTCCACATAATTAAAAGTACCGAAAGTACAATTAAACGTCTGGAAAAACCTGCAAAATCACTTGGAACAGCCAGAGCATCAACAGAATTCCACCATGTCGGTCCTTTCCCTCTGGTGGCTCATCAGACTGAAATAGCCCAGTTTTTGGAGACTTTTTTAGGAGACACCATTTTTCCAATTTTGCTAATTCTTCTGAAAGTTGTGAATATTACCTTATGCAATTTTTTATTATTTGTACAGTAGTGATTCATAATTTCCTTATCAGCATATGGTAAAATTAATTTTTTTTTATCAATTCCTTAATCCATTTTTAATTTCTGAAATATATTTTTTATATATCTTGAATTTTTTTGATAAATTTAAAAGAAAGTATTATCAATTACTAATATATATTTAAAAACTGTTTGTTGATGTAATTTATTGATAGTTTACAGTGGTTATAAATTTTAAGTCTCATATCTCATGTCTAGAAGACGAGAATATTGCATATAGTAATGATTTATTTCCTTTATTTTAAGCTACCTAATATTTCACATTCTGTCTCCTGTTCTGCATATCCCACAGTTCTAGTATCAGTTTTATAATAATGGATAAAGGTCCACTTGACTCTTTAACTTGTGGTTCTGGGTTCAATACTAGTGGGAGTTGGACATTTTAATAATACATTTTTCAGTCTTCGTGCTAGGAAGAGTGGTGCTGTACAATTTATAATCACTAGATTCTGGACCAGATGCCTGGATTAAATTTCAATACCCTCTACAGTGCATATGTTCATAAAGCATTTGATAGTGTTGATAGGGATTTGTATATCAGATAGGGATTTGAAACCTGGCAGTCTATTGGTGATTTTCAACATTTGACAGCACCAGTTTCATTTTCTCTCGTATCATCATCATCTCTTACGTATCACCATCACTCCTTTATTCCTCTGCATAGAATACAATTATGCCTACACAACTTGTGTGTTGCGTGTCCGGGCAAAGTGCTGTATAAATTATTATAAATACACCACCTAAGCCAATATATTTCCAATGAATGCAGAACCGAAGCACTAAAAGTGCAGTGGATTGGCATTGCAACACAGGCAGTATGAGATGTGATTTACTTCTTGTGCAATAAAAAAATCACTTGTGCACCATTACATAAGTAAAGTAGTAAATAAATAGTTCTTATAAAAAGAATGTAAAGTATTTCTTGATCTATGTTCATGTAGCATAGTTTCATCCCTAAATTTTGATGTAAACTTTTGTTACTCTTTACTATCTAAAAAAGTGTGACTGTTGATTAATTTACAAAATGTATTATTATTAGAATCTGTCATAAAATTTAATTTTGATAAATTTTAAAATTTCAATTGGCTTATATCTAAAAAAAAATAAGAATTAAATTTGAAATTCTGTTATTGATGGAGTCTGTTAGAAATTTAATTTGCAGATCTCAAAGTAACATTTTTTGTAAGTGTAAGCATCCACGCGCGTACTCGAATACAAAATATATTATTTAAAAAATCTAATATAATAAATTAATACTAAAATATAAGCCATTCAAATGAAAATTCCTAATTAACTGCCATTTAAAATTATGGCATACAAATATAAAATTTACTGTTATTTTTAGTGTCTTCTTTTTTTATTTAAAATTATTATGCATATTTTTGGCATAAAGTAAAATTTACTTAGAATTAATAATATTTCAATCCTTTCACTTGGGGAAATGAGTAAATACTGTCAGAAACTAATTACACAGTAATTCTTTTTTTGCCTGATGACAAGAGCTATATAATTGTTTTCCATTTTTGGATGCTTTGCGATGTACTGTAACTGAAATGCTTGCTTTTCTCATTAAGTATTCAGACTTGATTTATGTAAATATTGTGTATACTTCCTGTTATGATCTTTAAAAATAGTTTGGTGCAGATTTCTGTAGCGTGTTGTACTAAGTACATTATTATTAAATTACGAATAATAATGTTGTTAATAGAGATACTTAACATGTGCTAATTCATGTCACTACTTAACTTACATAAATCTTATGACATGGAGTAAATAAGTACTTAATTAATATATAAACTACTTAAGTGATTGTTAACATGATGAGGCATTGTAATTTTAATACTTTTACTGTAAGAAAGATTAAAATGTGTGATATATTTTGCAGTACTATCTTATCTAGTTGATGAACAGACTTTGGCTTAGGAATTATCATTTGCAGATAGGTGATAAGTGATATAAAATTGGAAGCTGTCACGTAGGTGAAGTTATACTGTGTGAAAATTTATCACATTTGCAGTTTAGATGGCAACTTATATAATTGTGATTTTTTAATTATCAGCAGCTATGTTTCCCCTTTTGTGACCTTGAGTTTACACAAAAGTGATGTGTTAACTATAACAAGACTCGTGATTTAAGTACACAGAACATAAAGTTACAATGGCAGGCAGAGATGCTGTATAGTGTTGTGAAAGTTAGGATTTTTAATTACAATTAAAATAATGTGTTGCATTGATATGAAACATTGGTACTCTACTTTGACAGCGATCTGTGATCCTGTGTTTGGACGAGGAGACGTGAAGGGTGACAACCCAAGTGACATGACAACAGTAAGTGTGGAGAATACAGAGACATGGCATCAGCAGAAGAAATTCACGGTGAGTTTCACTTATGTTTACTCAGATTGTTGTCTACATATTTTTATATTTAAATGTTGAATTTCAAAGGTCTTGTTTAAAAATTACATTTACAGATAAAGAAGACACTATATCATATAATTTTATATGCTGTCTAAATTAAATCTACTTATTTGAGAAGTTATTAAGTGGTACTTTTAATTTTAAACAGAGATTATATTAAATTTGAGGAGAAAAATTTTCGCCCAGACCAAGACTCAAACCCGGGATCTTTGGTTTTCCGTACCAAATGCTCTACCAACTGAGCAACCGGGGTGAATTCCAATCTAGATGCAAATTTTTCTCTTATATACGTTGTAATTATGTAATGATTATATTATTAAAATGATATTTAGCTAATAGGTTGCACTTTGACATAATGGTTAGATTTATGACGAACATTTCGAGAGTATGTATCCTGACCAAACCAAGAAATATTTATTTTACTATAAGGTCTAAAATGGAGTCCACTCAGCCTGTTAAGGAAAACTAATAGCTATTTTATTTTTAAAAATATCTTAATTCAATACGATAGTAATTACTACCAATGCGTTATTACTTAGAAATTATTATTGAATTGAGACATAGTGAAATTCAGTTAAGAAAACTGAAACTAGGTTTTGAAAAATTGTCATGTTAACTTCATGACCCCATATACTATCATCTACTAGTGAATGACTGCAACCACATTAATTGACCTTGGTTTTCAGAACTGTTTTGCCATGGTTTAAAAAAATATCAAATGGCAAGGACAGGTTAGTTTTGATGGTTCTTAAGGTATTATGTCTGCCTTCAGACACAAGAGTTGCAGATTATTAATAATAATAATAATAATAAAGGAGGTTTATTTTACCTAGTGGAGTTATGACCACAAGGTCTTCTTTTTCACTTCATTAGGGTTAAATTATACAGATATTAACAATATTAATTATCTACAGCTTCTTCTTCTTCTTCACAGTTTAGGCTTATTTACTAGCCTGTTCCGGCTCCAAATTGCTGCTCTTTCCCTCTTTTCTTTGGTCTTCCCAATCTTCTTCTTCCTCGTGGTGAATAGCTGTATGCTGCTTTTGGTATTCTATTCTGTCATCCTTACCAAGTGTTCTTTCCAGTTTGTTCTGTATTTTTCTATTGTTGTGTTTAATTCCTCTACTTTTAGTTGTTGTCTTATTTCTGTGTTATGTTTTTTGTCTGTTCTTTATATCCTGCTATTGGTCTGAGGAATCTCATTTTAGCAGCTTGTATTCTGGCTGATTGTTGTGTTGTCACTGTCCATGTTTTGGAGCCATAAGTAATAATACGCACTGCCATTGTCTTGTATAATTTCATTATAGAGTCTTTCCTGGCTTTATTTTTCATAGTTCTTTTTAGTGTTCCTATTATATACTTAAACTTATGTTATTTATATCTGTTTCTGCTGTGTATGATATTTCGCAACCTAGGAAGTTATATCTTACCATTTGTTCTATTGGTTTATTTTCTAATATTATCTTTGTCCGAACTGGATGAGTGCCCTTGAAGGCCATTGTTTTTTATTTTTGTGAGGATATTTCCATGTTGTATTTTTTTGATATTTCATTTAGTTTATATAGCATTCTTTGTAGTTCATCCTCTGATTTTGCTATTAAAATCTGGTCATCTGCAAAGGCTACTGTTTTTATTACTATATTTCCTTAGGTAATTCCCCCAGTCGTCATTTGCTTCCATGATCTGATCATATCGTCGAAATAAATGTTAAAAAGAGTGGTTGATAGTGGACAACCTTGTCTAACTCCTCCTGTTATATGTATTGGTTCCCTTTTATTTATTTTTATTTTCTCATACATTTTCTTAATTACTGCTATCAAGTGTAGTGGAATTCCTTTTTCACTTAATATGTTCCATAATTTTGGTCTAGACACTTTATCAAAGGCTTTCTTATAATCTATGAAGAGGATGTGCGTCTCTAAATTGAATATCTACAGCATGATTAATAATACATAATCGACATATGTAATATATAGATGACAAGGTAAGAACAACAAAAAATATTAAAATAATAACATTAATAGTAATAATAATAATTTATAACTTCATTTAATAGTTGGCTTGGTAATAAAAGTGCAAAATATAAAGTAATAATAAAATTATAACCAAAAGTGGTTACATACAGTATTGTATAAGGAAATATTCTGTGAGCTTTTTTCTAATGGTTTTTTAAATTGAGCAATCCTTGATATAATAGGGGAGGGAATTCCAGAGTCAGGCAGTTGAAATTTAAATGGATGAGGAAATGGTGAGATGTTTGATGTAGAGGTGTAGCTGGAGTTTTCTCTCAATCATATGTTTAAGCAATGGGGGAAGATAGTGAATAAAAGCAAACTAAAAAAAAAAAGAGTGATAGGTGGATAAAGTGTGATATAAAAGCAGAGGCAAATATCTTTCACCTGTCTTCCATTTGGAGCTAAGACAACATTTCAAATGCTGAAGTTATGTGATATGATTTACGGAGGTTGCATATATAAATATATATATATATATATATATAATGTGCACTAAGACTATGAACTCATTGCAAGTCTTTGTCTGAATATGATGCTTATGTTGGTTAAAAATAAGTCACAATAATTGAAATGTGGCATAATCAAAGTTGGGAAAACATTTTTTTTTCAATGAAGAAGAAAGGAAACACTTTTAGAGAATGAAAGATTGAATATATTTTTTACAAGTTACTCTTAAATACACCTCTCAACTAAGATTTTGATTAAAATATACACCAAGATTTTTCATGGTAGGTTTAAATAGAATTTCAGTTTGATTTAGATTTAGAGATACTATCGATGAACAGTTTTTTTAATAGACTTTGATGAGTGATAACAGTAGATTGTGATTTCTCATGAAAAAGTCTGTTCCTTTTGCCACATTGCTATAGAATCAAGGTCTTCATTAAGTTGTTCAATTGCACCGTTAATCAGTTCTGATCTAGCATGTATATATAATTGTAGGTCATCAGCCTAGATATGATATTTACAATGTTTAATGCAGTCAATGATGCCATTAATATATATAAAAAATAAAATTGGACCTAATACTGATCCTTGTATTACTCCATATGCTACTGATCTCTGTGAAGAAAAATGATCACTTATAACAATGCACTGTTGTAGGCCAGAGAAGTAGGAGTGGAACCACTAAATTGAATTTTCAGAAAAATTTAGTAACTTCAATTTTTACAGTAAAATGTTTGTATTAACTATGTCAAAAAGCTCTGAAAAATTTGACTAGAGTTAGAATAGTCAATTTGCTCTGATCTATAGCCTCACGAATGTCCTCAGTAATGTTAAGTAATGTGGATGCTGTGCTGTAACCAGCCCAGTATTCTGATTGGTGTCAAGAAGTTTGTGGTCATTGAGATAGGCTGTAAGTTTGTTTATTTATAATGCGTTCTGGTACTTTTGATAAGGTAGGTAAGATGCTGTTAGGTCTATAGTATTGAGGAGAGGAGGATGTGTTTACTTTGGAGATAGGATGTATATAGTCCTGCCACTGGATCTCCTGCTCTGACATTTTCACGACAGTGTTGCCGATTGGATATTCAGTGGGAGGGGCCACTTTATGTATGGAGGGTTGTTTCCGATCTCTGATAACGATTTGCCAAGTAGATTGTGGCGTTGGAGTGTGAGTCATCACGACATAAGCGTACGAGGTGATCAAACCAGTCAGTGTGCTGCTTCTGTTATACTCGCACACGTGTTGCTCTCATAATGCCTAAGCAGATAGACCCGTTTTGGGAAGGGTACATTACTGCCCTTTCCGATGCTAATTATAGTTATTCTGCGATTATTGGGGCTTGCAAAAACGTAATTTTATGGTGTCAAAGTGTGGAATTAGCTCAGTGCTTAATAAAAAGGGAAAGGGTCACTTGGGATTAATTCCAAAAGGAAAAAAACAAGCAAATCCACGAACAGCTACTACCCGCACCCCAGATGTAATCAGAAAGGTCAAGGCCCTTATCTCTGGTGTTAACCCTGCCACACAAACGGTGATTGTGAACAGATTGGGAATATCCCTTAAAACTGTAAACACCATAATAAACAAAGATTTAAACATGGAGAAGCGCCACAAAAGCAGGGTTCGTAAATTGTTGCCAGGTCACATTGCCAAATGCCGCACCAACAGCAGGAAACTATGAAAAGCACCTGGCAGGAGAAAAATGGAAATTTTTGGTCACACTTGATAAAGCATATGTTTATCTAGGAGACTGCAACAAACCCCGGGCAATTTACTATAGAGAAAGGGGTGAAAATAATTTTCAAAAGTGATATGCCGAATGCAGAGAAAGTTTCTCCAAGGGATTTATGGTCATCGCGGGATATTGCTACAATGAAAAACTGACCATTCGTAGAGTAGCTAAAAAGGCCAAAATCAACTCCCAGTACTACCAGGAAGAAGTTCTCACCCCAATTTACCCGACTGAAATCCCAGCTCTCTATGGTACAGACAAAAACCAAGTCTGGGTGCACCAAGACAAGGCCTCCAGTCACACTTCGGGTTTAACCTTGAAATTCCTGGAGAAATGGAGCAGGAAACTGGAATACATGCTATTCCATTCAGCAACATCCCAGTGAAGTCTCCTGATGCATCACTGATGGACTTTGTGTCTTTGGACTCTTCAAAAGGGCACTGGGAAACAGGTGTCCTCGAACAATAGACGGTCTCTGGAAAGCATATAAAGAGGAGTGGGAACTTCTAGACGTGGCTGTGCTGCGTAAGAGTCTTCTGCAGCGGAAACTCCGATGCCGAACCATAGCTCAATCAATTAGAGCCTGCTCGATGGTGGAGACACGGCTTTTCTTAAGGTAAAACTTAAAAATCATTTGTTATCAGAGATCAGAAACAACCCTCCGTATGCGGTTAGCTGAAATACAGCTGACAACATCTCAGCAATTTCAAACCTTACTAGCGCACTATAGCGGCTTCAAGAACAGTGATTGGTTGTGGCAGATGTTCACTTCCACTTGAACTATTCCCTTATTGACAGTAGAGGGCGAGTTTCTCCCTTTACCCCTCGTATAACCTAAACGTTAGAGCCGGAGAATCAGTGGCTGGACTTTATGTGCTTTCTTCCATATGGCAAGGTAGGTTGCAGTCATATAAAAGCATTAAATATATATGTCAAAGTTGACAAGATATGATCTGATGCCACTTTTGGGTAATCTTCTAATAACTAATAAGAAAATTAATACCCTAGATGGTAAAAAATCTGGAATTTATCAAATTTATTGCAAAGACTGCAATAAAGTATATATAGGAAAAACAAAAGGAATTTGGACATTCACACAAAAGAACACTTTAGAAATATTAAAAATGGTGAAATTGAGAAATATAGAGGACCATAAAATTGAAAAAGAAACAAAACTTTTGAAACATTTGGTGAGGCCATTGGAATTAACAGTTTGGGATAGGATATACATTTAGGACAAATTTAGATCCATGAATTATGAAGTTCCTGGCATGCAAGATTTGATCTCAAGATTCATCAAATCAATAATAGATGGCAGTTCAAAAGATGATGGTGAAGATGTAAATTCACCAGTCATAAAGATGGCTGAAGATAGGAGCAACTGTTAGTGAAACCATGGTCCTGGGCTGTGAAAAACATGGAATGTATGAGGTGACATAATTATGACTCGTTTTATTTATTGAAAAGAAAATTTAAGTTTTATGTAATACTGTTAAATGGAGAATGAATGAAGTCTAAGATCCAAAGAATTAGCACACAGCAACATGATGGTATTAAGATACCAATTTGAAATTTGGTCTAAGGAGTGACAAGGCATGTAACTTGATGTATAATATTATCAAGAAAATTTAATTTTTTTCAATAAATTTTGAAAACATACACAATGATATCATGTTATATATATTGATGATAATAACATGCTAACCGAGATAAAGGAAACAATTGCTACTGGTAATCAATGTCTTAGAACACTAGAAAAAATTATAAGAGCCAGAAAAGTTAAAGTGAGAATTTATAAGATAATTATTAAACCTACAGTTACATTTGGAAGTGAAACATGAACCTTTCCTGAACAAGCAATGACTACAATTAAATTATTGTAAATCAATGGTAAAGAGAAAAATGTTTGCCTGATCTGGGAATCGAACCCCGAACATTTAGCTTTCCATGCTAATGCTCTGTCCACTGAGCTAATCCAGGCTTCATTCCATCCAAGCAGAAATCCTTCCTTTACCTTACTCTACTGGTCCCACATTCAATTGCAATGAATCATCATTCACAAATACACAATGAATGGCTTCTACCTGAAGAAGACATGAAGGGACTCCACACAGCTATAGCATTATTTATTAAATTAATATTGAGAAGCTGAAGCTATTACTATGATAGAAATGAGTAAATTAATGAACACAATTAAATTATTGTAAATCAATGGTAAAGAGAAAATAAGATTCGGGGTTCGATTCCCAGTTCAGGCAAAATTTTTTCTCTTTACCATTGATTTACAATCATTTAATTGTGTTCATTAATTTACTTATTTCTATCATAGTAATAGCTTTAGCTTCTCAATATTAATTTAATATGCAATAACTATTCTAAACACTTGGGAAAGGAAAATCTTAGGAAAAATGTATGGCCCTCTTTATAAGGGAGTTTGTAAAACCAGGACCAACTCTGAATTATAAATCTTCGCTTAAGAAAAAATGCCGCGTAACTGACACTTTTGGTGAAATTCACATTTTCATACTGTTAGCATCACTGAAGAAGTGCACTCAGTTCAAACATAGATTAGGATGAAATTTTGTACCATGGCCTCGCTAAACTTATAGATACAATGATTTCAATCTATAGGTACTAAGGAGAAATATAAACAGTTTTTTGTTTCTCGTGTAAAATTTGTATTTTGTTAGTTACGTGGTATTGTTTCTTAAGCGACAAAATATTATACAATGATGCAAATATTGTCACTGATATCAAAATTAGACAGTTGGAGTGGCTGGGCCACATCATCAGGATGGACATTAAAAGAATTCCTAAAATATTATTAGATGTCACACCAAGTGGTAAAAGAAGAGTTGGAACACCCAAATTACGGTGGTTGGATGATGTTCAGCATGACATTGTGAAGACAGGAATTTAAGAAATGGAGACAGAGAGCTTTGGAAAGAGAGGATTGGGCAACAATTCTTAAGGAGGTCAAGGCTAAACTAAAAGAGCTGTAGGACCACAGATGATGATGATCATGTTATATATCAATTGAAAGCTCTAAAGTGACACCTTCCTCAGTCTGTAGCTATCATGGTTTTGCAGTGAATTAAGATAGTGGTTTGTGAATTTGAGAATTTTTGACATTTTGAAAATTTATCGAGTAAAAAAATTAGTTTGAACATGTACACAGAATGTCAAGTAATCATTTATCAAAACAGATGCTTTATTATAAAACCTCAAGGCTGAAGAATTGTAGGAAGACCAAAACGACATTGGAAGGACAACCTGTAGCGTATAATGCATCGGGGCCAACAGGCCCACACCTTGCAGATGATGATGATGAAGTCAAAATGGAGTAGTCCAAAATTCTGAAAATAAATATCCTAGACATCTTGGTAAAGATATAAATGTAGAGAAAATTAATAAAATTCAAGACATTTATAGTTTTATGCATTGGTTGATTTAACATGGATTTGTCTCTTTCCCTCTTGCGATACAGTATAGGAAAGGCACTGTTGTCAACATAGAGTAGGTTATGCCAATGAATAAGCAAACATGAACTTCATGTATGGCAAAGTTAATGAAAATGCACGCGAGGCACTCAGTTGTATGTAAAAGTCGTACTAAAGGCAACCTGATAGGAAACTACACAACACCTTATAGAACACGGTAGTTTCAGGCACCACATAAATGCTGTACTTGTCTCATGATTGATAAATTAAATAAAATGGCATTGCTTTTATTTTAGAATTGGTACTTAGTATTGAAAAAATACCATCTAGCAAAAAAAGAAAGACATCTCATAACTGGTTCGTCCTGCGCCATAGCCGAGTGGTTAAGGCAAGAAGCCTTGGCACAGAGATACGAGACCTGCAGTGGTTCGAGCCTCCATGGAGGAAGAAATTTTTCTCATGGAATTTAGACCAGTATGGGACCTGTGCCCACCCAGCATCGTGAGGAATTTGGGTAGCTACAATAAGTAGCGACTCTAGGTTGAGAATACCAGCTATAACGGCTGGGGGATCCGATGTGCTACCACATGTCACCCCTACACTGGCCAGATGATCGTCTACCTCTGTGATTAACACATGTGGATGTGAGGCCAGCAGCTGGATGGTCAGCCAAGGGCCTTCTAGGACTGTCGTGCTTGGAGTTTTTTTTTATAACTGGTTAATTTCTGGACCCATGTTTACTAAAACATATTTGCTTCTAATTAATTTCTACATATATAAATGTTTACTTCTCTTTATTTTTTACTTCTCAACCCTATATTTTGGACCATCAATTTTGAAGCACTCTTAATAAACATAATTTCATTGCTTTATCATAATTGTTATTATAGTTATAGTTATTATTATTAATGCAATAAAAAAATTGTATAAAAATGCAGTATCTAAAATTAAAATTTGAAAATGTGTATCAGAAGAAATTAAAATAACAAAAGGCCCTCGTCAAGGTTGTAGCATATCACCCATTATTTAAGATATTTATACATAAAGCACTGTCAAACTGGAGCAAAAAATGTTCAGGAATGGGAGTACCAATTGGTGATGGATCAACAGATACAATATATACACTGTTATTTGTGAATGACTAGATAATAATTGCTCAAGAATATGAGGACATGGAGTTTATGTTCAGAAAATCATTGTACGAATATGATAACTGGGGTTTGAAAATAAATTTAGAAAAAAACATTTTATATGTGATGTGGAGCAGAAACCGAAGATTTAATATTAGAAGATCAGAAGGCACCCGAGATGTGGGCAGACCTAGAAAGAGATGGGCTGAAGTCGGAACGGGTCAGCAGACCTAATCCATGAATGCAGATGATGATGAGATCAGAAGGAGTATATTAGAGGATGTGAAGAATTTGAATATCTGGGAGTAAAAGTGGATAAAGAGGATAAACAAGAAAGTGATATTAAGAACAGAATAAATAAAGGTAGAGCAGTAACAGCAATGATAGATGGAGTCTTATGGAACAGACATTAACCAGAAAAAATAAGTTACAAATATATAATTCAGTAGTGAGAAGTACTGTCACATATGGAGCTGAAGTTTGGAAATTCAACAAAAACTTTGTCAATGGAAATGGATTTCTTGAGGAGAGCAGCAAGATGTTCAGAATTAGAAAAAAATAAAAAAATACTGTCATATGAGAAAAAATGAATATTAGATCTTCTTCTTCTTCTTCCTTCCAAGTATTAGGCCAAGGCCTGTTACGATCCTATAGAAAATTTTCCCTCCAGCGTTTCATAGGACGGCCCAGTGATCTTCGTCCTCGTGGTATATAATTATAAACAGCTTTGGGGATCCGATTTGAACTCATTCTTTCAAGATGGTGTTTCCAATTTAGTTGGTACTGTTTAATATATTCCAAAATTGGCGTAGTCTTCAATTCTTTTAAGATATCGGTGTTCCTTTTCCGATCCCATCTGGTGTAACCCGCTGTTCTGCGCATGAATCTCATTAACATTAGATATTCAGTAGTATATTATATACGGTATAAGCAATTAAATTGGTATGGGAATGTACGACGAATGCAAGAAGAAAGGTTACCCAGAAAAACATTGGAATGGTGTCCACCTGGGAGGAGGAGGAAAGGAAGATCTCAAAATTAGTGGATGCAACAAATAAGAACTGGAATGAGAACTGGAGGACATGGAGTGGATGCATAGAGATGAGTGGAGAAGGAAAATAAAACTTTAGGCACAGAAAGATGTGTAAACATTGAAAATTTATATATAATACATTAATAATAATAATAATAATAATAAAATACTGCTTTGAGATCGGCATCTTGAAAATATGTCTAGTATGTAAAATGATGGAAAAGGTTTATTATTTCTACTAGTTCATGAACTACTGAATAGTTCATATTTATGATCTAAAAGATAGGAATAATTTACCAACTGCAATTTAATAAAATTACCTTTTAATTGTTGGAAAATTAATTATAGGAACTTTGGTTAAATTTATTCAGAGTTTCCAATGTTTTTATTTGAATTAACATTTTCCAATTCTGGATAGAATCTAATTTAAGAAAGAAAAATTGATGTTTGAACTGGGATTTGAACCCTGGATCTCTAGTTCTGCATACTAGTGTGCTGTCCATTACACCATTCAAACGGTGATACAAACATTAACATTTCTTTCAACTTATTCAGAGTATTTATATTTTGGAAACTTAAGATGCAGTTGTGATCGGTTTTTAAATTTTTAATCTTATTTACTGTATCAATACAGGTTGTGTGTGTTTTGTTACAGGTTTATAAAGTAATGGTCACAAGTGATAATCACAGTTGGTTCGTGTTCAGGCGCTACAATGAATTTTATAAACTCCATGAAATACTCAAAAAGCTGGTAAGGAATAGTAAGGTATTAACTAACTCACTGGCACTATTGAACCAATAGGTTCATGGACCATATGGACATAAGTTCTCCATACATCTGTACCCTGAGCCAGCGTATTCCATTCATTCCTTATATACCTGTATAATTTACTTCTCTCAAATCATGGTTAATGTTATTCTCCCACCTCATTCTTGATCTATCTATTGGCACTTTCCATCTGGTTTTCCTACAAGGTGTTTCCATGCATCTCTTTCATTCCCCATCCATGCCACATGTCCTTCCCATTGCAGTATATGAGACCTAACTGTTCTCATTAGATCTGGTTTCCCATAAAGATCATGTAGCTCACTGTTACATAGTCTTCTCCATTCATCTGTCTGTTCATCTCTCTTTGGTCCGGGAAATTTCCAAAGATCTTTAATCTTTCATCTTCTCTTAAAGTAAGAGTCCATGTTTTACATCCATATAATATAACTGTGAGAATAACAGTTTTACATGTTTTCAGTTTAATGTTTTTCGAGAGAAGTTGGGATGACAAAAAGATCTATTAATGCATAATACCAAATATTTCCAGAATTGAGTCTATGTTTAATTTCTTTCTATATCACATTCCTGTTTGTAATTATTGTTCCTAGGTATTTGAATTCAGCTACTTCAAAATTTTCCTCATTTGTCATTAATTGTCCATTTCCATTATATAATGAATTTCTGCATGCGACCATATGTCTAGTTTTATTGATGTTTGTATCCAACCTTAATTCCTTAATGTTACTCAATAGTGTGGGGACACGCCGTAGCATAGTGGTTAAGGCACTGCGCTACAAGCCGGAAGGTTGAGGGTTCGAGTCCGTTGGGGTCATGATTTTTAAACTGACCCAAACCTTCTGGCAGCACTATGGTCCTGGGGTCGACTCAGCCTCTAATGGAAATAAGTATCAGACACTTGTTCTGGGGGTAAAGGCGGCCGTCATGCAGGGCTGACAATCCAGCTGACATCAAATGCCGATTGTCCAGTAAAGTGGGAGCCTTAACCTCCTACTACCCCAAGGGCCTCCTGAGGCCTGTAGTGGGTTCACTTTACACTTTTACTCAATAGTGTGTGTGTGTTGGCCCTTAGTATATCCTTGCTATCACCTACTAATATTATATCATCAGCATATACTAACAGTTCATTAATATTACCATTGAGTTGTACACCTTCTTTATCCTCTAAAGATTTGAGGCATGCTCTGGTACAAAATTAAATAGTAGAAGAGATAGTGCTCTAACCCATTGTGAATGTTAAAAGTATTTGAAAATGGTTTGCCTACTCTTTGTGCCATTTAGACACATTCAAATAAGTCTAACTAAATTTTTATTTATTTATTTATTTTACCTGATGGAGTTAAGACCACAAGGTCTTCTCTTCCACTTCACCAGGGTTAAATTATACATGTAATAACAATTATGAAATATCTTTAATACTGAGTGGAGAACTTATTTTTTAACGACTCACCTCATACATTTTCAAATTTCTTTGATACCCATGGTTTCAGACAACATCTTGTCTCTCTTCAGTCATGACTTCAAATTCTCTAGTTGTTCATTTCTCTATGGATGTCACCTCTTGTGCTGCCATCTTTGGTTGGGATTATAAATGTTGAAATTAAATTTTTGTCCACCGGAATATTGAAGTTCATAGATCGATATTTATTCTTCTGAATGAATATCTTCTCCCAAACTGTCAATTCCAATGGTTTATCTAATTGTTTCAAAACTTTGGCCTCTTTTTCAATTTTATGATGTTCTAGCAAACTATGTGCAGCAACTGCTGATTTTTCAATTTCAAAATGTTTAATATTTCTAAAATGTTCATTAGTACGTGTTTCCAAATTCCTTTTTGTTTTTCCTATATATATACTTTGCTACAATCGTTACAATTTATTTGATAAATTCCAGATTTCTTACTGTCTGGGATTCAAATATGAATTATCTCCTTGATTAATGATACATAATAGATATAGGCAGGCTACACAATATAAAATTGACAAATGGAAAGAAATAAAAATTGTAATAATAATAATAATAATAATAACAACCTATAATTTGATTAAGTAATTGGCTTGGTAAAGGAAGTTTAAAATATAAACAAACTTTTAGGAATTACAAAGTTCAACAGGATACTATACAACTTCTCACTCTTAATAAAATCTTATGCCTTTTTGAGGTCTACATTTGCAGATATACAGTGTCATTTTATTCCCATTTCTTTTCTAAAATCTCTCTTATACTAAAAATATGATCTAATGCAGACGTATTTCTTCTAAATCAATATTGAAGATCACCTATTACATCATCAATATAGGGAGTAAGTCAGGATACTAATATATGTGTTAGAATTTTGTATAAAATTGAAAGTAATGAGATGCCCATGTAGTTGTTGCAATTAGTTTTATCTCCTTTCTTATAGATTGGTGTGACAAGCAATTCTTTCCATTCGTTTGGAAGAGGCTTTTTTTTCTCCCCCTTGATTTTATAAGTTCTGCTTGGATTCCATGTGGAACTGATGCTTTATGAATCTTTAATTTTTCTATTGCCATTTCGACTTCTAATGTCCTTGCCTCTATTACTAATATTTATGCTGTCTTTAAATCATCCTCTTCAGTATCCTGTTTTCCATGAATTGATTAAGGTAATGTTTCATTCCTAATTATATTTGTTCTAGCTTGGAACCCTTTCCTTTCTTCCTAATTCCCTGATGTTTCTATTTTTTGCATTTATTTCTAGATCGTTAATATTCTCTCTTAAATATTCCCTCTTTTTACTCTTTAAAAACCTAGTGGATTCCCATGTGATTTTACCCAATTGTAAATTGACTTCATATGGCTCGTGTAACCAATTCATTTTTGCTAGCTTTCTTTTCTTTACAATGTACACACATTCCTCATTAAACAATTTTTAATTATGCCCCTTTTGAATAACCTATGATTTCTGATGCTGACAATTTAATAGTATTTCTTACAGTCTCCCATTTTCTATTTACATAAGTTTTTTTTCAGTTGCCACATATTCATCTGAACATTTCAGTATTTGAAAGCTATTAGCAATTTTGATCCAGCATTCTTTCTGCAGTTCATCATTTCTGTTTTTTTTAATTCAAATTTTTCAAAATTACCTTTAGTGTTTTTTCCTCTCATAAGTGATAACCATTCTCTGATTTTCACCCTGACCTGATGCTACTGTGGCAGCTTTTATCTGCTAATACATTATCTATTTGATTTCGCTTTACACCATCTGGAGATGTCCAGATGTATATATTAATATCCTTATGCTGGAATGTTGTACTCATAACAATAATATTCTTGATGTGACAAATGTGACTACTCTAATACCATGGTCATTACTATCTTCATGAAGACTGAATTTGCCTGTTGTTGATCTGAATATATCTTCCCGTTCCACTTTTGCATTAAAATATTCTAAGATAATTTTCATATCTTATCGTGAAAGACCATCAAATATGCACTCTATTAAATATGGTGAGTTTATTTATCTTACCTCATAAATTATATTATTTTGGACATGTTTTAGTACAAGATTAAATTAAAATTCATAGTTAAATATGGGAAATTACTTATCATCCTAAAATACGTAATAAATTTCAAGAAATTCAATATTACATTGGCACCGATAAATAAATTTGTTTAGCCTTGCTAATCTATTAAAACTAATAAGAAATTGAACACCCCAGATAGCAAAAAATCTGGAATTTATCAAATTAACTGTAAGGACTGCAATAAAGTATACACAGGAAAAACAAAAAGGAATTTGGACACTCACACTAAGGAACACTTTAGAAGTATTAAAAATGGTGAAATTGAAAAATCAGCTATTGCAGCACATAGTTTATTGGAGAATCATAAAATTGAAAAAGAACCCAACTTTTAAAATATTTGGAAAAACCTTTAGAATTGACAATTTGGGAGAAGATATATATTCAGAAGAACAAATTTACATCCATGAATTTCGAGAGTCCTTATCAACGTGACCTCTTCTCAAAGTTCATCAAATAACACCAGATGGCAACATTATTGATGGAGATTCCAATGAAAATCCGGTAGTCATAATGTTGGTTGAAAATGAGAGAGGTCCTTCTCTTGAAAATTGGTTTCCGTGTTTAAAGAAACATAAAATATGAGGTAAGATGTGAAAAAATGACTCATTAATTTACATATGAAATTAAAATGTTTCATACATCAGCTCATATCCAGTATTCTAACTAGACCGGTTTCAAAGCCTGGGCAGCTTCATCTTCAGTAATTTCTCGTCAACTAATGTTATGTCGATCAGAAGAACTGCTTCCTCCCTCTATTGGTGGACCGATAAACCTCTGGATCAACTCAGAATCTGTGGGAATTTCGAAGTTCATAGTTTTTCTTTACTGATAAACCTCCGGATCAACTCAGAATCCACGGGTATTTCGAAGTTCAGAAGTTTTTTTTAAAGTTTTCTTGAAAGAAAAACTTAACGAACTTTGAAATTCCCGTGGATTCTGAGTTGATCTGGAGGTTTATCGGTCCACCAACAGAGAGAGGAAAAAACAGTTCTTTTGATCGACATAACATCAGTCGATGAGAAATTACTGAAGATGAAGCTGCCCAGGCTTTGAAACTGGTCTAGTTAGAAGACTGGATATGAGATGAGATATGAAACAATTTAATTTAATCTTAAATTTAACCTCATAGTGATTTTTTTCATATAAAAGTTCAATGTTTTGGTATGCTTGCATATTATGTTCAGCTTGGTCAGTTTCAAGATCAAATGCAAGCATATTGAAACGTATCCAATAGAATACAACAATTTATGAGATAAGTTGAACAGACTCACCTTATATGTTAAGAACCTCAATAATGTTAATTCCTATTGTAATTTATTAATGCACTCAAATTCTTCATAGAACTCATCCTTGTCTTCTGTGGGACCATGTACATTTACGATTACGAAATCGTATATTGTTTACCCTTTCAAATTATCTATGATATCCTATCACTGACAAAGTTAACATCTTGGATAGCTGAGAGGATTCTCCTTATGTTTGAGCCTTTGTCATGGATTCCCTGAAGAAGTCCCTGACCAGTGACTATTTTACCCCTGAAAAATTTTACTTCAGTGGAACCTAGTAGGAGGTTAATAAGGTTTTGACTTCTTTAGACAATCAGCACGAGATGTCAGCCCTGCATGACAGCTGCCTTTATCTTCAGAACAAATATCTGGTACTCATTTCAATTAGAGGCTGAATCAACCCCAGTGCCATGGTGCTGTTTAAAAATCCTGAGTCACCGAGACTCAAACTTGCAACGTGCTTAACATATGTGGATGTGAGGCCAGAATCTGGGTGGGAGGTCAAGGGCCTTCTAGGCTTGTCGTGCCATGGAGTTTATTTTTTATACAGTAAAGTTTATTGGCTGATTACTTACTTCCAGTCCTCTGCATGGCAGACTACATGTTCTCAGCATGTTGCACAAATGATATTAGAAAATGGTAAAAATTTTGTATGTGATGGTCTACCAATTGTTGTGTTGGTAAAGGAAAGATTTCTGCTTGGATGGGAATGAAGCCTGGATTAGCTCGGTGGGCAGAGCGTTAGCATGGAAAGCTAAAGGTTCGGGATACGATTCCTGGTTCAGGCAAAAATTATTCTCTTTACCATTCATTTATAATGGTTCTTTAATGCTCGATAAAGAATTTGACCTAATGATTTGTGATGTTAAAGAACATTTAAATAAAGCATTAACTTATATTTGAAGAGAAAAATATACACTTAGAACAGGATTTGAATTCAGGGCCTTTAGCTTTATAAGGTCTACTGTCTGAGCTATCCTAAGCACTCCAAACTAAATGCAAATTTTTCTCTTAATTATACATTTTTTATTCCCGAAAGCGCCAAATGCTACGAACCGTTGCTCAATCATGCAAATGACTGTTTCTTATTTAAGAAGAATTTTATTGGAATTATTATGTTAGTTTATAAAGCTAGTAGAGCTTCATTCAATGTTTTTATTATAAATTTAACACTTCTCACTAAAGGACAAATTATATTTGAAGAAAAAGATATATGTGCTTAGACTAGTGTTTGAACTCAGGACCTTTAGCTTTTTACGCTAATGCTCTACTGTCTGAGGTATCCTAAGCACTCCAATCTAAATGCAAATTTTTCTCTTAATTATATATTTTTAATTGCCGAAAGAGCCAAATGCTACGAACCATTGCTCAATAACGCAAATGATGGTTTCTTATTTATGAAGACTTTTATTGGGAATTATAAAATTGGTTTATAAAGCAAATAGAACTTCTTCCAATGTTTTTATTGTAAATTTAACACTTCTTACTGAAGGACAAATTGTATTTGAAGAGAAAAATATACGCTTAGACTGGGGTTTGAATCCAGGAACTTGTAGCTTCAGCTGTCTGTATATCTGGTAAAAAAAATTAAATCTAGCAATTGAAAATCATGAAGATGTAATGGAATAATCAAGGTGCCTAAGAGGATTGATATCTAAATTTGCTTTAAAAAGAAGCGACTTTCAATTTTTTGAGTCCTTCATGTAGTAGGGAAATGAGTAAAGTATGAACTTTCAATTTTACTCTTCCCTCTTGCTCTCTTAGGCTCGAATCTTTGAACGCATTAGATCGTAAAAGTTGTTCTGCTGAGAAAGTTGTATCCAAATACGTTTTTGCATACTCAAAAATCTGTTCATACAATAATAATTGTTGAAATTCCTAAGCTACCTGCCGAGGTAACTTAGGAGAGAAACGAATCGTGAGAATCCCGATGGTAACTGATGTACTTTGAAACCTTGCTGCTTTATCTAAGATGTCGGACATTGAAGACTTCGATCATGTTTTCGGTATACGCGGAGAAGAGGAATTTGATAGAATCTACCAAAGAATTCAACTGGAAGAACAGGAGAATCGGCGTAATATTGCACGATGAAGATTTGCAAGATTTCGTTGTATACGGTATTATTTGTGGGACGCAAGCGTAAATGCGTGCCTCTAGCAGACAAAAATGACGGAAGTGGTTTTATCGCTGAGAATTCTGGGTAATTTCTTGCCAATATTACAAAAATGATGACTTTCATGCATGACCAGTTAGTGGGTAGCTAATTCGATCTTTGCACTTGCTCTCACGGTTAGTCAGCTCACCAGTGATTGGAAGTAATTTGAGTAGAGACTAATGTATTTGCATGCAGCCCTTAGACAAAATATCAGGAAGCAGGCAACCAAAGTTTTAGGCTGTTTGATTGAAGACATGACAATGACATCTTCACTTTCCTGCTGGCAGCTGAAAATTGAATGATGAATAGAGATTCTATTAAATGAACCAACTGGGCAATGAGTGGGAACAAAGTTAAAAAAAAATTAGGAGTTCTTCTTTTGCTGCGTCAATTGTAATGCTTGAACTTAGACCAGAAACATGACAATGATGATTTTGACCTTCCAATTTCTTATTGAAAATGTATTAGAGCTGGAAAGTTTGAATAAAAGATTCTTCAAAAGTAAATAAATAAATTTCATAAAGAACAAGATGAGATATTGACCTATATTGCAGAGATGAGGCATACAAAAAACTATAATAAGAATTAAATGAATCGTGATTTCTTCTTACCTATGTGTAAAAAAACATAGAAGTATGAAATATATATGTAGTCAATATGCCCATTTCACCAATTAATGTTTTAAAATGGTCAACAAGTTTCTACAGCCAAGCTGTCATTCTCAAGACCAGATATTGACTGAAGACAGAATTGATAATAAGTAAAGAAACAAATTCAGTTAAAAACAAACTACGTCACATGACGCAATCATTCATAAGTGAACAATAAAACATACTAAAACTAATCCTCTTTTGTTTCAAGTAGAGAAAAGAGGGCGCTGTACGGAATAGGGCCCTTGTCTTTATTCATTATTTTATCCTTATTTTTATAAATTTCCAAACTTTCAAGGACGTTAAGGAATTTGAAATCCCTGACCGAACGAACCAGCCTAAGGTTACTTTTATTGATAGCATGACCGTACTCAGAAATATGTTGGGCAACTCCAGATTTTTCAATTCTGTTGAGTCTGAAATGGGCAATATGTTCATTAAATCTAGTTAAAATGGATCTTCTGGTTTGCCCAACATATTTCAAGTCACAGTCATTGCATCCAATTTCATAAATACCGGATTTCTCTATACAATCGACTTTATCTTTAGGGTTTCCAAGTACACTATTTAATGTCAAAGTGGAAGTAAAAATCAATTTCGTATCTAGTCCTTTGAATATCTTGTTCAAACCTCTAGTTAAAGAGGGAACGTACGGCAAAATCGCAAAATTAGCTTTATTAATAGGAGAATGGAAGGCTGTAGAATCAGTAATAAGTTTTCTAAATTCAAATTTACGAATCAAATTATCAATAATATTTCCATTGAAACCATTACACTTAGCGATATCTTTAATGGTTTGTAATTCCTTATTATATCTATTTTTACTTAACGGAAAAGTGGTAAGACGGTGAACTAAAAAATTGAAACTGGCCATTTTGTGTTGATTACAATGGCCAGTTTCAATTTTTTAGTTCACCGTCTTACCACTTTTCCGTTAAGTAAAAATAGATATAATAAGGAATTACAAACCATTAAAGATATCGCTAAGTGTAATGGTTTCAATGGAAATATTATTGATAATTTGATTCGTAAATTTGAATTTAGAAAACTTATTACTGATTCTACAGCCTTCCATTCTCCTATTAATAAAGCTAATTTTGCGATTTTGCCGTACGTTCCCTCTTTAACTAGAGGTTTGAACAAGATATTCAAAGGACTAGATACGAAATTGATTTTTACTTCCACTTTGACATTAAATAGTGTACTTGGAAACCCTAAAGATAAAGTCGATTGTATAGAGAAATCCGGTATTTATGAAATTGGATGCAATGACTGTGACTTGAAATATTTTGGGCAAACCAGAAGATCCATTTAACTAGATTTAATGAACATATTGCCCATTTCAGACTCAACAGAATTGAAAAATCTGGAGTTGCCCAACATATTTCTGAGTACGGTCATGCTATCAATAAAAGTAACCTTAGGCTGGTTCGTTCGGTCAGGGATTTCAAATTCCTTAACGTCCTTGAAAGTTTGGAAATTTATAAAAATAAGGATAAAATAATGAATAAAGAAAAGGGCCCTATTCCGTACAGCGCCCTCTTTCTCTCTACTTGAAACAAAAGAGGATTAGTTTTAGTATGTTTTATTGTTCACTTATGAATGATTGCGTCATGTGACGTAGTTTGTTTTTAACTGAATTTGTTTCTTTACTTATTATCAATTCTGTCTTCAGTCAATATCTGGTCTTGAGAATGACAGCTTGGCTGTAGAAACTTGTTGACCATTTTAAAACATTAATTGGTGAAATGGGCATATTGACTACATATATATTTTAATATTATATCACCAAGAAGATCACTTGTGTATTAAATAGAAGTATGAGGTAAAAAGAAATCACGATTCATTGAATTCTTATGAATTGAACCTCATGATGTTAAAAATTCCCAAATTTGATATATAAATACAAAAAACTGTTGAGAATTATATAGAAATTAATGTTGGGAAGTAAACATTATGAGGTAATGATCATTTTAATTCATTGGAGAAAATTTTTTGAAAACTCACCTCATAAATTTCGTGCTTTTCCGACTCAGAGTTTTGACTGAAGATGGACAAGATTTCACCTGAAACCATGGTTTCGTGAAAAGCAATTTATGAGGCAAGTTTTCAATAAATTTTCTCCGATGAATTTAAATGTTGAGAATTATATTATTTACTTTCCATTTTTAAAGTAATTAAAATATAAGAATTAAATTAATATCTTTAATACCTCACCTCATATCCTTTATTCTTCTAGACTGCATTTTTCGGAGCTATATCTCCATCATCAGTAGCCTCTCTTCAACCAGTGTTATGTTGTTTCTTGGCGGTTTTCTTCTTTCTTCTATCAGTGGACTGATGAACACCTGGATCTAATCAAAATTTGCGTGAGTTTCGAAATTCTTGAGTCTTTCTTTCTTATTTTTTTGGATGTGGATTTTTTCCCAAACCGTGAGTTCTTTCAGTTTATCTGTGTGTTTGATTAGGCTGGCAAACAGAAAGAACTCATGGTTTGGAGAAAAATCCACATCCAAAAAAACAGGAAAGAAAAACTCATAAATTTCGAAACTCCTGCAGATTTTAATTTGATCCAGAGGTTCATAGGTCCACCGATAGAAGGAAGAAGAAAACCACCAAGAAACTATATAACACTGGTCGAAGAGAGGCTACTGATGATGGAGATATAGCTCCGAAACTGCAGTCTAGAAGAATACAGGATATGAGGTGAGGCATTAAAAATATTAATTTTATTCTTAAATTAAACTCATAGTGTTTTTTTCCCTGTGAAAGTTAAATAATTAATTATCTCCAAATATTAATAAAAAAAGTTTCTAAATGAAACATTTAAAAAAATTAACTGCAAAATCAATAGCAGAAAATAAAGATACTAAAAATGAAATCATATTTTATGATAAAATTCTTATAGGGAATGGAATCTACGAGATAAACATATTGCTGATAAGATATCAATATCTGTTTAAATATTGATGTGGAAATTGAATTAGAAAGTTAAACGTGGTTTTCCTGATATTTTGACCTGTGATCATGGTACACACAAACAGATAATGGTCATTTATTTCTAGTAAAGTGTTATAAACAATTATTACAATAAATTATAGTTATTTCTAGAACAGTTATAAACCATATATTATATATTATCTGTATGAGTTCTAGATAGACTTTTGATAATGAGTCTGCTGCACTAATTTAGGTGATAGCTTGTCTGCTTCGTGACTTGTGGTCCAGGCTTGAATCTCACTGGTGTTAGATATTTTAATAGCAAAATTTTCAATATTGAGCCTAAGAGGAATGTAAACCCATCAGCATGGAGTGACGTGTACTGCCTACATGATTTCTTTACCGAAACTAGTTCTTATTTTTCGGAAAGGATTCACTAAATAAATGATTAAATAATATAATTTTGTAGGGGAAAGAATATCCTTTTATTTGATATATAAAATTAATAATGTAACTTATTTTCAAATTGTGTAATTTATTGTTAAAAGTTGGTAAATTTGAAGTGCTGATCAAGCATGTTCTATATCCAGTGCATTTGATTTATTATCATTCTTTGTAAAAATAAACAAAGATAACACAAGTTGTGAACTGCAATCTTATAGAGGAGATCTCAAGCTTTCAATTAACATACAAATTATATTTTATATATTTGTTTATGTTCATGTAATTCCTCATTCATGAAGAATGAGTCATTTTTTATATTTTACCTCATAGTTTATGTTTTCTTAAACATGGAAACTGCAGTTTTCAAAAGGAAACATGCCTTCCATTTTCAACTGACATTATGACTACTGGATTTTCATTGGAATCTCCATCTGTAATGTTGCCATTTGGTGTTGATTTGATGAACTTCTAGATGAGGTCCTGTTCATCAGGAATTTTGAAATTCGTAGATTTAAATTTGTTCTTCTGAATATATATCTTCTCCTAAACTGTCAATTCTAAAGGTTTTTCCAAATGTTTTAGAAGTTTGGCCTCTGTTTCCAATTTATGACTCTTCAACAAACTATGTGCTGCAATAGCTGATTTTTCAATTTCACCATTTTTAATATTTCTAAAGTGGTATGAATTGTTCCTCATTGTTTATATAGACTGTGTTAGAGACTTAGTCCAATTTCCGTTGCTCTCTTTTTGGAAACCATGAAACTATTTAAAATGTTGGTTTTTGTAGCTGGGTTGGTGAAGGTTTCTTCTTTCAAATGATATATGTGACACTTATATGGCACCAAACTTGTGAAAGACATTCTTACTTGAATGAGTGGCTCTGTTCAGTAATGTTGAGGGTGGCAGTGCTTCACTATGACCCCTACAAATAAACAGTGTGAGAATATTACAGAATGATTAGTCAAGAAACTGTTGTAGATTATAATATAAATATAGAAGAGCCTTGGAGGATCTAACAGACTAATCTTGTTATATGTATACTTGTTGGAATGGAAGAATATAAAAAGTAATACATGAAAATATTTTTCCGTCTTCTAAACGTTGCTAATTGAACAGCATGATTATCTGTAGAGAGAATTCACCACTATATGTTTCGCATTCACTTTGCAGAAGAGTTATTTTAGTTGTGCAGCATGGGGGTGTGGTAGAATGAAAGGTTTCCAATGTCATTCAACTGGCAATACAGTACCGATATTAGTTACAAGGCATTTTCTGGAAAGAATACCTCCGAGAGGAAATAAAGCCCACCCTAGCAAAAGATGTTTATTGTGTTATAAAAAAAATTAACAGAAACATACAGCTCTGACTATGAAGTGGGATTATGTATGGAGGGGCCCTTCAAAATCAATCTGAAATAACTTAATTTAAAGGTATTGTAAATTTTATTTATATTGCTATAGTTTACAATTATTATACCTCAGGGGTCCTCATCTAGGGGATATATGGATGGCGACCACAAGGTGCCCAAGCTGAGCAAAACATTTCTTCCACTTACTTGTGTTTTGCACTCTTTTAACTATACTATCTAACCTCTCTTGGTTAACTCTTGTTTTTTCGACCCCGACGCTATTAGGGCATCCGAGGGCTAGGGAGTCTCCTTTCTTCCATTTCTTCTTTCCTTTATTTTCTTTTCTTCTCCAGAAAAGCCTGACCAGAGGCTATAAGATGACAGCCCCATTACTGGTCTTGCCTTCCTTTGGCCAGCGACCAATCGAAGGGACTATTATTATGCTTTCAAGTCTTATACAAGAATTTCCTGGAAGGTGAAACGCTGGAGGGAAAATTTTCTATAGGATCGTAACAGGCCTTGGCCTAATACTCGGAAGGAAGAAGAAGAAGAAGATAATTAGTCTCACATTTAGCTGAATATATGTTCAAATTTCCATTTAGATATTTTAAATAGCAAACAAAATATTTAATTTTTACAAAATTTTGTTCTCTAACTTACAAATTTAAATGCCATTCCAAGAAATCCTCCCACAGCTGAGAATCATCGAGGGATTTAAATCCACCCACGCTGATGGATTAATGTACATTTTTAGTTGCTGGATTGTACACAAGAAGCCTGGATTAAATTGGATTAGATCATAGAATAGTTACTGTTCATTATTTTGAATTCTTAGAGAAAGAAAGAATACACTCCACACACATCTCAACAATCCCATATGTGCAGAAACACTGCAGCATGAATCACTACTTACAGCCAGGTTTTATGAAGGGAAAGGGTAATGCACTTATATAAAAAAACCAACAAAGATTTGTTCTGTCCAATTTGCAGGAGATTTGCAGCCCTCCTATTCTATGATTTGAAATGAGTCCATTCATGGCTTGCTCTATATGGAAATAGCATGTTGAGAGCTCATTTAGATTAAAAAACATAACATTTTTGAAGTCTTAATAAGAAAACAATAAGTTATTTTAAAACTGGTGGTTCCAGAAACCTGTAACACCCTGTTAAAACTAGACCTGATCTATATATAGTTTTTAGGGGTTTATTTATGGTCTGTGGTGATTTAATTGTTCGGTCATTTTAAGAGAGAGAGGTAATCTGATTGGTTTAAGAGTCAGGTACTCACTTGCCTCCCCTCCATCACTCTAATATGCCTGAGGGAAGACCAAAAATAGTTGAATGTCATGCTTAACTAAATAACATGTGCTGGAACGAGTTAGGAGGATTGAAGTGAAAACACACAAACATTTCCAAGAATTTTGACAAAAGAAAACCAATGACTATAAATGTTATTGTGAATATTGTTACACAAGGATGGCACTCAAGGTTAGGGTTAGGAGAGGATAGTAGAAATCATGAGAATTAAATCTTAACAGCGTATAGTTACTTCGAAAACATGTTTGTTGTTTATAATGTCTATCATTATGTGAAATTTATTACACAAATATACATACTGAATATTTTCTGAAAAACATGTGAGATTAATAAACACTTTTATATTTTACTTTTTAGTTTTTTTAGGAATTAACACTACGAGGTATTAGAAGATTATGAGGTAAGGTAATAAAATTTTACTTAAATAAAATATATATATATATATATATATATATATATATTTGTTTATTTATATCCAATGATTGGTATATTGATACTGTCATTTACCAAAAATCCTCAAACACAAAGAAAACGAGAAATGAAGACCACTAGTGAAAAACAAGAAATGTCACAAAATAACCAAAATATAGATATCCCTGATGTAGAGTGCATATTTTTGAACATTTTAACCCCTCAGCGTGGGAGCATTTAAATATATATTCTATGTTAAAGGAAATTTTAATATCTCCTCTATGAGATGGCAGTTCATAAAGCCTGTTTTCTTGGTATATTTTCATTAAGAATCATAATAAAATAAACGTGGTGCATGTCGAACATGCTCGATCAGCACTCCGCAGAGAAGTAGTGTTTATTTTATGCGGGCACTGCACGTCATTCCACGCTGATGGGTTAATTGACAGTGGTAAACATTAGAAAGACATGAAATATCCTAGTAAAATCAATGGTTTAAGTTTTGCTATGCTAAAAAAAAACAAAAAAATTATATTTGAAGAGAAAAATTTTCGCCTAGACCGGGACTCGAACTCGGGACCCTTGGCTTTCCGGGCCAAGTGCTCTACCAACTGAGCTACCGAGGCGAGTTACGATCTAGACGCAAATTTTTCTCTTATGTATGTTGTAATTCCCTCGCGCCAAATGCTTGAAACCATAGCTTCTATCTTTGCAAATGGCGGCTTCTTAGTTAAGAAGACATTTATTGGGAATTTAACACTACTTTATAGCCAGTAGGGCTTCTATTGATGATTTTTATTATTAATTTAACACTTCTCATAGAAGGATAAATTATATTTGAAGAGAAAAATTTTCGCCTAGACCGGGACTCGAACTCGGGACCCTTGGCTTTCCGGGCCAAGTGCTCTACCAACTGAGCTACCGAGGCGAGTTACGATCTACACGCAAATTTTTCTCTATGTATGTTGTAATTCCCTCGCGCCAAATGCTTGAAACCATAGCTTCTATCTTTGCAAATGGCGGCTTCTTAGTTAAGAAGACATTTATTGGGAATTTAACACTACTTTATAGCCAGTAGGGCTTCTATTGACGATTTTTATTATTAATTTAACACTTCTCATAGAAGGATAAATATATATTTGAAGAGAAAAATTTTCGCCTAGACCGGACTCGAACTTGGGACCCTTGGCTTTCCGGGCCAAGTGCTCTACCAACTGAGCTACCGAGGCGAGTTACGATCTAGACGCAAATTTTTCTCTTATGTATGTTGTAATTCCCTCGCGCCAAATGCTTGAAACCATAGCTTCTATCTTTGCAAATGGCGGCTTCTTAGTTAAGAAGACATTTATTGGGAATTTAACACTACTTTATAGCCAGTAGGGCTTCTATTGACGATTTTTATTATTAATTTAACACTTCTCATAGAAGGATAAATTATATTTGAAGAGAAAAATTTTAGCCTAGACCGGGACTCGAACTCGGGACCCTTGGCTTTCTACATAACTTAAAAAAAGAATTGTTTAGGTAGAATTTTTTTATCACTCACCTCATTTTTAAGTAAAAAAGAATTGATTTGAGTAAAATTTTATCACCTCACTTCATAATCTTCTTCTTCTTCTTCTTCTTAGACTAGTTTCAGGACTTTCTTCTTCAGTTCCATCCTCAGTATTTTCACAACCATTGTTTTATCGTTTTGAAGAGTCACTTCTTGCTCCCTTTGTTGGTTGACTGAAAACTTCAAAATCAAATAATTTTCAATTGAATTGATATTTTTCGGAAGTAACACAATGAGGTTTAACAATCATTAAAATAATATAGGCTTTCATGGCTGATAGCCATGGTATTAGAAGATTCTGGGCTATAAGGCCGCGGTCCATAACTGTTGTTTCTCCAGACATGTCATTCGTCCTTTGAAGGTTGATTACTCAGAAGGACATTGGTTAAGTGCATATATAGTTGGTTCACAGATAAAAGGGCAATAAATTTGGAGCAGGAGTAAATTCAAATTTACTGTAAAGCTGTAGAAAAGTATAAGACAGTCTTTGGCATTGAGATAGAAGCTGTATACTCAATTAGCTAACGTGCTATCTAGATGAATTCAACATGATTATAATATAATTTAATTAAATTTACAGTGGGAGGAAACACTATGAGGTATTTATATTAATAACACCTCACAAAGTTGCATGTCTTCATGATACTGGTTTCAAAAGTATAGTATTACTTCCATCTTCAGTCAAATTCCAACTAAATTCGGAATTTGACTGAAGATGGAAGTATTACTATACTTTTGAAACCAGTATCATGAAGACATGCAACTTTGTGAGGTGAGATGTTAAAACAATTCCTCAAACTCATTTATTAATGAGTAAAATTTTATCACCTCACTTTAAATTATTATAATACTTTTTGACTCCAATTCTGCAATATAATTCTTTTTTGATAACTCTTCCATAGAAATTATTAAATCATCATCATCATCCTCTTATTGTGTACTCCTTTCAGAAGGTTGATTCCAAATATGCCTCTAACCATCTCAATCTTCCCTTGCTTTCCTTCTTTTTAGCTCTTCCCAGCTGTATCCTCTTTTTTGTAAACTTTTCTTCACCTGGCTAATCCATCTTTCGTTTTCCTTGTATCTTGAGATTTAACAGTCTTTGTGGAAGTCTTTCCTTTTCAATTCTTTTCAAATGTCCAAACTATTTTAGTCTATTTTTTTCTATGTCTGTTGTTACTTTTTCTATATTTAATGTCTCCCTGATTTTGTCGTTCCTTATTGTATCTCTCCTTGTTTTATGTACTATTCCACATAAGAATTTCATTTCTGTAGCTTGGATTCTGCTCACTTCCTTCTTTGTATATGTCCAAGTCTCAATTATTAATTGCAAATTAACAATACAAGTATCTTAAAATGCAAAGAAAAAATAACTCTTTATTGGATACCAAGGCATTGCCAGATCTTTGGAAACAAACAGGAAGATATCTTAGCCAAGAAAGGCATTACAAAACTCAAAGTGCAAATAGATGTTACTTACTATACTGCTGTAAAATGATATATAAGGAAAATGTTGAATGACCAATATGTTATGGAACTCACAAACAGAACATATAGAAATAGTAAAATATTTCAATTTGAAACCTACCTGACTGGCCCAGATGGAATTCTGTATCAGTTTTCCAGTTCCATACAGGACATGAGTGCTTAGCAAAACATCTTCATAGATTTTGAACAACAGAAAGTCCCTATTGCCCCCTGTGTCATTGACAAGAAGGCATGGACCAACAAAACCTTATACATTATCCTACTTTGACTAGAACCAATGAATGCAACCGGTACTTGGAAGTAAGATACTTTCTCTTCTTCATCCAACCAAGTCTTAGGCCTATAGGCCTGATCTCACTGATGAATTTTGTATTCAGCATTTCCTTGGACGACTCAGAGATAATGAAGCATGGCTTTGGGAACTCTATTTGAAATCATTTGTTGCAAATGATTCATCCATTGTTCTGGTATTTATGTATGTTTAACTTTTATAGGAATTAATCACTATAAGGTTTAATTTATGATAAAATCAAATATTTCCTACCTCTCCTCATATAAATCTTCTAAGTAGATCACGATTTCGAGACCATAATGGTCTTATCTTCAGTACAATCTTGGCGACTGATGTTATGTCGATCAGAAGAAACGCTTCTTCTTCCCTCTGTTGGTGGACCGATGAACCTCTGGATCAGGTATGGGAAAAAATCCACATTCAGAAAAACAAAGGAAAACTTATGAACTTCGAAATTCCCACAAATCCCGACCTGAACCAGAGATTCATTGGCCCACCAACAGAGGGAAGAAGGTCGTTGGACGTCAGTTGTGAATGTAACACAGCATTGAGAATGTCACAAATGATGTGACGAAACCCGGGTCTGCGAGGAGTTATGAAGTATGAGGTGAGTGAAAGAAAAAATAAACAATATGGAAGAAGTGTTTCTTCCAATTGACATAACATAAGTCGCCAAGATTGTACTGAAGTTGAGACCGTTATGGTCTCGAAATCGCGATCTACTCAGAAGATTTATATGAGGAGAGTAGGAAACATTTGATTTTATCATTATTTATATATGTATTTAATGACTGGTTCTAAACGTAGTTTCTTCAAGATATCATTAATGCGTTTGTGATACCATTTGGTATATCCTGCTGTATATCTCATGAATCTCATTTCACTAGAAGTTATCCTGCTCTCTTCTCCTTTCCTCAAAATCCATGCCTCGCTGTCGTAGTAAAGTGCAGGTCTTGCTAAATTTTGTATAACTGTACTCTGGTATCCCTCTGGACTAGCAAAGGTTTCATTACTGGATTTATTATTCCCATGGTTTTATTAAAATTAATAATTGTATTTGATGTTTACTTCATCCAAATATGTTAATGTATATTCAAGGTAGGTAAGTGAATTTACTGTTTCCAGTATTTTTGAATTTATACAAATTTTGCTACATGCAGGGTATTTTCCTTGAAAAGAAATTACTTTTGTTTTTTCTCTGTATTGATTTTAATGTTTATTTGATGGCTATTTTGTTAAAATTATATACTGAAAATTGTAATTTGTCCTTTGATGGTGCCACTAATGCTACATCATCTGCGAAAATTAACATATCTAATTTCATACTTCGTTCAATTGTATATGTCCATGATGTTGTTCTCTCCATTCTCTAACTATCTGATTCATATATATGATAGTGGTGATAGAGGGCATGCTGTCTCACTCCTGTATGAATTCCTGTCATTGCGATAGTTTATTATCACTTCTTACTACAATTAAATTAGAATTGTGCAGGCTATATATATTTAATATCATTTGTTGCGGGGAAGTAAGATACAAAATGGGATATTTGTACAAATGTCCAACTTTGAATATTATCATGTAGTATTTCTGTATATACACTTTAATACTGAATATGCAATCCAAAATTACCATGTTATCTTGCAATGAGTAGGTGTCTTAATTTTATTTGAAACAAAATTTTACCTAAAAATAAAAATTGGTAGATAGAAATTGATATGTTACAAATTATGGCTTTCCATGAGGAATATTGCAGAGGAAAACCTTTAACATGTGATGAGAAATTTTCTTTTTCTTTTATGTCATGGAATTAGGCCATAGACCTGTTTCAACATCAAGAGATCTTATCCCTCCATCTAGTTATGGGACGCCTAATATCTTGATGATTGCAAGTAAATATAGTCTCTCCCTGGCCACGTTACGGGCACTGCTCAGGGTAAGGTAGCTTGCAATTCATATCAATAAATTGCTTTCAGGCTTCTAATCTTAATTTTGAGGTTCTTTACTTGCTATAAGTCCACAACATGCGACACATGACTTTACTTTCCTTCTGAAGGAAACCACACTCAGGATTTTACTACATATTTAAAAATCTATTGATTTTGTCTGGGGTTTAACCCATGGGTATCAGTACCATAGATAAGCATGATAACCACTAGTCCAATAGGGTTAATACACAAACCTTTATTTAATTAATATTTAATTTAATTATTAATTAATTAAATAAAAATAAAACTTTTTTAATAGTGAGTGGAGAACATATTTTTAACGACTCACCTCATATAATTTCAAATTTCTTTGATACCGGCGGTTTCAGACAATATCTTGTCCCACTTCAGTCATGGCTTCCACTGATGGAATTCTATTGAATTTCATCAGTGGAAGCCATGACTGGAGAGGGACAAGATATTGTCTGAAATCGCCGGTATCAAAGATATTTGATATTATATCAGGTGAGTCGTTACAAATATGTTCTCCACTCACTATTAATGATATAACCTCATATTGTTTACTTCCCAATATTAATTTAAATAAAACTTAGTTTTATTTGATTTTCATATTTATTAAGATATAATTCAGTGACAGCTATATCTTAATAAATATGAAAATCAAATAAAACTAAGTTTTATTTTTATTTAATTAATAAATATGGATTTTCATCAAGTAAACACTAACTCAATTGATTATTTAATTATTAATATGAAGAGACCCTCCTCTTTTATTAGATAGTCTTTAGTGTTATAGGTATTGTGGATGTGATTGTTTTAAACACCATAGATTTCAATTAACAAGAATATGTATTGTTTATAAATGAAAGTTAATACTTATATTTAAAATGTTATTTTTTCAGGTACCTGGTGCACAGCTTAATATTCCAGGTAAAAAATTGTTTGGAAACAATTTAGATCCACAGTTTGTGCAGACTCGAAGAGAAGGACTTAATTTGTTTATACAGCAGGTCATGACAGATAAAAAATTTAGGGAAATGTAAGTAGCTGTTATAAATTAATTTTTAAAGATAGAATTTACATACAAATTTGACATGTTATCAGAAAATCATACTAAATTTTAGAATAGACAATGTAAGAATGTGGCCAAAAATTTAAGAATATACTTGTGATATTTGTAATTGTGTGAAAGAGATTTTAGGCTAAGCTTTGTGTGTAGGTGTTAATTATATATAGTAAGTCTGTTAGATTTTTACTTTTGTGTTAACAATATTAAAACTATAGCATACAATTATGAAATGATGTACCTTGTAGGTTCCATCTCCTCAACGTTTAAAATATTAATTAGATGTAGGCCTTTTAGGTCTAGTCCCATCATCAGCAGAAGGTATGTCTGTTGTGGTTGACCCTTGATAAAGTACTGCCATATTCTTGATGATTTTGTAGAGAGAATTGTGTATACTGGGTACATTCTCTTTTAGAATGAAATTGTTGTTTTCGTCTAGGATTTCAATTTATTTCAGTATTTAATCAAAATGATTGGGAAGTAACAGTATGAGGTAATATAATTGAATTGGATAAAATGTTTTTACATCCCCGTTGGAGGTGTATCTTTAAGAGATCAAAAGAGAAGTCAAGATATCAGAGATGAATTACAAGTATATAATATTCTTCTTCTTCCTTCCAAGTATTAGGCCAAGGCCTGTTACGATCCTATAGAAAATTTCCCCTCCAGCGTTTTATAGGACGGCCCAGTGATCTTCGTCCTCTTGGTATATAATTAGGGGATATGTGGATGGCAACCACAAGGTGCCCAAGCTGAGCAAAACATTTCTTCCACTTACTTGTGTTTTGCACTCTTTTAACTTTACTATCTAACCTCTCTTGGTTAACTCTTGATTTTTCGACCCCAATGCTATTAGGGCATCCAAGGGCTAGGGATTCTTTCCTTTCTTCCATTTCTTCTTTTCTTTATTTTCTTTTCTTCTCCAGAAAAGCCTGACCAGAGGCTATAAGATGGCAGCCCCATCACTGGTCTTGCCTTCCTTTGGCCAGCAACCAATCGAAGGGACTATTATTATGCTTTCAAGTCTTATATGAGAATTTCCCGGAAAGATCAAGTATATAATATAAATGAGAGAATATACAGAAATAAATGTAAATGGTTTGAACGTGTACAAAGAATGCCAAATGATTGTTTATCAAAATAGATACTTTATTATAAACCTCAAGGGCGAAGAAATGTAGGAAGACCAAAACGACATTGGAAGGACGAATTGTAGCATATTGTGCAGCGGGGAGTGGAACGGGCCAATAGGCCCATACCTTGAAGATGATGATGATGTTTTTACATCTCACCTCATAAACTCTAACTTGAAATTTGACTGATGATGAAGGCAAAGGCATTTGAAACCAGTATTGTGAACTTATGAGGGGATATGTAAGAACATTTTATCCAACTCAATTATGAATTCTTCCAGTATTTAGGTAAACTTTTTTCACTCATCTCATATATTTCTTCTTTTTTTTATACTAGTTTCGGAACTTTGCACTTCAGTTCCATCTTTAGTAATTTCATGACCATTGTTCTGTCATCTTGAAGAGCTGCCTCTCACTCCCTCTGTTGATAGACTGATAAACCTCGAAATCAGGTCATTTTTCCCAGGAATTTCAAAGTTCATTAATTTCTCCTTTTCGTTTTTTTTTAATGTAGATTTATTCCCAAACGGTGAGTTCTTTGGGTTTTTCTATTTGTTTTAATAAATAAGAACTCACTGTTTGGGAAAATCTACATAAAAAAAAATAAAAGGAGAAATTAATGAACTTTGAAATTCCCATGGAAAATTACTTGATTTTGAGGTTTTTCACACAGAGCACTCGAATAGAGGAAAAACTGAGTATAGTGAAATCTAAAAAATTTCAGTCGTTTACGATGAACTACAATGGTAGTGCTGTATTGTAGTAACAGAATACACAACTAAATAAAACAAATGCAAGGCACATGGCGTGTTCATTCGGGATTATGGGATATTAGCCATTTTGTAAATTTTTAACTGCTATCCTTTCGTTCTATGTAGACGGTACTGTAAAAATGATATATTATTGAATGTTAAAATCATTATATTTAATTAATGTTGGTACTTAGATTTTATTTTACTCTAACATGTAAGTAAATTCAAGCTTGTTTACGTTTTTAATGTGAATCTATTTTCAAAGATAAACGCACTGAAGTGATAAAATTCTAATATTTGTTAGGTTAGGAAGAGTGATGTTAGTGTAGTAATAAACATTTTAAAAATGTGATTTTATAATGGATTTCAGATGTATGACATGGCTAAGGTTCTTTAATAAATATTGTATAAAATATGTATGTGAGAATAAGAGGGTAGGTCAATTGTACATATTTATTAAAAGAGCTCATAATGCACATTTTTAAATTTTAATAAACTAAGATAAATTAACATGTTTTATTTATTTCCATTCTTCCCTTCTGTTAAAATTTTAAAAAATATTTAGGTCTGAGAGGCTGGGTACAAATAATTCCATAATTTAAGATTAATTAATATGTTATTTATTCCTATAAAAGTTCAAATTCCATGATTATTTACCAGGTGGTGTTATATAATTATAATTCATAATTTTACCATCAGACGGTGCTGAATTTCATATTAGTACCAGAAAAAATCGAAAAAATGTAGATGTCATTAGTTGTTCTACAATAGTGCCGCTTGTGGCATGTATGCGAAACTTGTCCACTTTCTTCTCTGGTACTCTGTGGTTTTTCAGTCTACCAACAAAGAGAGCAAGACAACAGAACAACGGTCACGAAATTATTGAAGATGGAACTGAAGTGCAAAGTTTCGAAACCAGCATTAAAAAAAAGTAAAATATGGGATGAGTGATAAAAGTTTACCTAAATGAATATACCTCATTAGTGTGAATTCCTAAAAAAGTAATTATTCCAGTATTTTTTATTATTAATTTCATACATCTCAATGATGGATAAATCATATTTGAAGAGAAAAATTCAAATATGATTTATCCATCATTGAGATGTATGAAATTAATAATAAAAACATTGAAAAAAGCCATACTGGCATTTATAATGTAATATATAATTCCCAAATATGTCTTCTTAATAAAGGAGCCGCCATTTGCAAAGATAGAAGCAAAGGTTTCATAGCATTTGGTGGGTGGGAATTACAACGTATATAGAGAAAAATTTGCGTTTAGATCGGTACTTGCTCAGGTAGCTCAGATGGTAGAGCACTTGGTCTAGAGAACCAAGGGTCCCGGGTTCAAGTCCTGGTCTGAGCGTATAATTTTTCTCTTCAAATATGATTTATCCATCATTGAGATGTATGAAATTAATAATAAGAACATCGAAAAAAGCCGTACTGGCATTTATAATGTAATATATAATTCCCAAATATGTCTTCTTAATAAAGGAGCCGCCATTTGCAAAGATAGAAGCAAAGGTTTCATAGCATTTGGTGGGCGGGAATTACAACGTATATAGAGAAAAATTTGCGTTTAGATCGGTACTTGCTCAGGTAGCTCAGATGGTAGAGCACTTGGTCTAGAGAACCAAGGGTCCCAGTCTGTGCATATAATTTTTCTCTTCAAAAATATGAATTATTCCAGTATGTTTATTTTTACTGGATTATTCTCTCTGTGCAGTATTGTGAGGGTGTTGTCAATATCTAAGCTCAAAGACTGCGCTGGTTTGGACATATAAATAGAATGCAGGAAGACAGGCTTATAAGATGAATATACAGATGGAAATGAAGATGCACCAGAACAGCTGGACGCCCAAAAAACAGATGGCAGGATGATGTTATAAAAGATATATTAGAAATGAAAATTGGAAATTGGCCAGTCTTTATCCAGAATAGGTCTAGGTGGAGAAAAATTGTTGAGGAGGCCAAAACTTCAATGAGGTTGTAGTCACCTACTAAAGAAGAAGAAGTTTGGGTCACTTTAAAAATCCTGACCCCACCGGGACTCGAATTCTCAACCTTCTGGTTTGCAGTGAAGTGCCTTAACCACTACGCTACGGCATGCCTCTGCAGAACATAATAATATTCTAATATTTAACACCTGCATCCTGCCGAGTTTATAAGTAGGGACTTACCCTTGTGATGTAATGAAATGATTACATCAGCATTTTCTTAAAGTTGGCTATATTTACATATGTATAATTATTTGGTCATCATTGACCTATCTTGTAAGTCCATATACGTATTTCTTATTTGTAATTTGTTAATTTCATTCCCCTTCTATTAGGAGGCATAATGCAGTATAGCCAATATGTTTTCTTGTGTTTCTACTTGTCTTGTAGCTTTGTTTTTAATATCACTCTCAGTGTGACTAGCAACCATACAAGATGATCTATACCTCTTTCAAGCTAAGCTCCAGTAATGTAAACAAACCAGTTGTATGACTGTGTTTTTATTGGTCATATAACGGTTTACTTTTAAGCATGTAAGAAAATGTAGTTCACTTTCTAACACTCAAAATAAATAAAATAAAAATATATATCTAGCACTTGTCTATATAAGTTATATGGGATAATTATGCAATATATAGTCAGAATTTTAATAGATTAAATAAATAAGCGTTTCATTGTTTAATTGTTGTGAATTTCAATTGTTTCAAATGGCTGCTTCTATACAATTTTTGAAGCATCATAAAGGAAACTCTTTGAAAAGTGGAGAGAAACTAATTATTTTGAATTTTTTCAAACAGTTTAGTGAAAAATATTTACATTATTTAGGATGTGATGGAAATAACAGCAAAATTTACAGGTAAGTCAGAATGAAGCATATATTCTGCTTGTAGAACTAATGAAATTGCAAATAAAGAATATCTATCGACATCATGGAAAAAGTGTAGACATCTGATTCGGTAGGCCCTTATATAATTGTATTATAAATAAATAAGAAATGGAAGTTGCTAATTATTGATACTGACTTACCTTGTATTCAGTCTTATTTTCAATAAAATACGATGTTGGCTAAGAAAAATGTTTCTATCATTAACAGTTGCATACATAATTCAGTCATATGGTGGGTAAAAGTAGTCTACCATGATTCCCCCAATAGACAGAGTCGGCCAATTAATACCTTAAACAAGTTTGTTTACAGTACAACTGAAACTTAGTTTGGATACAGTATAGCATGGAGTCCAGCACTTGGACCCCCATCGGCTATATAGGGCCCACATTACCATGTTGTTGGGTCTACCCTGACCGTGTCGTTAAATCATATGTATTGTAGTGGCACTATCACACACATTTAAAGTATGGTGCAGCATCATTGTGTGCTCCGAGTGGGTATCCTGGTGTAAGACCATATCATTATTGTAACGAAGTTACATCATTATCATCATAGGCCTCAAGGAGGTATCCAGGTGAAAGTGCAAGTCACCATTTTCATTCGGCAACCAAATTAAATATTTAAAGTTAAAGTATACTTTGTGCAGCACAGGAAGATACGTAAATGTGTTTTAGTGTTTTTAAAGTAAAGAAATAAATATATTTTGTTTTCTATTATTAATTCATGTTACATTTACGGAGGGTTGTTTCTGATCTCTGATAACAAATGATTGTTAAGTTTTACCTTAAGAAAAGTCATATCTCCACCATCGAGCATGCTCTAATCGATGGCTCTTCACCCGAGCTATGGTTCGGAATCGGAGTTTCCACTGCAGAAGACTCTTACACAGCACAGCCATGTGTAGAAGTTCCCTCTCCTCTTTACATGCTTTCCAGAGACCGTCTGTTGTTTGAGGACGCCTGTTTCCCAGTGCCCTTTTGAAGAGTCCAAAGTCACAAATTCCATCGGTGATGCATCAGGAGACTTCACTGGGATGTTGCTGAATGGAATATCTTGCATTCCAGTTTCCTGTTCCATTTCTCCAGGAATGGCAGGGTTGAACCCGAAGTGTGGCTGGAGGCCTTGTCTTGGTGCACCCAGACTTGGTTTTTGTCTGTACCATAGAGAGCTGGGATTTCAGTCGGGTAAATTGGGGTGAGAACTTCTTCCTGGTAGCACTGGAAGTTGATTTTGGCCTTTTCAGCTACTCTATGAATGATCAGTTTTTCATTGTAGCAATATCCCGCGATGACCATAAATCCATTGGAGAAACTTACTCTGCATTCGGCATACCACTTTTGAAAAATTGTTTCACCCCTTTCTCTATAGTAAATTGCCCGGGGTTTGTTGCAGTCTCCTAGATAAACATATGCTTCGTCAAGTGTGACCAAAAATTTCAATTTTTCTCTTGCCAGGTGCTTTTCATAGTTTCCTGCTCTTGGTACGGCATTCGGCAATGTGACGTGGCAACAATTTATGAACCCTGCTTTTTTGTGACGCTTCTCCATGTTTAAATCTTTGTTTATTATGGTGTTTACAGTTTTAAGGGATATTCCCAATCTATTCCCAATCACCCTTTGTGTGGGAGGGTTACCACCAGAGATAAGGACCTTGACCTTTATAATTACATCTGGGATGCGGGTAGTAGTAGGTCGTGGATTTTCCCGTTTTTTTTTCCTTTTGGAATTAATCCCAAGCAACCCTTTCCCTTTTTATTAAGCACTGAGCTAATTACACACTTTGACACCATAAAATTACGTTTTTGAAAGCCTCAATAATCGCTGAATAGCTATAATTAGCGTCGAAAAGGGCAGTAATGTACCCTTCCCAAAACGGGTCTATCTGATTAGGCATTGTGAGAGCAACACGCGTGCGAGTGTAACAGAAGCAGCACACTGACTGGTTTGATCACCTCGCACATTCCTGTCCTGATGACTCACACTCCAACATCACTATCTACTTGACAAATTGTTCTCAGAGATCGGAAACAACCCTCCGTATAACACTGGTCCTCCTTAAGTTATTATTATCTCCTTTCGGCAAAATTCATCTTTTAACTCTTGGACAAAATTACTCTGTTTTCTCATGTGTGAATTGACCTACCAGAGAGAACTTTATTTGCTGCAACAGTGTTTGTTTTCCAATTCCTGCAAGAAGATTTCTCCCAGAATTCCAGAAGTGGGACTTCCCGCTTGGATTCCGTCTTCATGGATGAAGAGTTTGTTGTTAAATTGAAAATAATTTTGTTGAGTTGTTGTTTTTATCATTTTATTTAATTGGTTTATATAGTCAAGGTTTGCTATCTGTTATTTTTTGTTTTCTTATAGATTATTTCATGTATTGGGATGTTTGTGTAGAGGTTTTTTTTTTGAATGATGTCATTTTTGTGATTCTATTAATTTTTAAGCTATGTACTTTGTCGCATTTTGATGATCTTTATTCTATTAATTTATTGGTAAAACTAAATTAAATTACATGAGGCGACATCTAGAAGGCCCTTGGCCTATCAGCTGACTGCTGGCCTCATATCCATATATATGTTAATCATAGAGCTGCAAGATCATCCAGCCAATATAGAGGTGACATGTGGTTAGTTTGTAGGGTTCTCCAGCCGTTATATTTGATATTCTCATCCTGGAGTGACTACTGATTATAACTATCCAAATTCCTTATGATACTGGGTGGGGCACCAGTCCCATTCTGGCTGAAATTCCATGAGAAAATTTCTTCTCCCATGGGGACTTAAACCAATGTGAATCCCTAGCTCTCAACCAAGGTATAATGCCTTAAACCATTTGGCTATGGTGGGGTGGATCCCAAATTTCAATATTATCTGCATATATTAGATGGCTAACAAAGGCTTTCGTGAAGTTGCACCAGGCCTAGCAAACTGGTAATGAGAATCGAATGAATTGTGAATTCTTCTTACCTCATACATCTATGTTTTTTAACACAGAATTGCATATCGGGAAAAATATCATTCCCATTAAGTTATGTAGGTAGGAAATAACACTGAGTAAGAATTAAATGAATTGTGATTTCTTTCTTACCTCATACTTCTCTGTTTTTTAAACACAGCACTGCAGTATCGGCGACCCATTGTCACCATTGTCAGCTGTTTTCATGACTGTCAATTTTTTCTTTTGCCGGTAATTATCCAAACTGCCATCTGTTGTTCTTTTGAAGGAATTATTTTCTAAACTGCCATCTGGTATTCTTTTGAATGAATCATTTTCTAAACTGCCATCTGTTGTATTTTTGAAGAACTTTGTAATCAAGCTCTATCAAAACCTTTGGATTTAACAGTCTGGGAAAAAAATATATATTAAAAAAACCATACTATAACCATGAACTTTGAGATTCCAGACGAACCGAGCATGATTACAAAGTTCTTCAAAAATACAACAGATGGCAGTTTAGAAAATGATTCATTCAAAAGAATACCAGATGGCAGTTTAGAAAATAATTCCTTCAAAAGAACATCAGATGGCAGTTTGGATAATTACCGGCAAAAGAAAAAATTGACAGTCGTGAAAACAGCTGACGATGGTGACAATGGGTCGCCGATACTGCAGTGCTGTGTTTAAAAAAAACATAGAAGTATGAAGTAAGAAGAAATCACGATTCATATAATCCTTATCAATTGAACCTCATAATGTTAAAAATTCCCAAATTTAATATATAAATTTAACACTATGAGGTTTATTTTAACAGTTGTGAATGTGAACATTATTGAGAATGTCACAAATACAGTGATGAAATCTAGATCGAGGGAGTTAAGAAGTATGAGTCAAGAAACAACTCAACAAAATATCATTCCCATCTTCAGCTGTTTTCATGACTCAGAGTCGTAAAAATTCTCAACTTTAATATATTAATTAAACTGGTAATGGATAAATATCTGCTTTGAAAGAACAAATAAGCCTAGAAAAAATAAAAAATTCGTGTCATCTTTGTTTTCCCATAAAGTGGATATTTGGCAATTTTTTTATACTATAATGATAGATTGTATCTTTTGATAAGAGAATACAGATTCTGCAAACTGCTGTAAAATTGCCATTTCACTTTATGCTAATATGGCACTACATAGTGAGTGTAATTCAAAAATTGATTTTTTTTAATTTTAGTGTCACCTCATTTTGCAATTTTTCATAACTTGTGAGCTATGAATAATTGAAATGGGCAGATACAAAAGGGAAAACTAAATGTTGTGTTTTTTTCAGTTCCTGAAAATAGAGAAAATTATAACACAATCAAGCTTTTTCAGTTTTCTGAAATAATGACTAGGATATATAAAACTGAAGTATATGGGTTAATGGAATACATTATTCTGATTTTACTACTTTTATGTTTTGTAGACCAGAAGTTCGTGAGTTCTTCCAACTGGATCGTCGCAAATTAAGTTCTGAGGATGGAAGTGTGGAAGAAGGTGATGAAGACAGTGGAAACAATGATTCAACAAGTATCATTGAGAACCTGAATTTAGGACCATCGGAAAGAACACAGTAAGTTTACATGTGTAGCAGATGGAAAGGTTAGACCTGAACCAAACTCACTCGGAAGGAAATCTTATGTACTGATTGATGTAGTTCCCTATGATGGGAATTAACATTATGAGGTTTCAAATTATTAAAATTAAAATGAATTGCACATTTCACCCCATGCACTTCAAGTTTCTCACAGCACAGGACCACATTTTTAGGAACAGTCATTCCTATCTTCAGCCATCTTTTTGACTGTTCAATATTTGCCTTCACCATCTTAACTGTCATCTAGTGTTGATTTGATGAACTTTGAAATTAAATCTTGTTCAGCAGGAATTTAAAAATTCTTCTTCATCCAAGGATTAAGCTTGTTGGCTCGTTCTGGTTTCATGAAAGCTAGAATTGTTCAGACCATCTTCTTTGTGGATGTCCAATGTTTCTCCTTCCGTGTGGTTTATAATTCAGCAATAATTTTGGAAATCTTTCTAAGATTTCAATATTCATGGATCTAAATTTGTTCTTCTGAATGTATATCTTTTTTTCAAATTGTTAATTCCAAGGATTTCATCAAATGTTTCAAAAGTTTAGTTTCTTTTTCAGTTTTATTCAACTATTGAAAAGACGGCTGAAGATAGGAACGACTGTTCGTGAAACTGCTGTCCCGTGCTATGAAGAACGTAGAGTGTAAGTGGTGAGATGTATGACTCATTAATAATTTTATTAATTATCAATGAGTTATTAATATAAATCAATAGGAATTAACACTATGAGATTAAAATTGAAATGGAAATGTACAACTCACCTAAGACAAAAGTAATTCCAGGTGGACTAGTGATTATAATGCTTGCCTCTGGTTCTGAGGTTTGCAGGTCAAACCAGCTTAGATTGATGGATTTTTAAGGGTGTAAAAACCCTGAGTATGACTTTCTTCGGAAAGGAAGTAAAGCCCAGAGATGTAAATTTATGGCACAAGGTTAAAAAAAGGTCTCTGAACCTAATTTGTCAACAGTTTGATGCTTGTATTTGATTTGCAATACTGATGACCGGAGATGTCAGTAGCATTTTTAAATAAAATACTACCACTATCACACATAAGACAAAAATTTGTCTTAGGTGAGACGTATATTTTCAATTCTTTATCAATGAATGTTTGGTTCAGGTTATATTTTCCCCTCTTGTACATTTTACATTGTTATACTGTACATGATCTGACCATTTCTATGGCAGAACAGTTAGTGTTTTAAACTGACATCCCAGAACTATTGATTTGATTTCAGATTATACCAAAGCCATTTTATTTTAATGTTGATTAATGATAAGTAGCTACTTGATATAAGAACCATAAAGATCCAGTTAAGAAAACTGAAATAAAGGTTGAGGGGCTGTTTTAAATTAACTGCATTACTTCATCTAGGCATATTCTAACCATTGACTCCAACTAGTTATGTTTGCTTTTTTTTTTTTTTTAATCATTAGGAAGTTACATTATGAGGTTTAATTTAATATTTGAGTTTGTATTCTTTAACATTCTTACCTCATATGTTTATTCTATTGGACGATCGTTTCAAAGCTATTGCTCCATCTTCAACTTGTTCACAAACTGGTTTTTTCTTTTCTTCAAGTTGTTGGCCCTGGAACTGTGTTCCAAAGAACTTTGAAATTCTTGGAGAAAGGAGCCTCATTACCAAGTTCTTTGGAACACAGATCCAGGGCCGACAACTTGAAGAAAAGAAAAAACCAGTTTGTGAACAAGCTGAAGATGGAAAAATAGCTTTGAAACGATCGTCCAATAGAATAAACATATGAGGTAAGAATGTTAAAGAATACAAACTCAAATATTAGTTATGTTTGCTTTGATTTTTTGGAGTTTACGTACACCATGTTGCTCATGAAAGGATTAATGAGATTCCCTCTATCCCTGTGAAGTAGACATATATACTGATTTTGGCCTTAGTTTATGTTGTACTGTAAACAAAGTCACTGTGATTGGTGGAGCGAGGTATATTTTATGCACCATTTGACTTGCTGTCAAATTCCGGTGGCATTATGCTTTTCACCAAAACTTAAGAACCTTGCCTCACACCACTACCTCAAGTCGGCTATTAGTGATACTTCCAAACCTTTTGCGGTAATCATTTCAGCATCTTATTGCAGGACAATTGTTGCTTTTCTTCACAGGTATTTAAAAGCAGGATAAGAAGGGTTGCCTTTTGTTCACTGGAATTTATGAGTGGAAAAGAGAAGGGGTGAGTCCAAAGTATTTCCTGGAAGTGAGGTTCTAAAGTTTTGGCAGGAACTATAATTTACCAAAGTCGCTGCAGCTACATATATTTTAGAAATTATAAAAATATTATTTAAAACAACAAACTTGATTAGGCCTAAACTTTTTTCAATTAATTTCGAAAGAGGGAAGCGGCAAAATAGTTATGCTACTAATACACATCATGTTTAACATATTCAACGTGAGCGCCCATGTTGGAATAACTGAATATCCCTCTTTGTCTGTGCGGAATAGTGTTGTATTTAAATTTATATAAATTTATACTTACTGTTCACCATTATAATTTTTTCATATGTTATATTGTGTTTTATTACTTTATTATTATTATTATTTTTGTGATAATTTTGTTCATACATAGTAGTTATAAAATAAAATCTTCCATTATTTTCCAAGAGGAAGAAGAAATGTCGGATGTCCTCGGAAGAGATGGTCTTAGATCTATTAGTGAAGACGGAACAGGCAACTCTTGCCTAAACCAGGAATTGACGAAGAAGAAGAAGATAGTAGTTATATTATATAAAATGTAGATTTATCAGGGAACTATGTTTTCATCCACGCCGCTGGACAACAATGTTATTAAGTTCATGTGGCCAATGAAATCACACTTAACCACATGCTTCTGTTTACGTTACAACATAAACTAAGGTCGAAACCAGTATAGTAGATAGGGACAGAGGGAATCTTTTTAATCCAATACATGATGTCTACAAAGGTAAACTTGTATCAGAATGAAGAAAATATAGGAATTTATTAAAATTAATCGGAGAACATTTTGTTTAAACAACTCACCTCATAGGATTCATGCTTCCATGATACCGTGGTTTCAAACACAGTCGTATTCATCTTCAGCCATAACTCTGACTGACGAAATTCTTCAGTGCTGCCATCTATGGTTGAATTTATGAACTTTGAAATCAAAGTAATTTCGTTAGGGATATCAAAATTCATTGATCTATCTTTATTTTTCTGAATGTATATTTTCTCCCAAACTGTCAATTCCAAAGGCTTCTCTACTTGTTTTACAAGTTTAGCTTCTCTTCCAATTTTATGATGTTCTAATAAACTATGTGCAGCAATTGCAGATTTTTCAATTTCACAATTTTTTAATATTTCTGAAATGTTCTTTTGTCCGAATTTCTAAATTCCTTATCATGGAAGCATGAATCCTATGAGGTGAGTTGTATAAACAAAGTGTTCTCTGATGAATTTTAATGATTATACCTCATAATGTTTACTTCCCAACATTAATTTAATAAAATACAGGAAGTTTGAGGGTTCGTTTAAAAAAAGTAAAATCCTATGTACCGCAAGTGAGGAATGATAATGCTGATTGAAGTGAATTGTTGTCAGTAGCTTTCAGATGACAGTGTGATGAAACATGATGTTAGTATAATGATTTGTTTCAGCCCTGGTTTCAAGAAATAGTAGTCATCATCGATCAGTCTGTTCTTTAGAGGACCCACTCCAATAAACAAAATATATGCAAGATGGATTAGACTATTTTCTATCTATAATGGGCAGCCCAATGTTGAGCCATAGTGTCTCTTTTGTTAAGAGTTACTAGATCAAGTTAATTTAGTTATCTTATTTGCCCTTAAGTGTCATGAATGGCATGTGGTCAACATGTCAACTCTTTGAGACATCTAGCAGGCAACTAAGGTATTAAACATCAAATGAATCATGAATTCTTACCTCATACGTCTATGTTTTTTAACACAGAACTGCAGTATTGGGAAACATCATTCTCATCATCAGCTGTTTTCACGATAGGATTGATGTTTCCCGATACTGAATCACTTAAGTAGTACAAGGAATTTAGAACAAAAAGAAACTTATGTTTCGCATAGTTACAATTAGACATAATTTATGGGAAACTGATGGATTTAGATTGTTGATAAAAATACAAATTATACAAAAAGCAGTAAACTAATTTATTTTAAAATACAATAGGAAGTAACATTAAGAGGTTTGTTTAATAATTAATGGTGTGGCAACTCTGTCAATATAGACCCCATACCCCTGATGAAGATATGGCTTTTTCCAAATAACTGATTTAATTGTAAATTATAAATTTGCCTTGTAAATATACAAAATTCCTAAGCTTGAAATGCTATTTGATCATTTATATAGTCAAAAAACGGACTTTTGCAACAATATGCTGTACTTCTTACTGTACTGATTGATACAAGCTTACTTATGAATGAACATGCAAACTTAGTTAACAGTAGAACAATTTTGAAGCTAAAATCAAGCTTTGCTTATTCTTGCTGTAAAGTTGCTTGTGCAGTACAGTAAAAGCTCATTCGCAGGGGATATGTTCTGCAAATATGCCGTGAATACAGAAACCATGAATATGGAATGGTAATTTGTATGGGTATATAGGGGATGTGTTCCAAGGTTCCAAAATAAAATCAATTAATAAGAAATTTTGAATAATTTTCCTTTTACTTGAGATTATAAATTGGCAACAAAGCAGAAAAAGACGTGTGTAATTCAATCAAAATTATTGCAATGAATGACAAGTTGAAACAATAAAACATTGATCATGGTGAGGGCGGCATTTATCAATGGACATAGCGACACGTGAAATACAGCGGCGGTGACTTTTAAAAATTAACTTTAGCCTTAGTGACAATAATGTTTGTTTCATTAATAGTGAGTAGAGAACATATTTTTATCGACTCACCTCGTATAATTTCAAATTTCTTTGATACCGGTGGTTTCAGACAATATCTTGTCCCTCTTCAGTCATGGCTTTCTCTAGATCAACAACCAGAGAATTTCATCAGTGGAAGCCATGACTGAAGAGGGACAAGATATTGTCTGAAAATGCCGGTATCAAAGAAATTTGAAATTGTATGAGGTGAGTTGTAAAAAATATGTTCTCCACTCAATATTAATGATATAACCTCATAATGTTTACTTCCCAATATTAATTTAAATATAAGGTTTGTTTCACTTTGATATTAATTTGTTCACTTGATTTGAAACACTCTTTGGAAAAGCCGCCTTGACACTTGCCTGCAGTAAAAAATGTTGATGCGTTAATAAAGGATACTAATCCTTCTAATAAACCGACTGGATCCGCAAATAAAGAAATTTTTTCCTATGAATTCAGGAACTGTGTCTCAATTTTTTATCCTACAAATAAGGGAACCACGAATAAGGAGCTTTTACAATATTTACAAATGAGAAAAAAAATTCAAGCAGCTCACGGTATAATGAAATAATGTAAAATCTTACTTTTCACGTTGAAATTTGGATAAAAAGTTATATGTAAAATTACAATGGGACGTGACATTATGAAGTTCTTCTTAATAAATAAGGTGAGTATGTTGCATCTTACCTTATAAAAGTTGAGTTCTTGTAGGACATGTTTCAAAACACTTCTGTTTCATCATCAGTTTGTCCAGACATATTTATTAATTGCATAAAAAATGTTGATTATATTGGGCCAGTATGGTAATTATTGTTCATAATTATTGATGAATGTGATTTTTATTTTTGACAGTGTTAAGCCAAGTGATTTTGAGTTTCTGCGAGTGATCGGTAAAGGAAGTTTTGGAAAAGTACTTCTGGCTCGGCACAAAGTGGAGAAGAGGCACTATGCTGTTAAAGTTCTAAGCAAGCGTCTAGTTATGAAGAGAAATGAAGCTAAGCACATAATGTCTGAAAGGAACGTATTGCTCAAGAATTTAAATCATCCGTTCCTTGTGGGTCTGCATTACAGTTTCCAGACTCCAGACAAACTCTATTTTGTATTGGACTTTATCAATGGTGGAGAGGTACTTATTAATATTAACAAGGGAAACAAGCTAGACGATGGTAAAATCAAATGTTTCTTACCTCTCCTCATACAAAACTTCTCTAAGTAGATCGCAATTTCGATTCCATAACGGTCTCATCTTCAGTACTATTCTGGTGACTGATGTTATGTCGACCGAAAGAAACTCTTCTTCTTCCCTCTGTTGGTGGACCGATGAACCTCTGGATCAGGTCAGAATTTGCAGGAATTTCGAAGTTCATAAGTTTTCCTTTGATTTCTGAATGTGGATCTTTTCCCAAACCGTGAGTTCCTTTTGTTTGTCTATTTGTTTAATTAGACTGGCTTTTGATTCAATTAAATGTTTTTCAGACCAAGCATGAGCAGCTACTGCTGACTTTTCCACTACATTTTTGACATTTCTAAGATGCTCTTTCACCCTAGTTTTCAAATTTCTTTTTGCTTGTCCAATATAAATTTTGTCACAATCCCTGCATTTGATCTGATAAATTCCTGATTTGGCCCGTTATGGTCTCGAAATCGCGATCTACTTAGAAGTTTTGTATGAGGAGAGGTAAGAAACATTTGATTTTACCATAAATTAAACCTCATAGTGATTAATTCCTGTAAAAGTTAAAAAAAGCTAGATTATATTTAGAGATTTATATAAGAGAATAATTTGGCCACGGTGGACTAGTGGTTATGCTCCTTGCCTCTGGTCCTGAGGGTCGCGGGTTCAAACCTGGCCGGGGTCAGTGGATTTTTTAGGATGGAAAAATCCAAGGAGCAAGTCCTCTGGGAGGGACTTTAAGCCGTGGGTCCCGAGTCTGAAGATTATCAGGCTCGTAAAAGATCCTTAAGCCTGAATGAAAAGGCCTCTAAGCAAAATTTACCCGTCCTAGTAGTAGCTTGGTTTCCTAGATGTCAGTATGAGGCAGAATGCTGAACATGGACCACTCAAATGACATCTATATGAAAACAAGTGTAACTAAATTAGTATGGTTCAAATTCTTCCCTATAGGGGGAGAGCGCCTAAATCTCTGTTAAGGGAAACATGAGCTTACAAAACAAAAAAAATATAAGAGAATAATACAAGCTAGACCATATTTTAGAGATTTATGTAGGAAACAATATTCAGAAAATTATGTAATTAATTTTTTGATGATGATGATGATAATAATAATAATATACACACACACACTTTATATATATATATATATATATATATATATATATATATAAAATTTGTAATTAAATCTTTAAAAATTATATTTAATAAGTTATAATATTTACATATTGGTAATGAGAGTAAGTGATCTCTGTTTGTTCCACTTTAGGAATGTGGGCTCTTCCCTAGTAGGAAGTTTCTTAACCAAGCTAAATAGTTGCACTTATTTCCCTACATATGTCAGCGAGGGTCATGTGGTTCATACATTGCCTCAAAAAGACATCTAGTACTAAATTATTACTCGGATGAATGAAGGTTGGTTAAATTTTGCTCAGAGATATTTTCATTTAGACTTGAGATTCTTTTACGAACCCGAAGATCTTCAGAATTGATACCCATGGCTTCAAGTATCTCCCAGAAGACTTCTTGGATTTTTCCATCTTTAAAAAATTCATCATCCCGGCTGGGTTGAACTTGCAACCCTTGGGACTAGAGGCAAGGAACATAATCACTATACCATCGCAGCTGACACACAATGGTATTGAATAGATATAAAATAAATTTAGACAAAAAGGACGCTGGAGGGAAAATTTTCTATAGGATCGTAACAGGCCTTGGCCTAATACTTGGAAGGAAGAAGAATAAGAAGACAAAAAGGCAAGTACACGTGAAGAAGACAGTATACCGTACGAAGCTGAAAGATTATTATAGTAACAGTAGTAAGAATAATATATGGAGTTAAAATTTTTCAAAGAACTATAATCTATATTTGAAGAGAAAAATTGTATGCCCGACTGAGACTCGAACCCGGGACCTTTGACTTTCTGGGCCAATGCTCTACCGACTGAGCTACTGGGGCAAGTTACAATCTAAATGTAAATTATTCTCTTATAGACATTGTAAATTCCTGTGCACCAAAAGCTATGAAATCTCTGCAAATGGCGGCTTTTAATTTAATAAGAAGTCATTTATTTGGGAATTTTTATTATAAAACCAGATGGTTTCTTTCAATGTTTTTATTATTCATTTCATACATCTCAATGATGGATAAATCATATTTGAAGAGCATTGGCCCGGAAAGCCAAAGGTCCTGGATTCGAATCTCAGTCTGGGCATATAATTTTTCTCTTGAAAAATGATTTATCCATCATTGAGATGTATGAAATGAATAATGAAAACTAAAATCTAACATAACAGATAGTGGACTTACTAATTTGCATAAGCGTTCATCAGTTATAAAAAGTATTTTGTTATTAATAGTTATCACATTTTAAGGAACTCTCTGAATATTGTATAACACAGAACACTATAGCTCAATGATACAATCTGAAGATTTGAACTTGATTATTTGAATTCAAAGTAGCCTGTTCCTATTACTGAATTTTTATTCATATAGCTTGTCTTCTTTGTGGGGTTTTAACCCATGATTTTAGTACATAAGAAGTTGATGAGAATAATAACAATGATAATAGAAATATTGAAAAAGTATTTTTGTTTTCAAATATAAATAATAATGATTTCATAGGAAAAAAATAGATAAGGAATCTTAATCATATTTTTATCAATAATGTGGAATTCAACTCCAGTACGAAAGATTGCTGTATATAATATCTTAATATGCAGTATTTGAAAGCCTTGTTTAAAAGATATCTGAATTGCAGATATAAGTAATCCCCATATAAGTGTTTATTAACTTGTTAATTTTCAGTTTTTGCTGATGATATCATCTTATTTTCTCCTCCTCCCTTGCTGGAACCCTAAAAATTACTGTAAATAGTGATTAAATATGCAGTTTTTTAAAACCATATAAAATGTACTAAATCAGAGTATCTTTTTCAAATATGTGTTTAGAAGACATAATTTATAGTAATTCTCCATTGTTATTGGTGGCTTGCTTGTTACCATGCTGGCTTCTGGATCTCTCCTCTAGTTTTCCAAAGCATACTTTTCAAACATTTAATTTTTATTCTTTGTATTCTGCTCTGATATTTCATCATCATTGTCCATGTTTCAGCACCTTATAATAATAATAATAATAATAATAATAATAATAATGGTTTAAGATATTTATATGTTGTCTTTTATTATTCTATTATCTTTTATTCATTTTGAATCTCCAAAAGTAAAGAAAAATAAACATTAAGTTATGTAGGTAGGAAATAACACTGAGGTTTATTTTAATATTGTTTTTTTTCTGGGTTCTGAAGGAGATTATAGGACATTTAAGGCTGAAACTAATTAGTTAAGCTTATATTATATGTAGCATTTTAGTTCTGGGGGCACGCCGTAGCATAGTGGTTAAGGCACTGAGCTACAAGCCAGAGGGTCGAGGGTTCAAGTCCCGTTGGGGTCAGGATTTTTAAACTGACCCAAACCGTCTGGCGGCACTATGGCCCTGGGGTCGACTCAGCCTCTAACGTAAATGAGTACCAGACGCTTGTTCAGGGGGTAAAGGCGGCCGTCACGCAGGGCTGACAACCCGGCTGACATAAAGTGCCGATTGTCTAGAAAAAGTGGGAGCCCTAACCTCCTACTACCCCAAGGGCCTCCGGGTCTGTTGTGGGATCACGAAAGAAAAATTTAGTTCTGGGTGAACAATTTTGAGTCTCAATTCTCCCAGGTATATAAATAATGTTGTTGTTTTCAAATGCTGGGCCTTGGCAACGAAGGGCATATAAATAATTAAATAAATAAACACATGAGATAAATTTAAATGTTTCATACCTCTCCTCATAATTAATCTTCTAAGTAGATCACGATTTCAGGGTCTTGACAACCCCATCCTTAATACACTTACGCTGACTGACGTTATGTCGATTGGAAGAACCACTTCTCCTTCCCTCTGTTGGTGGACCCTGAAATTGCGATCTACTTAGAAGATTAATTATGAGGAGAGGTGTGACATAAAGTTCAAAATAAACACACATTTATACATAGACATAAGAATTAAATGAATTGTGATTTCTTCTTACCTCATACTTTTATGTTTTTTTAAATACAGCACTGCAGTATCAGCGACCCATTGTCACCATCGTCAGCTGTTTCCACAACTGTCAATTTTTTTTGTTTGCCGGTAATTATCCAAACTGCCAACTTGATTACAAAGTTCTTAAAAAATACAACAGATGGCAGTTTAGAAAATAATTAATTCAAAAGAACACCAGATGACAGTTTAGAAAATAATTCCTTCAAAAGAACACCAGATGGCAATTTGGATAATTACCGGCAAAAGAAAAAAATTGACAGTCGTGAAAACAGGTGACAATGGGTCGCTGATACTGCAGTGCTGTGTTTAAAAAAAACATAGAAGTATGAGGTAAGAAGAAATCACGATTCATTTAATTCTTATGAATTGAACCTCATAATGTTAAAAATTCCCAAAGTTGATATATAAATACATAGACATGCCTAGAAAAAGGAAACATGAAAGCAGTGCTAGCAGTAATTTTGTACAGCTGTTCAATTTGTGAGAATTCAATTGAGATTTATGTTATTGGACTGCTGTATGGCTATAGTATATTTGTATTTGATGTTTTACAGCTATTTTTCCACTTGCAACGGGAACGTTTTTTCACAGAGCCAAGAGCTCGGTTCTACAGTGCAGAGATGGCAGCAGCACTGGGATACTTGCATGCTCATGGCATTATTTATCGAGATCTGAAGCCAGAAAATTTATTGTTAGATTCTCAGGGACATGTAGTACTTACTGACTTTGGTCTGTCAAAGGAAGGCTTGTTTCCAACCGATACCACTAATACTTTCTGTGGAACTCCAGAGTACCTAGCCCCTGAGGTTCTTAAGAAAGAGGTAACCCATTTATTTTAATTCTAGGAAATGTTGTCTAAATCTAGACACTACCAACAAATTTTTCACTAACAAAGTTTCAGTTTGAATATTGTTGATGTTTTCGTTATTAATTTAACACTTTTCACTGGTTGATAAATTATATTTAAAGAGAAAAATTATTCGCTCAGACTGGGGTTTGAACCAGGACCTTTGGCTTTTTAGGCCAATGCTCTACCACTGAGCTACCTGAGAAACTCCAATCTAAACACAAATTTTTCTCTTATACGCTGTTAATTTCGATCACCAAAGGCTACGAGCAAATGATCAGTTTTAAATTCCCGATAAAAGTCTTCTTAAACAGAAAGCTGCCATTTGTGTGATCGAGCAAATGCTCGTAGCATTTGGTGATCGGGAATTATTTTCTGTCCAGCCTAAGAAAGACACTTCAGGAAAATAAATGGGTGGGTAATCCACGAAGCACATGACTGCTGCAGTTACTGCTATTCGTTCATGACCAAAGCACAGTTCAGCGGAAGTGAAAAAATAGATTATGTACTCAATTAATATAATTACTTATTATGTTAACTATAGTTGATCAGAATACAGTATATACCTATATATTTCTTCGAAGGTCAGAGACTAACTAAGAATTTGCATTTGTTTCAAACTCAACATTTTTTTAACACTGTATTCCAATTCCAACATTTTCTCTAATTATCTCTTTTCATCTGGGAACTCCATTTAGCTGATGGACTCTGCAGATTACAGAATAAAAATGTATGTATTTAATGAATAATTGGCTACAATTTTTAAATTCCAGGTTACAAAATGAAGGCACGTTCATTATAATAAATAAAATGAGTTGTGATTATTTAATCTCATATACTCCATGTTCTTCAAAAACAAGACTGGTTTCAGGAAACTATCTTCAGCCCTCTTTACGACTCTTGAATTTTCATCTTCTAAATCTAATCATAGCTCATTTTATTTATTAACTTGAAAGCCTCATAATGTTATTTGGCATAATTAATTTTATGAAATGTTGGTAGAGCATTTGGCCCGGCAAGCCAAAGGTACCGGGTTCGAGTCTCGGTCTAGGCGAAAATTTTTCTCTTCAAATATTATGAAATGTTCTTTATACTTCCTAGTTAGTAGTCTTATATCTTTTCACAAAGTCTGTCTTTTCTGATGAAAGAAAAAATACTTTGTAGATTATGAAAATGCATTAGGAAATAACATTATGAGGCTCTTTAAAATTCATAGGAGAACATTTTGTTTAAACAACTCCCCTCATAGGATTCATGCTTCCATGATACCGCGGTTTCAAACACAGTTGTGTTCATCTTCAGTCATAACTTCGACTGACGAAATTCTTCGGCCGTCAACTGTTCTATTGTCGCCACCTTCAGTGCTGCCATCTATGGTTGAATTTAAGAACTTCGAAATCAAAGTAATTTCGTTAGGGATATCAAAATTCATTGATCTATCTTTATTTTTCTGAATGTATATTTTCTCCCAAACTATCAATTCCAAAGGCTTCTCTTCTTGTTTTAAAAGTTTAGCTTCTCTTTCATTTTTATGATGTTTTAATAAACTATGTGCAGCAATTACAGATTTTTCAATTTCACAATTTTTAATATTTCTGAAATGTTCTTTTGTCCGAATTTCTAAATTCCTTTTTGTTTTTCTATATAAACTTTATTGCAATCTTCACAACTTATTTGATAAATTCCAGATTTCTTACTGTCTGGGTCATTGACTTTTTTATTGGTACTTAGAAGATTAATCAGACTAAATTTATTTATTGATAATTATATTAAATCATCAGGCTTCAATCACATTGCTCATAAGCATGCAATATTCAATAGCTTAATATATAGATTGACAAATGTACCATTAAATGAAGAAAATTTCAACAAAGAGTATAAACATATCTTAAACACTGCTAGATTAAATGGTTTTGATAAAGAATTAATTATAAATAAGTTGAAGAAATTCAAACACAAAAAAAGACTTAATGAATATACTACTCTACAAAATTGCAAAGAAAAGAAAAAAATACAAGAAAATTACTTACCATCCTGAAATGCATAGAAAATTTCAAAAAAAATTTGACAAATACAACATTTTTTTGGCACCAATAAATAAATTTCCATCCATAGTAATTCTGCCCGAAGGCAGGTCCTTCACTGCAATCATAGCATTTTCATGCTATGCTTGCAGCTTTACTAGGGAATTGTAGGTGTGGTAGTTTCCCGTTGCTTTCCACTAAATAAATTTAGTCTGGGTAATCTTCTAAGTACCAATAAAAAAAAGTCAATGTCCCAGACAGTAAGAAATCTGGAATTTATCAAATAAGTTGTGAAGATTGCAATAAAGTTTATATAGGAAAAACAAAAAGGAATTTAGAAATTCGGACAAAAGAACATTTCAGAAATATTAAAAATTGTGAAATTGAAAAATCTGCAATTGCTGCACATAGTTTATTAGAACATCATAAGATTGGAAGAGAAGCTAAACTTTTAAAACAAGTAGAGAAGCCTTTGGAATTGACAGTTTGGGAGAAAATATGCATTCAGAAAAATAAAGATAGATCAATGAATTTTGATATCCCTAACAAAATTACTTTGATTTCGAAGTTCATAAATTCAACCATAGATGGCAGCACTGAAGATGGTGACAGTAGAACAGTTGACGGCCGAAGAATTTCGTCAGTCGGAGTTATGACTGAAGATGAACACGACTGTGTTTGAAACTGCGGTATCATGGAAGCATGAATCCTATGAGGTGAGTTGTTTAAACAAAATGTTCTCCGATGAATTTTAATGATTATACTTCATAATGTTTACTTCCCAACATTATTTTAATATAATTATGAGGCTCTACTTAATAAATAAGTTTGGTCTGCCTTCATCTTACTGTTACCTCATATTTTGTTGTTTCTTGTAAGACATGTTTCAAAGCACTTCTGCTTCACCTTCACCTTCAGTTGGTTCAGTCAACTGAAGATGAAGCAGAGATGCTTTGAAACATGTGTTAAAAGAAACAAAATATGAGATGAAGGCAGACCAAACTTATTTATACTTTGTAGGTAATTAGTATGGTATATTGTGGCAAGTAATAATAGCATTTTTATAATTAAAATTACAGTGGGAGGAAACACCATGAGGTATTTATATTAATAAATGAGGTGGAGAAAATGTTTTAACGTCTCACCTCACAAAGTTGCATGTCTTCACGATACCGGTTTCAAAAGTATAGTATTACTTCCATCTTCAGTAAAATTCCAAGTGTCAAAATTTCGTCATTAACATCATCATCTGAACTGCCATCTGGGTAGATTTTATGAACTTAGAGATTAAATTATTCTCGTCAGGGATATCGAAATTCATTGCTTTATATTTATTCTTCTGAATGTATATCTTTTCCCAAATTGTTAATTCCAAAGGTTTCTCCAAATGTTTCAAAAGTTTAGTGTCTTTTCCGATTTTATGATTTTCTAACAAACTATGAGCTGCAATTGATGTTAACGGCAAAATTTCGACAGTTGGAATTTAACTGAAGATGGAAGTAATACTATACTTTTGAAACCAGTATCGTGAAGACACGCAACTTTGTGAGGTGAGATGTTAAAACATTTTCTCTAATTCACTCATTAATAATAGCATTTGTTGTTTGTTGTAGGGATACGACCAATCTGTTGACTGGTGGTGCCTGGGAGCAGTATTATATGAAATGTTATATGGTCTTCCACCCTTTTATTCACGTAACACAGCTGAAATGTATGATAGAATACTTAACAAGCCTTTACGATTACGACCTACAATCTCAGAAAGTGCAATGGATATATTAACAAAGGTAAAATATTAAATTAAAGAAGACTCTGTTAGCATACATTACTTTGTAATTTATTGTGCTAGCAGCTAGATCTAAAATTTTATCAACTAAGATTTTAGTAGTTATAAACTTTCTATCAATAGTAGTGCAGATGTGGCAGATCTTATACAGATCAAAACTGTGCATTTCTAGATTTAGGGTCGAATGTTTGAACGCATTAGACAGTAAAAGGCGTTCTCTGCTGAGAAAGTTTTATCCAAATACATTTTGCTTACTCAGAAATCTATTCATGCGATAATAATTGTAAGCTACCTGACGAGGTACGTTAAGATCATAGCTCAAGATAGAAACTTATCGTGAAAATCCCGAAGGGAACCGATGGTAACCGATGTAGTTTGAAACCTTTGCAGCTTTATCCAAGATGTTGGACCTTGAAGACTTCGATCATGTTTTCGGTATACGCGGAGAAGAGGAATTTGATAGAGTCTACCAAAGAATTCAACTGGAAGAACAGGAGAATCGGTGTAATATTGCGCGATGCAGACGTTGTTGTATACGGTATTATTTGCGGGACGCAAGCATAAATGCGTTCCTCTATAGCAGACGAAAATAACGGAAGTGGTTTTATCGATGAGAATTCTGGGTAATTCGTTGCTAATATTACGAAAACGTCAACTTTCATGCATGACCGGTAAGTCGGCCGTTAATTCGATCTCAGCATTTGCTCACAATGAGTCAGCTCACCAGTGATTGGAAGTAATTTGTGTAGAGACTAATGTATTTGCATACGACCCTTAATTGAATATCTGTTAGGGTTGGTAATTTTCATATGAAAATGTTCACCTTTGGGGCATTAATGCTTTTAGTCCACTGATTATGATGCTCACATCTGAATCTAAATTCACTGGATCAAATCTGATTGGACTCGATGGATTATTTCAGTGCATAAAAACTCAAAATGGAGCGAAATAAGTCCTGGGTCTCTTGTCATAGGTTTACACACACAAAAGAATCTCAAAACTGAAATAAGAAGCCTATGAACAAAATCTGTTGACCCTTTTATGGCCAACTTTGAATCATTGTTTTAATGATCTCACGTGTTAAAAAGTGTCATTAAATAAAATATTCAGTAAATTTAATAGATTTTATACCTTACCTCACATTTTGTTCCCTTTCCAGGACTAGTTTTGAGAAACTCCTTTTTAACTGGTATCTGAGTCAGAATGAGGTCAATATATGAGGTGAGGTGTAAAATCTAATCTATTTATGGATTATATTTGAAGAGAAAAATTTTTGCCTAGACCGAGACTCGAACCCAGGACCTTTGGCTTGCCGGGCCAAATGCTCTACCAACTGAGCTACCAAGGCGAGTTGCGATCTAGATGCAAATTTTTCTCTTCAAATATAATTTATCTTTCAGTGAGAAATGTTAAATCAATAATAAAAACATCATTAGAAGCCTTACTAGCTTTATATAGTAATGTTAAATTCCCAATAAATGTCTTCTTAACTAAGAAGCCGCCATTTGCAAAGATAGAAACAATGGTTTCAAAAGCATTTGGTGGGAGGGAATTACAACGTATATAAGAGCAAAATTTGCGTCTAGATCGCAACTCGCCTCGGTAGCTCAGTTGGTAGAGCATTTGGCCCGGCAAGCCAAAGGTTCCGGGTTCAAGTCTCGGTCTAGGCAAAAATTTTTCTCTTCAAATATAATTTATCTTTCAGTGAGAAATGTTAAATCAATAATAAAAACATATTTATGGATTGTTTATTTTTTCTTCACTCACTTCGTAACTCCTCGCAGACCCGAGTTTCATCACTTCATTTGTGACATTCTCAATGCTGTATCACGTTCACAACTGATGTCCAACGGCCTTATATCCTGCAGACTGACCTCCGTGCCATCTGATGGCTGACAGACGAACTTCCAAATCAATCCCCTCTCCTTATAACTGGGTATTTCAAAATTCATAGTTGTGTTTTCATTCTTGCATATGTAAATTTTTTCCCAAATTGTGAGTTCCTTCGGTTTTTCCAATTGTTTAAGTAATTTTGTTTTGGTTTTTATTCCATGTTTTTCTGACCAGAGATGTACAGCTATTGCAGATTTTTCTGTTTCTCCATTTTTAACATTTCTGAGGTGTTCCTTTAATCTTGTATTTAGTTTTTGTTTTTCCTATGTATATCTTTTCACAATCTTTACAATTAATTTGATAAATTCCTGATTTTTTGCAGTTTTCAATCTTTTCATTTTCGTTGGTTTTTATTAAATTACCTAAGCTGTAATCATTTTTCGGTGCTAATTTAATGTTGAATTTGTTGAAGATTTTTTTAAACTTGTCAAATACTAAAGGATGGTATGTGAATTTCTTGAATTTTTTTTACCAATATCTTTATCTGTCTGAAGAGTACTTTCATTAATCATTTTTTGTTCCTTAAATTTATTTATTTTCTTGTGTATCATCTTCTCTTGAAAACCATTATCCTTCGCAATTTTTATGATGTGTTTTTTCTCTTTATTGTAATTTTCTTTGCTCATGGGAACGTTTATTTATGGATTGTTTAAATAAAACCTCAGAGTATTATTTCTTAACAAAAATAAATATCTAAAAACATCGCTCAACCTCGAGATTAAAAGTATGACTGTACAATTCATCTGCAAAGATACGAGGGATGACATAACACTGAGGAACAAAAAAGAAACTTTTTTTTGTCTCAGAAAGAAAAATATGTGATTTTGATAGTATTTTTTCTCCTGAATTCAAATATTATATTGGTTTTTCTCCATCATGCAAGGTTTCCGAGAGACAGGCATTTATAATTTCAAGCACTTTAATATTTTCTACATTCGTAACTATACAACATTTGAACATTCAGACTCACCTAGAAAGTAAGAAATGACGATTTTCTGCTATATTTCGCCTGTGGAGCATCCCTCTTGATGGTCCAACAATAATCACCTAGCACATTAGGATTCCATTTGCCTTGATATCTCTTTTCCATAGCTGAAATCTCCTGATGAAAGTGTTCCCCATGCTCATCGCTCGCTGCGCCAAGATTTTCCAGGAAGAAATCTAGGTTTATTAAAAAAGATAATGATTTAAATCTATTAATTGAAATTGAAATAAAAAAACTGTGGGTGATGGAGAAATTCTGAATACATATTTGAAAACACAATAAAAAACTGCATTAGTACTCGTGAGACAAAAATTATGTTGACCACTGTAATTTGATCCTAAAGTTAAAAGGAGTAGCAGTCTTCTTGTATCTTGTAAGCCCGTGTTTCCCTTAACAGAGATTTAGGTGCTCTCCCCCTACAAGGAAGAATTTGAACCATACTAATTTAGTTACACTTGTTTTTGTATAGATGTCATTTGAGTGGTCCGGGTCAGTGTTCCACCTCATACTGACATCTAGGAAACCGAGGTAGTACTAGGACGGGAAAATTTGGTAAATTTTGCTTAGAGGCCTTTTTATTCAGGCTTAAGGATCTTTTACGAGCCTGAAAATCTTCAGACTCCGGACCCATGGCTTGAAGTCCCTCCCAGAGGACTTGCTCCTTGGATTTTTCCATCCTAAAAAATCCATTCACCCTGGCTGGGTTTGAACCCATGACCCTCGTGATCAGAGGCAAGGAGCATAACCACTACTCCACTGCGGCCGATTAGGAGTAGCAGTACAATTTATAATATGTAGACTATGCTCCAAGTTCCTGGATTAGATTCCAAACCACATTCTAGTTCATATGTTAGAAGCATTCTTTGGCTCAACTTTAGAGTAATTTCCACTTGATTTTCCATACTATATTCTTGTAATTCTGTCCTTACTAACATTGTGTACTGTTTTAAACATTTTACAATGATACAACAATTTTAAAATATTTATTTACATATGCAATGATTTCTTCAAAGTTCCACACAACAGCAGTACGCATGCGCAAGATGTGCAAATGCGTCTTGCAACTTCCATAAGATGTCAGTGAAATCAGTGTTACCAACATTCGTAATTAATTCTGCACCATATTTCAAGAAATTAACTTAATTTTATTAGGTTCAGATGGGACATGTTAATATACATCAGATTAGTGTACATTTCTTTAAATAATATGCATGTAATTATGTTGTTAGGTTAGGAAGGAGGAATTTAGTGTACATCCATTTCTAATAAATGTTTAGTAAATTTATTGCAAAAGTTGGTCATATCGATTTCACAGCTATGTGGTTTAATCTAGCGACAACTCTATAAACTTTTTGTAAGACTTCACAGATATGTGGTTCCACCAAGCATCAACTCTATAAATGTTTGCACATGCAGACTGTTATTCTGGAGGACTTGGAAAATGTTTGGTGGAAATCAAACTAAAATTTTTCCATATTCTTTTGTTAGAAAATAGACTTTAAGCTGATGTAGGTAATATTAGTGCCTTTGTGGTTTTCTTGTACTTATTGGTTATTTACCAACACAGCTGATAAAGTGATCATATTGGAATCAAATCAGTGAGTTGGAAAAGGGTTCTTTTACAGAAAACTAAACTGCTGCAGATGACACCTTTTGTAATCAGATGTAACATTATGAAGCATATAAGAAACTGTTGTAGAAGATCCCTTCTCATATTAATTGATGAGTCTATCCCAAAATTGTAAAAAAAAATTAAATAGTTGAAATTATCAGATGACCCCTTTTCCAACTCACTAATTCAAATACATTTTCTTTCAGTTACTTCAGAAAGATCGACATAAACGTCTAGGATCAGGCTATAGAGGATTTGATGAAGTTAAACGCCATGACTTTTATAAGTTAATTAATTGGGAGGATTTAATAGCCAAACGGATCCCTCCTCCTTTCAATCCTAATGTGGTAAGTAATATTTCATAACTACAATTATATTATATTTCATCTACACAGTTAAGTTTAAATCCTATACTGCCAGGGGGGAAAATGCAACACCTCAAGGCAGTATTCATTGGCCCCAGGGTATAATACGTGCATTCTAACTTCTAATAGTTAGAAGGAATTGATAATAATTGAGTTTGTATTTTTTAAACATTCTTACCTCATATGATAGTTTTGTCAGACATATGTTTCAAGGTTGTTGCCCTGGGGCAACATTCTTACCTTATATGTCCGACAAAACTATCATATGAGGTAAGAATGTTTAAAAAATAATTAACTCAATTATTAAATTAAACCCCATTGTTACTTCTGTCCACCGCTGTGGTCTTGAGGTAGTGTGCTGCCTTGGCACGCAGCGGGCCCGGGTTCGATCCCTGATCGGGGCAGTTTTTCTGGGTGATGTTTTTATTGGGGTTTTTCCTCACCTGTAAGACAAATGTCAGGAAAACTTTAAGGCCCAAATGGTCCCCGAAATCATATGACCATCATCATCCTTCACCGGTGTGGAAAGCAACGGGAAGATACCACACTTACAATTCCCTAGTAAAGCTGCAAGCAAAGCATGAAAATGCTATGATTGCAATGAAAGACCTGCCTTCGGGCAGAATTACTGTGGATGGATTGTTACTTCGTAATGATTTAAAAAAAAAGGAATAAATGTTATGTAGCGCATCAAAACTATAGTCGTCAAGAAATATACAATTATGAGGTGAGTCATTAAAGTTGTAACTTTCTATTAATTGAAATAAACCTCATAATGTCACTTCCATTAAGAACATTATCCAATAAGAATCAAGTGAATCATGGATTCTTCTTACCTCATACATCTATGTTTTTAACACAGAACTGCAGTATCATGAAACATATCATTCCAATCTGCAGCTGTTTTTACGACTGTTAATTTTTTATTATGCCGGTAATTTTGTAAACTGCCATCTGGTGAACTTTTGAAGAACTTTGTAATCATATTTGGTTTGTCTGGTAAGAAGAATTCACGATTCATCATCATCATCATCATCATCACTCCAGGGATTAGGCAATTGCCCGTTCCGACTTCATATTGCATCAGCCCAACGTCTTCTAGGTCTTCCAACATCACGCCTTCCTCTTGCTTGATAGTTCCTGGCTAACAGTGGATTTCACGATTCATTTGATTCTTATTAAGAAAACCTCATAATGTAAAATTTCCCAACTTTATTGTATTAACACTATTCAACTTATTATAGATTAAAATTACCTCATAGTATTACTTCCCACTGTAATTTTGATTAAGAAAGGATACATTAATTAGTTAATACTAATATAATTCATGGTAAAGTTTCAGTTGAGGTATTCACAGTAATAGAATATATGAATAAAAACTATAAAATAGTTACCTTGTAGGTCCATCTCCTCAACTTAAGTAGTTTTAAAACTCTGTAGGCCTTTCGGGACTAGTCCCATCATCAGCAGAATGAATTAGGTCTGTACTTGTTGAAGCACTGACTTAGTTGTGAATATTTTGTAAGTCAGTGCTCTAACAAGGGTCAACAAGTACGGACCTAATTCATTCTGCTGATGATGGGACTAGTCCCGAAAGGCCTACAGAGTTTTAAAACAACTTAAGTTGATGAGACAGACCTACAAGGTGACTATTTTATAGTTTTTATCCATATATTATATTACTGTTAATTAGTTGTATATATATAATTACAATAATATGTAATCAGATTCATAGTTTAATTTATTATTATTATTATTTATATTTTCATTTTGAAAACAGTATTGTGTGTTATGCATTATTAATGTATTTATAGCTAATTTATTAAAATTCATCAGAGAACATTTTGTTTAAATAACTCACCTCATAGGATTCATGCTTCCATGATACCGCGGTTTCAAACACAGTCGTGTTCATCCTCAGCCATAACTCCGACTGACGAAATTCTTCAGCTGTCAACTGTTCTATTGTCGCCATCTTCAGTGCTGCCATCTTTGGTTGAATTTATGAACTTCGAAATCAAAGTAATTTCGTTAGGGATATCAAAATTCATTGATCTATCTTTATTTTTCAGAATGTGTATTTTCTCCCAAACTGTCAATTCCAAAGGCTTCTCTACTTGTTTTAAAAGTTTAGTTTCTCTTCCATTTTTATGATGTTCTAATAAACTATGTGCAGCAATTGCAGATTTTTCAATTTCACAATTTTTAATATTTCTGAAATTTTCTTTTGTCTGAGTTTCTAAATTCCTTTTTGTTTTTCCTATATAAACTTTATTGCAAATTATTACTACAAATTTTAGCTGATGATAATGTTCCACAACAATATATTACTAATATCTTCAACATCTATAAAGATAATGAAATCTCTGTTAAACAAGATGGCAAATTATCTTCTTGGGAAAAGATCAACACTGGAGTAAGACAGGGATGTGGACTTTCACCGGTGCTTTTCATTATATACATGAATAAATTAATAAATGAATGGAGGAAAGCACAACGAGGATATATACCCATCAATAGGAACCTCAAACTCGATGCTATTCTTTTTGCAGACGATTTAGCTCTTCTGGCACTTTCCGAAAATGATTTGCAACGATCAATTTATAATTTACAAAAAAATAGGTGCCAAATTTAATATGGAAATATCAATTAACAAAACTAAAATTATGGCATTTCATGGGAAGGACCCCATACAAAGTAAAATCTGTCTCCAGAATAAAATTTTAGAGAGATCTAATCAATTTAAATATCTTGGATATTTTCTCTCTATCTGGGATGAAATGGATATCCCTGAAAAAGTTACTAGTTATAATAAAAGTTTAGGAATTATTAATCAAGTTATGAAGCCATCCCTTGTACAAAAAAACACCAGATTACGTTTATATAACACTTTGGCTAGACCTGTGTTGACCTATGGTAGTGAAGCATGGACACTAAAAAAAAACATGAAAGCAGAATAACGGCTTGTGAAATGAGATTCATGCGCAGAACAGCGGGTTACACCAGATGGATCGGAAAAGGAACACCGATATCTTAAAAGAATTGAAGACTACGCCAATTTTGGAATATATTAAACAGTACCAACTAAATTGGAAACACCATCTTGAAAGAATGAGTTCAAATCGGATCCCCAAAGCTGTTTATAATTATATACCAAGAGGACGAAGATCACTGGGCCATCCTATGAAACGCTGGAGGGAAAATTTTCTATAGGATCGTAACAGGCCTTGGCCTAATACTTGGAAGGAAGAAGAAGAAGAAGAACTTTATTGCAATCTTCACAACTTATGTTGGACAAAAGAACATTTCAGAAATATTAAAAATTGTGAAATTGAAAAATCTGCAATTGCTGCACATAGTTTATTAGCACATCATAAGATTGGAAGAGAAGCTAAACTTTTAAAACAAGTAGAGAAGCCTTTGGAATTGACAGTTTGGGAGAAAATATACATTCAGAAAAATAAAGATAGATCAATGAATTTTGATATCCCTAACGAAATTACTTTGATTTCGAAGTTCATAAATTCAACCATAGATGGCAGCACTGAAGATGGTGACAATAGAACAGTTGACAGCTGAAGAATTTCATCAGTCGGAGTTATGGCTGAGGATGAACACGACTGTGTTTGAAACTGTGGTAACATGGAAGCATGGTATCCTATGAGGTGAGTTGTTTAAACAAAGTGTTCTCCGATGAATTTTAATGATTATACCTCATAATGTTTACTTCCCAACATTAATTTAATATAGCTAATTTATAATCAATTGAGTTGGTGTTTACTTGATGAAAATCAATATTTATTAATTAAATAAAAATAAAACATAGTTTTATTTGTATTTAATTAATAGCTAATTTATTATTAATTTCTATGTAATTTGTCTTTGGCAAAGTGAAAGAGAAGACTATAGTCTTAACTTCATCAGGAAAAATTATTGTTATTATTTATAGCAAAGTCCAATGGATCTACGACATATAGACCCAGAGTTCACTAGAGAAGTGGTAGCATCATCAGTTGGTCAGTCACAGTCAACTTGCATGTTATCCGCCAGTGTTTGTGAAGCAGATGATGCATTTGCTGGTTTTTCGTATGCTCGTCCTATTGATTTACAGTGATATTAAAGTGCCATCTCATAATTTTATAAAGATGATTCTGTGCCTTTTATTTACTAAAACTTAATAATTTTGCTCAATGTAATGTGATTATTAATTTGCATGTTTATAAAAATAATGTATAAATGGTACTGAAAGATTGAATATTTAAGTTCAAGTGTGTTAAATACATTGTTTCTTTATAGTCTAGACAAATATTATGATGTTTAAAAATGTTTCACTTAGGTTAAGTTGATTTTAATTCTTCAAGTTAAAATCCTGAATACATTCTGAATCACTGAGTGCAAATAATTGAGTAAAGGTACAAACTGTCTAGGAAAATGTATTGACCAAATAGTACCTTAAAATCCCAAGAGAGGAAAGTAAACTGAGAAATACAAGGCTTCAGTGTTGCATAGGCTAAATAGTATCTTAAAGGCAACAGAAAGATGACAAAATTTCAAGACTTTGAGGACTAGAAGTAAAATTTTACAAAATATGTGAAATACAGTTCTTTTCATCTCTTTTCCTCAAGTTTTTTCTTTCCATGGAATGGATTTGTCTTCGCTATCAATAGAATAAATCTCTTTACAATAATTAATACTTCAGTTAGAATTTAACACTTCTCTACAATACTGTTACATACTTATGGTAGTTACTTATGGAATTTTTAACTTCTGCTGGACTTTTGTCTAGAATAGTTCTATTATGCAGCATGTAAGTTGATTCATTGGCCAATCTTAATACCCAGATTTAACAGACATTAATCATTAATGTCAGGCCTTTACAGTATAAATTAATTTAATTTAAAAATTATATACAACAAAAATATATTTTATATACTATTTTTAAACAAATCAAGCTATGAATTAAATTAATATTTTTAATACCTCACCGCATATCCTTTATTCTTCTAAACTGCAATTTTGGAGCTGTATCTCCATCATCAGTAGTGTCTCTTCGACAGGTGTTATGTCATTTCTTGGCTGTTTTCTTCCTCCTTCTATCGGTGGACTGATGAACCCCTGGATCAAATCAAAATTTGCGGGAGTTTCGAATTTCATGAGTTTTTCTTTCTTGTTTTTTTATGTGGATTTTTTCCCAAACCGTCAGTTCTTTCTGTTTGTCTGTGTATTTGATTAGGCTAGCTTTTGTATCAATTAAATGTTTTTCAGACCAAGCATGGCCCACTACTGCTGACTTGTCCATTTCACCCTTATTTGACATTTCTAAGATGTTCTTTCACCCTTGTTTTTAAATTTAAAAAAATTAAAACAAGGGTGAAATAACATCATAGAAATGACAAAAAGGGAGAAGTGGACAAGTCAGCAGTAGTGGGCCATGCTTGGTCTGAAAAACATTTAATTGATACAAAAGCTAGCCTAATCAAACACACAGATAAACAGAAAGAACTTCACGGTTTGGAAAAAAATCCACATCCAAAAAAAACAAGAAAGAAAAAAACATGAATTTTGAAACTCCCACAAATTTTGATTTGATCCAGAGGTTCATCAGTCCACCGATAGAAGGAGGAAGAAAACAGCCAAGAAACGACATAACACCGGTTGAAGAGAGGCTACTGATGATCGAGATATAGCTCCAAAACTGCAGTCTAGAAGAATAAAGGATGTGAGGTATTAAAAAGATTAATTTAATTCTTAAATTAAACCTCATAGTGTTTTTTTCCCTGTGAAAGTTAAATAAAATCAAGTTATATTGAATCATATAATATATTTTTCAATGTAAATGCAAAGAACCCAAAGGCATATAAAGTGCAGTGAGTGCCATTAAAAGTACACATATGTTAAAAAAAATCCTAAGTTTTAGAACAACCTGATCAGTTTTGCCAGATTTCTTGTATTTCAGTTGTACAACTTCTATAGGTAACAACACAATATTTTACTTGCCCTTTATTAATCCATTCTTAGTGATAAAAATTGGTAAAAATAAAGTTATAAATAAGTGAAGAAGCAATAATATTTTAATTATATATTAGAGCTATATGTGATACCTTGTAGTGTGAACTGCAATTGTATCTCACTCTATCTGCCTATCACCTTGCTCATTACTTTTCTCCCCTTCACTTTGTTATTTCATCATATATTGTTGGTATTGCATACTGTTTATGTTCTGTTTTAGTAAATTGGCCACTAATTTGCTGTATTGAAATTCACAGGAAAATTATTTTATATTTTGAAATTAAGAGTTTTTTATGTGTAATATTTCTAAATCTCAATAAATGGGGATGAAATGAAAATATAAGAGTTAAAGAATGCAGTACAGGGTCATTAAAGTTAAGATCTGCCTTTAAGAAAATGATATGACATCGACTGGTAACATACTCCACTTTTATGGAGATTTATAATGGACATATGAGGCTACAGCATAAAAACTAATTACTGTCATCAAATACTTCATACTTAGATGAAATCACAATTTGTTGTAGGTGTGTGAATATACAAAATTGTTGAATGGATTTTCAGAAATATCTGTAACTTTACATGAAATCTCTCATTATGACTAGAAAATTGGTGTGTAGTGTGTGATCTGTGCAAAGGAATTGGTGGAAAGGGAAAAATTGTTTGGTAATTTTTAGCTGGATTATCTGACTCTAATGTATGGCTCCTTTGGCACGAAGAATTCCTCATGCTGGAGCCTCAGTAGAAAATCATTCATCATCAAAAGATATTTCAAATGTTGTTGTTGTTTTCTAATGGTGAGATTTGACACTTAAGTCATTTTCTCTCTGGCATCCCAGTACAAGCAAATAAGGTCCTTAGAGTGTTGTGCAGTTGGATTTAAAGCTGGACAGACTAGAAGGTGGTGTTTGTCCATGATCAGGTCCGGGTCTTTGCATATGACACATCTGTCTGATTGGAAAACGTGTATTATGTGGAGATAGTGAGCCAGGCAGTCGTGTCCTGACATCAGTCTGAATTTTGCTACTGCTTCCTTGCGGCATATTTCAAATGTGTGGGTCATCTGGGTACAAGGCCTCTTCAATTGGTATTTGTCTATAATTTTTTTCTTTTATTATCATGTTCCATTTCCAAACTTTTCCCTGTTTTCCACTCTTCAATCTAGTCACTCCACCCTATACAAGGTTTATCAAATGTAGTAAGTAGTATTGATAGTAGTAGTAATAGTCAAATGGCAAACTGTGGAGTTTGGTCCATTAGTCTTTTGGCTTTATATAAGTTTATCCAATGTCCTCTTCCCAATTATTTTACGGAGAGATTTCCTGAGATTTGTTAGAATAAAAAAACATTAAATTGAATGAAGAAGCAGTGGTTTTCCATGCTATAACAGCCATACATATTAATTTTCCTGCACCTTGAATCCCTAAAGAAGTTAAAAAATTATTTCAGTAAGAGTTTGACTTGCCATGAGTACTTTCTCGGGATAAGCCAATGAAGTGGAATGTGAGAACATATTCAGGATTCCTGCTTGAAGAATTGATACAGAACAAATGTTATCTTCTAAAATATTTTATATGATTTTTTTTATTTTGTTGGTTAATTATAATAAAAAAATACAAAATTTGTCAAAAGTAGTGTATAATTTTATGTAAAATTAAACAAGTTTTTTTTTCATGAACTGATTTTTTTTTTAAATTTTGAAAGCATAATTTTTTAAAAGAAAAAAATATATGTATATTTAACTTTTTTTATAGAAAAAGTTACTTAAGTTTTATTTCCAAAAGTACTAGTTCTTTATTATTTTTGTCTTTAGGAATATTAACTTTGCTATGTTGTTTAATGCCTTGTTAGGAGTTTGCTATAGCAATAAAATATTGTAGTTCCAGTTTTGCCACTTAAGACATACTTTGCTTCTTTAAGCATACAATGATTCATATTTAACTGCAGAATTTCCATTTTTTATATATAAGTCTTACCAGTACTTTAACAATAGGATGAGTAATAACCAGGTGGGATGGGATAAGTGTAACCCAAAATTTGGTTAGATCAACTTTAAGACTGAATATCACAATATCAAAATAGTTGGTTTAGAAAGTCCATTATGATGGAACACAACATACTTCATATTCCTTCAATTCTAACCTAAACTTTGTTAATAAATAAGTTTGGTCTGTATTCATCTTGCTTCATAAATTGTCTTTTTGTAAGATGCATTTCAAAGCTTCTGTGCTTTGAAATGCGTCTTACAAAAAAAAAAATTATGTGGTAAGATGAATACAGACCAAATTTATTTATTTATTAAGAGAACCTCATAATGTTACTCCTATTAAATTTCCATAACTTAACTTTCTTATTGTAATAGGCAGTTAATGTGTATTTGTGACTGAAACATCACTGTTCTTGATTCGAGTTGCTTTCCAATTATGATCATCCCTTGGAATATGTTTTCTCCCTATTTTTTCTTCTTACATAGTTTCTCATATGACCTTTATTGATTTAGAGATGGCATATGATAATGATAGGGAATTACAACGTATACAAGAGAAAAATTTGCGTCTAGATCGTAACTCGCCTCGGTAGCTCAGTTGGTAGAGCACTTGGCCCGGAAAGCCAAGGGTCCCGGGTTCGAGTCCCGGTCTAGGCGAAAATTTTTCTCTTCAAATTATATGATAATGTACCTTGACAATTGTTATGGAGGGCAATGAGAAATCTGAATATCTGTGATAAATGGATTAACATTGTTAGGAGGATCTATAGCAATACAAAAGCTAAAGTTAAAATACAGAATAATTTAACAGAGGAATTTACAGTGAATAAAGGCCTTAAGCAGGGATGCAGTTTATCACCAATTCTTTTTAACATGTATTTAGACCAGGCTCTTAACTTGTATAAAAAATGTTCTGAAATGGGTATTCCTATAGGAGAAAAAGTTCTGCATTCATTGTTGTTTGCAGATGATCAAATAATTTTTGCAGGGGATGAAGATGATATTTATATATGATAAATAAACTAATGGGAAAAAAAAATGGGGACTGAATATGAATTTACAGAAAACAGAATATATGTGTTTGGGAAAGGATGTGGATGACCTCATACTTGAAACAGGGAAAATAAAAAAGTGTGAATTTTTTAAATATCTTGGGTCAATAATTACAAGTTTAGGTACCTGTGAGAGAGATGTACAGACTAAAATTACAATGGCAAAAAATGCAACTAAGACATTACATGGAATAATTTGGAATAAAAATATTACAAAGGAAACTAAAATGAAACTTTATAAGAGCATAATACAGAATATTTTGTCATATGGAAGTGAAACTTGGTCTTTGACAGAACTACAAAAGAATAAAATTAGAACAGTTGAATTTGATTATTTTAGAAGAAGCCTCCAAAAAACAAGACAGTATAAAATAAGAAATTAATTCCTTTGGAGAGAAATGAATGTCACCACATGATGTTAAGAGGATTGAAAATCAAATGCTTAAATGGTATGGCCATGTACAAAGAATGGAAAATGAAAGATGGCCAAAAAATATATACCAATGGTCACCCCCTGGAAGAAATAAACGTGGTAGACCAAGATGGAAATGGAAAACCTATGTCAGAACCATAATGGATGATAGGAATTTGGAAGAGGGAGATTGGATTGATAGAGATAAATGGAAACTGAGGATGGCAAACCTATAAGTGGGGGAGAGCCGAAGAAGAATAGGAAGACATAGTTTCTCATAGTGATGTAAATAGTTTGAGAAGAAATGATAAAGAATATGCGTTGGGGTATGTATAATCTAGGTATATACTTGCCCCAGCAATGTTGATACATACTTCCCCCATGTGGGAAATAGCTGGAACAAGAGTGTACTATGGCAATAAATCCTAATCTGTTATATGTTTTAAAACAATATAACACCATTGAAGACCCATAAAAACTGACATCATTACATATAATACATTTGTAATTTGTCCCAGAATTACTTACACAACTCTGGTTTGAAAATTCCATACTATCTCATCAATCACAATCAGCAGACACTTTTTTCATAAATTGTACATTGTCTCCCGAAGATCTTGAATGATCAGTCCTATCTTGTGTGCAGATTTCAAACCATGTAATGAGATAGTTTAGACAACAGTTGTCAGTACATGGTTATATCCATCCATAGTAATTCTGCCCGAAGGCAGGTCCTTGCAATCATACCATTTTCATGCTATGCTTGCAGCTTTACTAGGGAATTGTAGGTGTGGTAGCTTCCCGTTGCTTTCCACACCGGTGAAGGATGATGATGATGGCCATATGATTTCGGGGACCGTTTGGGCCTTAAAGTTTTCCTGACATTTGTCTTACAGGTGAGGGAAAAAAACCCGATAAAAACCTCACCCAGAAAAACTGCCCCGACCGGGGATCGAACCCGGGCCCACTGCGTGACAAGACGGCATGCTACCTCGAGACCACAGTGGTGGACATGGTTATATAAGAACATGAATATACTCAGCTAATTTACACTTCCCCCAGATTTACACTTATTCCATCTGACTTTACTATTTATATGAAATAACTAAATTAGTGTTGTTTAGTTGTTTCTTAACTCACCTCATACTTCTTAACTAACTGTAACTGAAGTTACATTCTTGGGAGTTAAGAAGTATGAGGTGAGTTAAGAAACAACTAAACAAAATTAAAATAAACCTCATAGTGTTATTTCCTACCTACATAACTTAACTAAATTAGTGTTCTTCTTTCTCCATGAAATGAGCCTTCCTCTTCTATTGCTTGTAGAAGCAATACTAGGAGAGGAAAAGGAGAATGAGAATGAAAATTTACAAATTAATTCTGTTGATGAACCTCTAGAAGAGGAAGACTCATATCACGGAGAAAGAAGAACACGTTGATGTTACATTCGATGACAGTTCAAGTGGTGATTCTCTAATTGCTGAAGTTCTAGAGTGTATGGAGCAAATGCTTGTAGAAGCAATACTAGGAGAGGAAAAAGAGAATTAAAATGGAAATTTACAAATTAGTTCAGTTGATAAATTAGTATGGTTGAATTTCTCCCCTATAGGGGGAGAATTACTATTATACTATTCAAATAACATTAATTCTTTCGTTTGTAGAGAGATTATTATTAAGAAGCCATTAAGAAAATAAGAAGATATGCCATTAGCAATTGTTTGGAAATTCATGAACATGAAATGTTGATTCAAAGTTAAAATTGGGAAACACATTATGAGGTTCTTAATTAATAAATTAATGAGTCATTTTAACATCTTACCTCATATTTCATGTTTTTCAAACACGGTAACTATAGTTTTCAAATGATCTTGTCATTCATTTGAAAACTATAGTTACCGTGTTTGAAAAACATGAAATATGAGGTAAGATGTTAAAATGACTCATTAATTTATTATTTATGAAATGTTGAGCTTATATAATGTTGGTTGGTTGGTATCTAATGTCGAGCACTTGATAATGAAATCATTCGCTCTATAATGTAAAGGTACCAATGTTGTTATAAAAACTCTGCATAGTAGATAATCAATATTACGCTATATTTTAGTGGATAAGTGGCAAACAAAGAGATCAATTGAGGCATTGCAGATATAAAGGGCAAACTAGATTTGCTTTTTTTTTTTTAAATCGTTAGGAAGTTACATTATGAGGTTTAATTTAATATTTGAGTTTGTATTTTTTAACATTCTTACCTCATATGTTTATTTTGTTGGACGATCGTTTCAAAGCTATTGCTCCATCTTCGGCTTGTTCACAAACTGGTTTTTTCTTTTCTTCAAGTTGTCAGCCCTGGATCTGTGTTTCAAAGAACTTGGTAATGAGGCTCCTTTCTTCGGGAATTTCAAAGTTCATAATTTTCTACTTGTTCTTCTGTATATAGAGTTTTTCCCATATTGTGAGTTCATTGGTATTTTCTAACTGTTTTAATAATTTTGTATTTATATCTATTTTGTATTGATTTGCTTGCTCGTATTTCAACGATAGTGGTTCTCCAAGATAATTTGCCCTAATATCCGCAATGCCTCAATTGATTGATTAGTCAGTTAAGTGATTCTAGAGGTCATAAAGATACAATGTGACATTATTTAATGTGTCATGCTGTAACCATCCTAGTTACTGAATTTTTTGAAAATAATGTTTAATATGTATATTTTTTCTACAGAAATAATTGTATCTTACTTTTATTAAGAAAATGCTAACACTTAATAACAATATACAGTTATATATTACTGGTTTTCACATTATTTATGACTAATGCTTGTTGAGTGTTTTTTTTTAGATTTCTTACAACCATTCAGTTTTCAAGATGAATGTATGTTAAGAGTTGTAATGTGTGTATGTGGATAACCTAAATTCCAACTTAATCTTATACAGTAAAACTTGCTCAAAGCGAAATCGCATGGGACCAATTTTTCTTTCCGCATTAGACAAAATTCCACATTATAAAAAAAACCGAAACTTAATAGTGAGTGTTATAATTATATAATTATATGAGGTGTTCTCCACTCACTATTAATGATATAACCTCATAATGTTTACTTCCCAATATTAATTTAAATGGTATTAATGCTCATAGATTATAGAGTACCGTATATGTATTTTTGCATACCTTGAATTAATTGTGGTTCCACTGTCATTGAAATGCGAAGTATAGTATGTATGAACGACTTCGATGGTAACGCACAAAAAAACATTCCCATTTCGTCTGCGTTAAAAATGTCTCTTAGGCACGTATACTGAAATTAAAGTATCCAGTTTCAGTTACCGCCCATTATATATACTTTTGTCCATATCCTTCGATTCCCCGCAAATTTCATTCCACACTACATTGTATCGTCTTTTAAAACTGTCCAGCTAACGTGAAGGTGCCTTGAAATCGTTATTCCCTAAGGATTTAGCAACGGCTAGAGCTTGACTTTAGAGCATCGTCCGGGAATTTGGATATTGTTTTGGACATGCACTTGTAAAACACTCCCAGGCTACTTTGTTGATTACTTTATTTCATTGTTTTATAGCTTTCTCTTCTTCTGACCATTTCCTTGCATCCATTCATTCATTATTTTTTCTTTGTGTTTTAAAGTCTTATAAATTTGAGTTTTTCCACATTTAAATTTAGTCATTTCGGACACTTAAGTTTTTTTTTATCTTCAATCACCCACTTTTTCGTTTAATGACAATGAAACATCCGTTTTAGCCATCTTTATTCTGTAAATTCAGAACGCTACCTGTGAAAGATCGGTCTCAGAACTTAAATTAATTTAAGATTTTACAGTGCAATGGTTATTTGTAAGACAGGTACAGTATCTGTATTTCGCATAATGGGTGTGCAGTGAGGCTGAAAGAAAATTTCAGGTACAGATAGAATTCACCCGGCAGTAGGAATCATTCCTTATTGTTTCTTGGCCTAACGGATATTCAATGAAGTAGAAACTAACTTATTTCTCTCTCTGTCTTTCTGCTTTATAATTTTTTTTCATGAATTGTATAGAAATATTCTTCCATTTCCACGTTGGACAGATTCCGTTTTATGCAAAATAAATACACGTAAAATTACTGTTATTTTGCCAGGACCAATAAATTTGTTCACATTGGACAGATTTCCGCATTATTCACGCTCCAAATTAAACAAGTTTTACTGTATTTTTTTTATTATTAACTACTTAAATTTCAAATTACAACTCACTAAGTTGAGTATTATCACATGCGTTGTTAAATCATGTGATAAGTAAATCAAGCCTCTCACCAGGCCTTTAATGATAGCTTGCCAGCATACTCTTATTTCTATCCAATATTTCATTCCTTGTTTTTCCTTTGTTCTGCTTCTTTCCTCACTGCACTATGCCATATTATTCAGGGTCCTCTTTTCCTTCTACTTTCTCCTTAATGATACCATTCAAACACTCTCTGCCTTATTTTCATTTTTTCATGTCTAATTCACTTACATTTTCTGTGTTCAATTTCCCTCTAGATTTCCTTTTGTGATGTCCTCTTCCTTAGTTCCTTGTTTGTAAGTGGCCACCAGATTCCTAATATAAGGGCTTTGATAATTTTGTAAATTTTAATATTTTTAAGCTCAGTCTAGGAGGGGTGCCAGTTTTTTGTTGTATATACATCAGTTATCTGTATTATTGAAATGTTAATATTATTCGTTTTTAAACATCTTAATGATGGACAGATTATATTTTAAAAGAAAAATATATGCCTAGACTGGGGTTTGAACCCAGGACCTTTGACTTTCTATGTCAATGCTCTTCCATCTGAGCTACCTAGGCCTACCCAGTCTAGGCGCCATTAAGGAGGCCTAGGTACCTCAGATGGAAGAGCATTGACATAGAAAGTCAAAGGTCCTGGGTTCAAAGCCCAGTCTAGGAGTATATTTTTCTTTTCAAATATATTATCTGTATTATATTCTAAATCTTCATTAATTACTGTACATATGCTGAGGGAGATATATATATATATATATATATTTTACAATGCCACCAGGTGATAGAGACATATTGTCGCTGTTATTCCAAAACCTCGTAACTCAACCAGCAGCTAAATTTGAAATGTTGAGTCTTGTGAATTCAATTACTCGATCCTCAATGAAATAAAAACAATGTGAAATAAAATGTATTACACATTGTTCATTAAGATTTCATACACAATTGAGGATTATTTGAATTCACAAGACTCAAAATCTCAAATTTAGCTGCTGGTGGAGTTATACGAGGTTTCGGAGTAACAGCAATGACATTGTAATGTTGATTAAGAGTATCCATCTAATGAGAATATTAAGCTGGTGTCAATTGGGATGTTTTGTCTTTTTCCTTTCCTCCCTCTCACAAATTACATACATAAAGTCATCCTAACCTGAATTCCATGGGTAAAAATTTCTAATAAAATTAATTTTATTTGTATATGGAGCTTAAATCCATTGTACTAATATAGGCACTTGAACTGGTGCATAAATTTTAAATAGATCCAATTCAACAATACCTGTTCGTCATGTATGGAACTTTGAATCATGAAGAATATTGTAGATTCAGTTCCACAGAAAGAGCTCTTAATTTAAAACAATTTTTTTCTGATAATAATTTGTATCAATAATCTCGAAGAAAACTTCATAACATGTCAAAATTGATAGGAAGTTACACTATGGGGTGATTTATTAAAATTGTGAATTGGAACTATGTATATATCTCATGTTGTGTTTTCTCATCTGGAATATGTTTGAGCAAATATCTTCACCATTTTAATACCAATACTTCATAGTGTTACTTCCTAAAAAGTTCAAACATCTTTGCTATAATATTTGAAGAGAAAAATTATACACTCAGACCTTTGGCTTTCTATGCCAATGCTCTACTGCTGAGCTACCTGAGAACTCCAATCTAAATGCAAATTTTTCTCTTATACATTGTTAATTCCCGAGCGCTGAATGCTACGAGCATTTGCTCGATTATGCAAATAGTGGCTTCTATTTAAGAAGCTATTTATTGGGAATTTAAACATTACTTTTTAAAACCAGGAGGGCTTATTTCGATGTTTTTATTATTAATTTAACACTTCTCACTGAAGGGTAAATTACATTTTTCTCTTCAAATATAATTTATCCTTCAGTGAGAAGTGTTACATTAATTATAAAAACATCTTTGCACCGGGGAGCAGAACGGGCCCACAGGCCCATACCTTGAAGATGATGATGATCTTTGCCATTTCTCAGTTATATTGACTGTATCTTGTGTATTTTCTCTCCCTCTGATGATAAGCATACAAACGACACAAATAAATCCATATTCCCAGGAATTTCAAAATTAATTATTTTGATCCCTCTTTATCTGGATATAGATTTTTTTTTCTCTCATACTAAAAAAGTATAGTGATCCCACAACAGGCCCGGAGGCCCTTGGGGTAGTAGGAGGTTAAGGCTCCCAATTTTTCTAGACAATCGGCACTTTATGTCAGCTGGGTTGTCAACCCTGCATGATGGCCGCCTTTACCCCCAAAACAAGTGTCTGGTACTCATTTCAGTTAGAGGCTGAGTCGACCCCAGGGCCATAGTGCTGTCAAAGGGTTTGGGTCAGTTTAAAAATCCTGACCCCAACGGGTCTTGAACCCTTGACCCTCCGGCTTGTAGGCCAGTGCCTTAACCACTATGCTACGGCGTGCCCCTTTCTCTCATACTGTGAAATTCTATTTGTTTTTCCAGTTGTTTCAGCAATTTTTACTTTTCTGCAATTTTACATTTCACTGACCACACATGAGCAGAAACTGCCAATTTTTCTATTTTACATATTTAAGGTCATCCTTCTTTCTGATGTTCAGATTTATTTTAGCTTTTCCCTTTTTTTTTTTTCTTCACATTCCCAATATTTTATCTGAGAAATTCCTAATTTTTATCTTCATCTATTTCACTCTTTAAGTTTTGTTTGTTGTAATTAATTTGCTGATGCTGAAATAATTTTTGGTGCAAGTCTGATATTCAATTTGTTGAACACTATTGTTTATTTTTTATCATTTCACTCACCTCATACTTCATAATTTATAGCAGACCCAGGGTTTCTTCACGTAATTCGTGACATTGTCAATGCTGCGTCATGTTCACAACTGACGTCCAACGGCCTTCTATCCTGCAGACTGACCTCCGCGCCATCTGGTGGCCGACCGAAGAATTTCCAAATCAGGCCTCTTTCTTTATAACCGGGTATTTCAAAATTCATAGTTGTATTTTCATTCTTGCATATGTAAATTTTTTCCCAAATTGTGAGTTCCTTCGGTTTTTCCAATTGTTTAAGTAATTTTGTTTTGGTTTCTATTCTATGTTTTTCTGACCAGGCATGTGCAGCTATTGCAGATTTTTCGGTTTCTCCATTTTTAACATTTCTGAGGTGTTCTTTTAATCTTGTATTTAGATTCCTTTTTGTTTTTTCCTATGTATATCTTTTCACAATCTTTACAATTAATTTGATAAATTCCCGATTTTTTGCAGTCTTCAATTTTTTCATTTTTGTTGGTTTTTATTAAATTACCTAAGCTGTAATCATTTTTCGGTGCTAATTTAATGTTGAATTTGTTGAAAATTTTTTGAAACTTGTCAAATACGAAAGGATGGTATGTGAACTTCTTGAATTTTTTGCCTATATTTTTATCTGTCTGAAGAGTACTTTCATTGATGATTTTTTGTTCTTTGAATTTATTTATTTTCTTGTGTATCATTTTCTTGTGAAAACCATTATCCTTAGCAATTTGTATGATGTGTTCTTTCTCTTTATTGTAATTTTCTTTGCTCATTTAATAGTTTAACACACAGACTTGTGAATGTCCCCATGAGCAAAGAAAATTACAATAAAGAGAAAGAACACATCATACAAATTGCTAAGGATAATGGTTTTCACAAGAAAATGATACACAAGAAAATAAATAAATTCAAAGAACAAAAAATCATCAATGAAAGTACTCTTCAGACAGATAAAAATATAGGCAAAAAATTCAAGAAGTTCACATACCATCCTTTCGTATTTGACAAGTTTCAAAAAATTTTCAACAAATTCAACATTAAATTAGCACCGAAAAATGATTACAGCTTAGGTAATTTAATAAAAACCAACAAAAATGAAAAAATTGAAGACTGCAAAAATCGGGAATTTATCAAATTAATTGTAAAGATTGTGAAAAGATATACATAGGAAAAACAAAAAGGAATCTAAATACAAGATTAAAAGAACACCTCAGAAATGTTAAAAATGGAGAAAGAAACCGAAAAATCTGCAATAGCTGCACATGCCTGGTCAAAAGAAAACATAGAATAGAAACCAAAACAAAATTACTTAAAAATTGGAAAAACCGAAGGAACTCACAATTTGGGAAAAAATTTACATATGCAAGAATGAAAATACAACTATGAATTTTGAAATACCCGGTTATAAAGAAAGAGGCCTGATTTGGAAATTCTTCGGTCGGCCACCAGATGGCGCGGAGGTCAGTCTGCAGGATAGAAGGCCGTTGGACGTCAGTTGTGAACATGACGCAGCATTGACAATGTCACGAATTACGTGAAGAAACCCTGGGTCTGCTATAAATTATGAAGTATGAGGTGAGTGAAATGATAAAAAATAAACAATATTAAAGAACCTCATAGTGTTATTTCCTATCTACATAACTTAATTGTTGAACACTTTTTGAAATCTATTGAGTGCCAAAGAATGATACAGAAAATTATAGAATTGAAGAAAAGTAAAAATTGCTGAAACAACTGGAAGAAGCAACAGAACTCACATTAAGAGGGAAAAAATCTATATTCAGAAAAGTCTGTTATGCAAGGAACTCCATAAACTAAACAAATTTCCATTTTGCTGGTTTGTGGAATATATATTTATTTAATTATATTATTTTTAGTCTGGACATCTTACCTCAATATTAATGTTGATTTGTTCTTGAACATGTTTCAAAACAATTCTGTTTTATTGTCAGCTTTCCCAGACTGGTTTTATTTATGTTGCACAACCTGGATGTCGATGTCAGCTCCATCCTGTGGTTGGCCAAAGAACCTGCAAACAAGGTCATATCAGAAGTCATAACTCTGTTTCTGTTCTTCTGAATATTCAGACCTTATTTGGAGGTTCTTTGGCCAACCACAGGATGGAGCTGACATCAACATCCAGGTTGTGCAACATAAATAAAACCAGTCTGGGAAAGCTGACGATAAAACAGAATTGTTTTGAAACATGTTCAAGAACAAATCAACATTAATATTGAGGTAAGATGTCCAGACTAAAAATAATATAATTAAAATAACCTCAAAATATAACTTCCTAAAATTAAATATACATTTATTTAGTTAAATTGGAGAAACTCAGTTTCCAATGCCAGCTTATTTAATTGTCAGACTGCAGTGTAAACAAATCATGCATAACTGTAAGTTATTACTAGGTTAAAATATGTGTTCATATAAAGTGATCTTAAGGCTATTAATCAATTCTTTCTCACTATGACATTAGCAGTGTTGATGTTTTCTTCCATAAGAGCAGTAACTTAAGCGATGCGCCCACCTTCTTTTGAAATTGTCTCGCCTCTTTAAACAGTTTAAACTATCTTCGAGCTGTTCTGTAGGAAAAAACAAATTGAAGATAATAAATTTGGGAATTTTTAACATTATGAGGTTTTATTGATAAGAATCAAATGAATTGTGACTTCTTCTTACCTCATACTTCTATGTTTTTTTTTAACACAGCACCGCAGTATTGGCGACCGTTGTCACCATCATCAGCTGTTTTCATGGCTGTCAATTTTTTCTTTTGCCAGTAATTATCCAAACTGCCATCTGGTGTTCTTTTGAAGGAATCATTTTCTAAACTGCCATCTGGTGTTCTTTTGAAGGAATCATTTTCTAAACTGCTATTTGTTATATTTTTGAAGAACTTTGTAGTCAAGCTTGATTTGTCTGGAATCTCGAAGTTCATGGTTCTAGTATGGTTTTTTGAATATATATCTTTTCCCAAACTGTTAAATCCAAAGGTTTGGATAGATGTTTCAAAAGTTCTGCTTCTTTTTCAATTCTATGACCCTCTAATAAACTATGTGCTGCTATAGCTGATTTTTCAATTTCTCCATTCTTTATGTTTTCTTAAGTGTTTTTTTTTACGAGTTTCCAAGTTCCTTTTTGTTTTTCCTATATATATATATATATATCCTATTGCAATCTTTGCAATGGAATGGAGAAATTGAAAAATCAGCTATAGCAGCACATAGTTTATTAGAGAATCATAGAATTGAAAATGAAGCAAAACTTTTCGAAATATCTATCCAAACATTTGGATTTAACAGTTTGGGAAAATATATATATTCAAAAAAACCATACTAGAACCATGAACTTCGAGATTCCAGATGAATGAAGCTTGATTACAAAGTTCTTCAAAAATACAACAGATGGCAGTTTAGAAAATGATTCCTTCAAAAGAACACCAGATGGCAGTTTGGATAATTACCGGCAAAAGAAAAAATTGACAGTCATGAAAACAGCCGATGATGGCGACGATGGTCGCCGATACTGCGGTGCTGTGTTTAAAAAAACATAGAAGTATGAGGTAAGAAGAATTCATTATTCATTTTATTCTTATTAAAAAGAACAAATTGTCTGTAGGCCACAACTAAAGTTTGGTTTAGATGAAAGCAGAATTTCAAAACATATTTTTGTTGCACATCATCTCCATTGTAGCCATAGGTGGTACTCAACATCTCTCTACTTGCTCACCACTCACGGACAGAAACCAAGAGCAATGACCTTGAATTTGTACCATGTGTGTTTGATGCATTAAGCTAACAAATATTGTAAAACCAAATCTACAATGGCATAACAGCCCAATGTTGAGTCTTAACCTCTCCTTTGTTAAGAGTTACTAGACCAAGTTAATTTCGTCTTCTTCCTTCCAAGTATTAGGCCAAGGCCTGTTACGATCCTATAGAAAATTTTCCCCCCAGCATTTCATAGGACGGCCCAGTGATCTCCGTCCTCTTGGTATACAATTGTAAACAGCTTTGGGGATCCGATTTGAACTCATTCTTTCTAGATGGTGTTTACAATTTAGTCGGTACTGTTTAATATATTCCAAAATTGGTGTAGTCTTCAATTTGTTTAAGATATCGGTGTTCCTTTTGCGATCCCATCTGGTGTAACCCGCTGTTCTGTGCATGAATCTTATTTCACAAGCCGTTATTCTGCTTTCATCTTGTCTTTTTAGTGTCCATGCTTCACTACCATAGGTCAACACTGGTCTAGCCAAAGTGTTATATAAACGTAATCTGGTGTTTTTTTGTACAAGGGATGGTTTCATAACTTGATTAATAATTCCCAAACTTTTATTATAACTAGTAATTTTTTCAGGGATATCCTTTTCATCCCAGATAGAGAGATAATATCCGATTCGATTCCAATTGAGAGTCTTTCCACTTTTCAGCGGTTGCCCTTTTACCAGCCGGCTGCTGGCCCTTTACATCCACATGTGTCAATCACAGAGATAGATGATCAACAGCCAGTGTAGGGGTGACATGTGGTTAGCTTGTCGAGTCCCCCAGCTGTATAGCTGGTTCCTCAACCTGGAGCCGCTACTTATTGTAGCTACCCAATTGCCTCACAATACTGGCCGAAATGCCATGAGAAAATTTCTTCCCCCATGGAGACTCGAACCAGCGCAAATCCCGTAGCTCTGCGCCAAGGCTTCCTACCTTAACCGCTTGGCTACGGCGCGGGATAATATCCAAGATATTTAAATTGATTAGATCTCTCTAAAATTTTATTCTGGAGACAGATTTTACTTTGTATGGGGTCCTTCCCATGAAATGCCATAATTTTAGTTTTGTTAATTGATATTTCCATATTAAATTTGGCAGCTATTTTTTGTAAATTATAAATTGATCGTTGCAAATCGTTTTCGGAAAGTGCCAGAAGAGCTAAATCGTCTGCAAAAAGAATAACATCGAGTTTGAGGTTCCTATTGATAGGTATATATCCTCGTTGTGTTTTCCTTCATTCGTTTATTAATTTATTCATATATATATAATGAAAAGCACCAGTGAAAGTCCATATCCCTGTCTTACTCCAGTGTTGATCTTTTCCCAAGAAGATAATGTGCCATCTTGTATAACAGAGATTTCATTATCTTTATAGATGTTGAAGATATTAGTAATATATTGTTGTGGAACATTATAATCGAGAATTTCCAGAAGGATCAAACCAAGTTAATTTAGTAATGCTTATTTCCCAAACATATCATGAATGGTATGTGGTCAACATATTGATGCAATGAGACATCTAGTAGGCAACTAAAGCATTACTAGGATAAAAAGGTAGGTCAATTTTGCTTAGATACCTCTTTATTCAGGCTTAAGGATCTTTTACGAGCCTGAAAATCTTCAGACTCTGGACCCACAGCATAGTGTCCTTCCCAATGGATTTGCTCCTTGGATTTTTCCATCTTAAAAAAAATTGATCCTGGCCAGGTTTGAATCCATGACCCTCAGGACCAGAGTCAAAGAACATAACCATTAATCCACTGTGGCCGACATAAGACCAAATTTTTGCATGTCATATTATGACTTTAAGAAATAAGCATTACTTTGATTTGAACTTTTATAGGAAAAAACCACCATGAGGTTTAATTTAAGATTAAATTAAAATGTTTCATACCTCAACTCATATCCAGTCTTTTAACTAGACCGGTTTAGAAGCCTGGGCAGCTTCATCTTCAGTAATATCTCATTGACTGATGTTATGTCGTTCAGAAGAACTACTTCTTCCTCCCTCTGTTGGACTAATAAACTTCTGGATCATATCAGAATCCGCGGGAATTTTGAAATTCATAAGTTTTTTCCTCTTTTTTTTATGTGGATTTTTTCCCAAACCATTCTTTTTATTTTTCTATTTGTTTAATTAAACTGTCTTTTGTATCAAGTAGATGTTTTTCAGACCAAGCATGAGCAGCTACTGCTGACTTTTACACTTCATTTTTGACGTTTCTAAGATGTTCTTTTATCCTTGTTTTCAAATATCTTTTTGTTTTCCCTATGTAAATTTTGTCACAGTTGTCAATTTCATGTGACATCCTTGAGGATGCCAGATACAGTCTCTGGCGAAATGTCGGGGAACTTCAAGCCGCAAGACCACGGCCTACAGCCCGGAAATCTTCTTCAAGATTATCATAATAACTCCGGCTGTGAAAGACTAAGTCAATACAATATGAACATGTTATTGTCATAGTCAACTTTAATATAAGTATACGAGACAACAAACATACATGACAGCTGATAACTGCATTCCAGCTTGCAATATGACTATCTTACCCTAAAACCCATCCATCAAACACATCATTCTGAGATGTTACTCAACTTGATAGCAACTAATAATCATGATAGACTACTGACACAAAAACAACTGGCAGCCCCAGAAATATCAGCATATAATATTATATTCTTAGCTTATTTACTGGAGTGCCCTAAACTGACTCGTAAGAATATCACGTATAGAGATCTACGTACACCTCTCTATCAGTTGACTCCCTGCAGCTGTGAAGTGAGCAACCAAAACTTTAAAATTTTTTCACAATGCTGACACACTTCTGAAGCTCAATGCTACCCATCTGGTGCCCAGGATTCTGCTATTTTAAGAATTTAAATTTCAAGAAGCTCTGCATGCTGCTTTAACTCTCGAGCATTCTTCGGTAACTGATGATAAAATGAATACAGTTTGTCTAAGAAAGACTTGAAGTGATTCAAATGTGATGGAAAGTCTCTTCTTATTACATCACCAACTGACAATTGAAGTCTATGGTTGGCACAATGCCAAGTCAAAACTTGTGGAAAATGCTGTATCATTAATGTAACAACTCTCTTTTTTTTTTCTTTTCATTATCACCCATGCTCCATCTGTTGCAATTGAAATAAGATTTTTTTTTCAGGAACTCGTTAGAAAATCCTATGGATTTCAAACAGTTTAGCAAAATGTTAAAAATACATTCAGCAGTAACATTTTTTAGCTCAACTCTATCAAGGAACATATTAGTGGGCTCTCTCTTGTCAGGGACTTTGGTTCGTAAATAAATTATTAAACGTGATAATTGACTAATTTTTGTGTTCTCATCAGTAATTAATAAAACTTTTGATCTTGTCTTGATAATTGTCTTAAGCATTGTGCAATGTGATTAATAATGCTGATACCAGCATTTCTAGAATGCGAAATGCAGCTTATGTCATCTCCATTAAGTTCTTGCAAGCCAACTTCGATATCAAAATCGTTGAAAGGTTGATTCTTTTTCATGACTTTATAAGCAATGTGAAATATATTTGCTGTCACCTACTGTTCAGAAGCTTTAATTTTCTAAAGAAGTCTTCTATTTAGCACAAAGTAGGACTTGGGTAGCTGCTTGATGAATGGAATTTTCTGTATGCTTAAATATTTATTTCTGCAAAGAAACCATCTGTTCTGTTCTTGAAGCATTTGAAGATGTTACAGAAATCATAGCCCATGGTTGTGCAATGTTTATGCCTTGTTTATTTCTTTTTCTTCTTGTCTTCTTCTAAGCCCATGTTTCCCTTAACAGAGATTTAGGCGCTCTCCCCCTACAGGGAAGAATTTGAACCATATTAATTTAGTTACACTTGTTTGTGTATAGATGTCATTTGAGTGGTCCGTGGTCAGCGTTCTGCCTCATATTGACATCTAGGAAGCCAAGGTAGTACTAGAATGGGAAAATTCGGTAAACTTTGCTTAGAGGCCTTTTCATTCAGTCTTAAGGATCTTTTACGAGCCTGAAAATCTTCAGTCTCGGGACCCATGGCTTAAAGTCCCTCCCAGAGGACTTGCTCCTTGGATTTTTTCATCGTAAAAAATCCATCTACCCCAGCCGGGTTTGAACCTGCGACCCTCGGGACCAGAGGCAAGGAGCATAACCACTAGTCCACCGCAGCCGATTTTATTTCTTTTTTATCCTCAAATTTGTTACTTCTTTTCAAATTTTGCAACCAAGTTTTTTGTTTGAAACAGTTAAGTAATTTTTCTCACAAATGAACTCTTTTGATCCAAAGTTGAACAATCTGGAATATCATATAATTTAGGCCTACACATATGGATTCATTGTTCAACTTTTCAGGTACACTTTTTATCATTCATTAAAGACATCAAAGTTCCTCATACCATAATCATTTGTCAGTTACAGCTTACGCTAGATGGCAGAATGTCGCTCTGAAATTTTAATGACCGATCTTTGCAATAAATTCCCAAATCTATGTTAAAGAAATATATTAATAATATTGAAATTACCAAACGTTTATTAAAAATGGGTGTACACTTACTTATCACTTCCTAACGCCATTCTAACCAGCGATAACCCAAACTAGCGATTAAAAAATCATAGACTAAGTAATATACTCTATGGAGAAAATAGCAGTCAGCATCACAATATTGTCTAACAGTGTCATAATATTGTGATTTGCGTATTTAAATAAATACTTAAAAATTATCAAATAATGTTATAAAAATTGTTTGAAATAGTTTAAAATGTTAAAAAAAGTTAGTAAATACAGAAGAGCTATAATTTACAACAATAAACTGAAAAATCAAGGGTAACTAGAAGTGCTGTTCAACCGTTTTAATTTTCAGATGCAGGAGAACGAGTAAAATAGTTATCTTGCTACTCATTTTACCTCAATCTCAAACCTAACTTGCTATGAAATTCAGGATGCAATCATGCATACCACATCAATAAGACAGGAACAGGAAGTGAATAACACAGTTCACAGATCAATCCCAGGCTGCACCGGCATATTGGGATTACCAACATGAATAAATTTAATCATTGGGAAATTTTTAAGTTCTTCGCCATTATAAAAAATCACTTTGTGTACAGAAAAAGTTGAGGTATGCATCTCCCAGCGTTCCCACAGAAAAAGAGCACTGACTATAACTCGTGATTTTAACTCCTCACTACAAACTTCTACACATCCCTTGTATGCCACTTTTCAAAATCAAAACTCCCTCAACCCAGAATAATTTTTGACCCGTTAGTATATTAATTTACATATTTTAATTATGTCCTACGCCATAGCCGAGTGGTTAAGGCAGGAAGCCCTAATGCAGAACTACAGGACTTGCGCTGGTTCGAGTCTCCATGGGGGAAGAAATTTTCTCATGGTATTTTGGCCCTTATGGGACTGATGCCCACCCAGCAACAATAAGTAGCGGCTCCAAGTTGAGAAAACAAGCTATAACGGCTGGGGGACTTGACATGCTGACCACATGTCACCCCTACACTGGCTAGATAATCATCTACCTCTGTGATTGACACGTATGGATGTGAGGCCAGCAGCCGGCTGGTAGGCTAAGGGCCTTCTAGGCCTGTTGTGCCAGGAGTTTTTTTTTATTATAAAAATATATTTAGCTGTATAAATTCCATCATAATGCCTTCTTAATTTGGAAACAACCCAGTTACATTGTGAATGATGTTTCACTATTGCTGCAGCAAGAGGCATTAAGAGAGAGTTGAAGACAGAAATTTGTGCTTGGCAGGGAGGAATCTTGAATAGCTCAAATGGTAGAGCATCAGCATGTTAAGCTGAAGGTCAAGGTTCAAGTCCCGGTTTAGGCAGAATATTTTTATTACATTTTTCTATTAATTACAGTAGCTATCTTAATATTTAAAGCATGTCTTATAATCATGTTTTGGATTTTGTCCATAGTAGCAAAAATACATATCCATCTGTATTTAATTTATTTTTGTCTTAAAATATAAATGTATTTCAGCATATTCATAATTTTATATGAATTTGAATCATTAGAAAGGATGGATTTTAGGAATGACCCTGGTTTAGTAAAATATTGTAGTCATGAGAAGTAGCCTATTATTCAGTTGAATTAAGTCCTTGAAACTTTTACTTCCACTTGAGCATAACTACTTGCAGCCTGAATTGATATAAACAATTACATAACTAATTCCATTAAATGAAATAATCTTATACATGTAATAAACATTGAAAAAAAAAACATAAATAATATAATAAAATATACATGTAATAAACCATAAACAAGAAATTAGATTCAAGAAGTTCAGCTTAATTTTATTGATTATAATATAGAGTAAGAATTTTTATGTAATAAAAGATAAGATTTGCAATACAGATAGCATATATTATTCAACTGTTTGTATATGAAATGAAAACAAAAGACAATCATAAGTCTAACTTCTCATACTATATTGCAATCTTAACTTTTAGTATATAAACATCCTGACTCTAAAATTAATACATACAATCAATCTGTTATTAAGAGTGAATGTAACCATGATGGTTAAAGTTGCTCTGTTTAAGGGTCAACATATAGATAGTACCTAAAGTCAATCAAGATATCAGGCAAAATATTTATTTTAAAAGAAAATGTTTTTTTATATTTATTTTAAAAAAGTTAAAAAAAAATGAGGTAAAAATATACCTTCAGAGGATGAAGAAGGCCTACAACCAAATGGTATTAATAAGCTGTCAGTTTGTGCTGATGATGTAGTATTATTAGGCGATAGCAAGGAGATGCTAAGGACTTACACATGCAGTCTATTGAGTAAAACTAAGAAATATATGGTCACATGTAGAAATGCATTATTTAGTAATAACGGACAGTTAATGACAAATGAGGGAAATTTTGAAGAAGTGGTTAAATTTAAATACCTAGGAACAATAATTAGAAACAGGAATGAGGTGCAGAAATAAATTAAACATAGGATCAAATCTGGAAATGCATGGTATTATAATTAACAGAAACTCTTGTCATCCCAACTTCTTTAAAAAAAACATTAAACAGAAAATATATAAAACTATTCACCCAGTTTTATATATGTATATGTCCACCGCTGTGGTCTCGAGGTAGCGTGCTGCCTTGTCATGCAGCGGGCCCAGGTTCAATTCCCGATCAGGGCAGTTTTTCTGGGTGAGGTTTTTATCGGGGTTTTTCCTCACCTGTAAGACAAATGTCAGGTAAACTTTAAGGCCCAAACGGTCCCTGAAATCATATGGCCATCATCATCATCCTTCACCGATGTGGAAAGCAATGGGAAGCTACCACACCTACAATTCCCTAGTAAAGCTGCAAGCATAGCATGAAAATGCTATGATTGCAGCGAAGGACCTGCCCTCGGGCAAAATTACTATGGATGGATATATATATGATACATGGGCTCTTACTTTAAGGTAAGAAAAAATATTTTAAGTACCAGTATTTGAGAATAAAGTTCTTAGGAAAATTTTTGGACCAAAAAGAGAAAAACAGACATGCGAATGAAGAAGACTACATAACAGTGAGCTACATGATCTTTATGAGAAGCCAGATATAATTAGAACAGATAAGTCTCATAGATTGTGATAGGTAGGACATGTGACACAAATGGGGAATGAAAGAAAGGCATGAAAACTCTTAGAATAACCAGAGGGAAAGTACCCAGTCAGAAAGCCAAGAATGAGGTGGGAAAATAACATTAACCATGATTTAAGGGGAGTAAATTATACAGGGGATGATTGGAAAACATTAGCTCAGGATAGTGATGTTTGGAGAGATTATGTCTGTGTGGCCATGAACCTACAGGTTTGATAGTGCCAGTGAGTTAGTTAGTTTATGAGGAAAAATATATATTTTTTTATTAAAATTATTACCTGGTCATTTCATTGCTCACTGGTATGTGTGCTTGCTAATGAATTGGATTGTTGTAGATTTAAAGTTGGTTGGTTGGTTGGTTGGTTGGTTGGTATCTAATGTCGAGCACTTGATAATGAAATCATTCGCTCTCTTGCACTCAAATATTTAGCAGAAAGGTTAGTCTCTTCTACAAAAGCTGGACAACGGAGGAGATGGTTTCTTTCCATATCTTCATTTAAATTGCAAAAAGGGCATTTAGGTGAATCTGTTATGCCAAGTCTGTGTAGGTGTTTATTCAGGCAGTCATGTCCCGTTAGCAGTCTGAATATTGCTACTGCAGATTTTCTTTGTAATGTAGTAATGTCATAAGCTTGTAGATTTTCCCATTCCTTTCCAGATGTTTTGGTGGTGTATTCTTCTCTAAGTTTATTGATATATTTATTTGAGATAATTCTTTTGATAGAGTGAAAGAAAACTGGAGTAGAAGTTGGGTTTGAAACAATTTTGCTACCCTTCTTGGCCAGAAAATTGGTTTTTTCATTGCCTGTCACTCCACAATGGGCCGGAATCCATTGAAGTACAACTTTTTTATGTTAACTGTTTTATCATTTTGTGACATTCAATAATTTTGATGCTTTTGGGTGTTGTGTCTTGTGTTATAGCGAGAATGGCTGCTTTGGAGTCACATAGAATTACAACTTTTGTAAATTTTTGGATGTGATATAAAAGATTTTGTAAACTTAAGAAAATTGCTAGAATTTCGCCATCAAAGTTTGTTGAATTTGTGTTTAGTTTACGATAAAAGGAAAAAAATGGACATACTGCACCAGCACCAGTGCCACCGTCATTTGGTAGGCTGGAGCCATCTGTAAAAATATGTATCCATTCAGGAGCAGGGTATCTTAGATTTATTATTTCCAGTGACATTTGTTTTAAAATATATGGGAGAGTTTCAGATTTCTTGATGTCTTCTGTTAAATGAAGGTTATATTCAATTTCCAAAAATTCTAGAGGGTTGTTTCTCATCTGCATATTTTCTTTTGAATGTGGAAGTTGCAATTTGTGTTTGATTTCTTGTACTATGCTTAAGAAGCTTTGCTGAGATTTTAAACATACTTGTGGTTTTCTTTGGGTCCAGTTATTATGGGGTAGCCTTAAAATTTTTTCATACTGTGTGATTGCTGTTTTCTCAATTTCAAATGCTATGTTTGGGTTATTTGTTAAGATTTGCATGGCAGTGATTGGTGTTGTTTTAACGGCTCTTGGCCAGAAAATTGGTTATTTCATTGCCTGTCACTCCACAATGGGCCAGAATAAGAGGTTTAAAGTAAGTAGGTAGTATTTTATTTTCTGCTTTTAACAACTAAACTCATTAATATCGCAATTCATTCCTGAGCATGAAGTTTTGCTCTGAGATTTATTATTTCAGCCAATAAGTTCTTTTATAAGTCGTAAATCTACAACACAGTACCCACAGCTCTAGTTTTCTTCTGAAGGAAGCCACACTCAGATTTTTACTCACTGGTAAAATCCATCAACCATTCTGGGTTGGAACCCATGAACCTCAGAAACAGTGGTGAGCATGTTAACCACTAGTCCATCAAGATATACTTGCAGTTAGATGGAATTGATAATGATTCATAGTGTATCAAAACTATAGTCTCCAAGAAATCTACAATTATGAGATGAGTCATTAAAAATTCTAACTCTGTATTAATATTACTTGCAGGTTCACTCTCAGTTCAGAATTGTAAATGTTAAGTTTTTATAATCTATTAAAAATTCTGATAAAATTAGAAGTTTTAGAAAAAACTATAACAAACATTACAAAAAAAATACAAATAATTAAATAAAAAATAATACAAAATATAACAGAATTTACCAAAAAATCCCAGTGAATATATTACATTCTTTACCATACAGTATAATGTTGTAGATATTCAAAAATTAATTTTAATGCTAGAAAAAAACTTTATAATTTTGTAGCATATGTGCTCTCAAAAGTTAATAATTTCAATTAAACACGCATTATGTTGCTCAGGCTTGCTCTAAACAGGAATTAGAATTCTGATAAATGCTGCTGATAAACTATCTTGTTGTTTTATTATTTTCTTGTCTTGTAGATGGCAGTAAATGAGGAATTATATAACACTGTGAAGGCCAAAGAGCAAGTGAAAGGCTCATGTTTCCACAACAGATAAGTTCTATCAACTATCTGGCATGGCTAAGCAAATATGGATTTATACAGTTGCATTTCTAGTGAGTTTTTATTTCATATTTCTTTATTTAACCTTATATATGAAAATACATAAATATTTTATATGCATACATGTGTATTTTTTATACTAGTAGACTATAGCCCTACATTTGTTTAATCAAAGTTCCTTAACCTAAAAAAAAAAATATATATTTATATTATACTTTGCAACACCACATATTAGACAAAAGACATTGTTCAATCTGTTGTCTAAGCAACATATTTGTCTATATTTGCCCTAAAGAGAACAGTGTTTTGTTTTCTCTCATCAGATATCTTACTATTTAATTATACATTTTTAGTATAATCTTTTTAGGGCTCAACTGCACTTCTACTAGTGCTTGATTTTTCAGTTACATTGTTGTAAACTATAGCTCTTCTTCTGTATTTACTAACATTATTTAATATTTTAATTTTTTTCAAACAAATTTTATAACATTATTAGACAATTTTGAAGTATTTATTTAAATATGCAAATCACAATATTATCACACTGTTAGACAATATTGTGATGCTAACTGCTATTTTCTCCACAGAGTATATTACGTAGTTTATGATTTTTCTATCGCTGTTTTGGGTTATCGATGGTGGATCAGCATTAGGGAGAGATAAGTAAGTGTACACCCATTCTTAACACATTGGTGACCGACAGCTCTGCGTTCCACCCACCGCTGCTGGACCGGACAATTCTGTCAGTAGGGTGGACTTTTAAATTTTAAACCGCGCTAGCACAGTGTGGCTTTTACATCAATATATTTACAGTCAATAACAATAATGCATAAGTAAATCTTTATTAGTGTTCTCACCAGACTTTCTAGTAGAAATTGAGGGTATGATAGCGTTGGAAACATTTCCCTTTATGTAAAGGCACAGTGCAAAAGAGCATATGTAGCGAGTTTGTTTTCTTGTGTTCACCAAAAATGCGACAAAGTTTGGATGGTATTTTTTTCTTTCCAATCACAGTTGGTGTTAATTTATTTTTCTTAATGTCTTAGCCTGCCTGGTGGGTCGTGAGGTGGTCTCCTACAAGTGGTTTCTTTTCTCTCTGTCTTTCCTCGTCTTCCCTGTCATCTGTTCCTAATTTCACGACTGCCAAACAAGAGGCTGTTTCAAGCAAAAAACTTCTGTTTGACATTTTGCTGTTAGAATTTTGAAATTTATAGACCCTGAAAGCATTAAAGAGTGCACAATCCATAAGCCACAATAATACTTTCTAGCTCCATTTCACTGTTTTTCTAAGGATGGAGTAATATGATAGGTACTGGTCAGCCCTGTCTACATCCTTCACATACTTGTTATATTGAAGTATTCAATTGGACATTTTTACAACTTTACTCCTCCCACTCTCGTGTTGCCTGATGCAATGTTCTAACCATTCTTACGTCTCTTTTATCTTTCGATGTTTGTAGCAAAAGGTCCCCCCTTACTACAAAAACACTTTCTCCTGGTTTGAGTTTATTTCCTGCTTCCACAAATGATTTTGGAAGCCCTCTGTTAATCTTTATTGCTTCAGAAACTCTCGTCTTTCTTTTGAGCAAATTTTCAGCTATAGCCACACTAATATAATAATTATCCTGGTGGACACGTTGCCACAGATATATATTGGCTCCAGAACGCAAAATTGAGTTTCTTTTAATTTTTCCGTTCTGCAACATATATTTACAGGCTACATATGTATTCCGTAATCGCCTAACTACCCGCACTAAAATTCGATATTTCACCAGCCATCTGTCTTAAAATTGTAAACAACTCTTTCTGTTAAGTTGGCAATTTCATAAAAGAGAAGAGAGGGGTACAAAAACAACTAAAAATTATTTCACAATGAGAAAAAACAAAATTGAATGCCTCATTCAAAAGCGAAGAGGCAGGGAAGCCATAGAAAACGTAAACACGGAAATCTCCGTGACCGGTCATCTAGCGCTTGGCCATTTAAACACAGAGATCTCCGTGGCCCGTCACCAATGTGTTAATAAATGTTTAGTAATTTAATATTATTAATATATTTTTTAAAATAGATTTGGGGATTTATTGCAAATATTGGTCATTTAAATTTCATAGCGACTGATAGTAATCGAGGGTGATACTCGATATGTGCTTCAATTGTGGGTTATTGCTGGCTCTATAAACTCTGGTGCATGCGCACTGTTGTTCTATAGGACTTTTTGAAAATATTTCACGCTACTTTAAGTGCAGTTTTTGCCTTTTTAGTGTATGTAAGGCTTATTATTAACTGGTTTAGATTCAGTAGATGCACATTTATGGTAAATTAATTAATTTTATTATAGGATCTGCTGGCAAGCAGCCTGGTAATTCCTTCGATGGCTCCATACATAAGAATGATTGGAGGTTCTACTTTTACAATTGGAATTGTGATTTCTGCTAATTTAGTTTTGCATTTAATATCTGCTCCAATTGTTGTAAGTAAATTGCAAAGTGACTTATTTTGAAATATATAAAATCATTATAAGTAACATTTATAACAAAAAATGCTATTAAGTTTAATTTGACTGAAATTTATGCTAAAACATGGATTTTGCATTTTCATACAACTAAAGAGGAACATTTTTCTTTCTAAAATAAAACTATGTCTAAGTCTGGAACATGTTAATTTAAAATATAACATCAAAATATGAAGCTCTACCGCTTAAAAGTAATGTATAAATTCTCAATAAAAATACTTCAAATAGAAGTGGTCAGATGGCATTGTTGGTAGCGATGGCTACTGACCTGATGAAAGAGAATTATATAAGTGGAAAGAATTGTTGATGTTTGAATGGTGTAATCGGTATCATACTGACGTGCAGAGTCAGAGATCCGGGGTTTGGATCCCGGTCCAAGCGTTAATTTTTCTTTCTAAAATAAAACTATCCAAATTTGGAACATGTTAATTTAAAATATAACATCAAAATATGAAGCTTTACCGCTTAAAAGTAATGTATAAATTCTCAATAAAAATACTTCAAATAGAAGTGGTCAGATGGCATTGTTGGTAGCGATGGCTACTGGCCTTCTGATGAAAGAGAATTATATAAGTGGAAAGAATTGTGGACGTTCGGATGGTGTATCGGTATCATACTAATGTGCAGTGTCAGAGATCCGGATCCCAGTGTGAGCATTAATTTTTCTTTCTAAAATAAAACTATGTCCAAGTTTGGAACATGTTAATTTAAAATATAACATCAAAAAATAAAAAAATTTGCCTAAACTAAAATTTGAACCCAAGATCTTCAGCCTTATGTGCATTGTGATGCTTAGGCAATCCAGAAACAGACACAATTTTTTCTCTATTTGATATCCCAGTGTATCTATAGTAGCAAACTTTTATTTACATTACATCAGGGTCACTTCTACAAAGAAGACTTGATGATAGTATTTATTTCATGCCATATCAGCTAATTAAATTTGCATTATCATAATTACTGCAAGAAAAGTGAAGATATTAGAAATAAGCTAAATATTTTTAAACTTTTAGATAAAATAAAAGACTCTAGAAAAAACTGGAAAGAACATGTTCAAAGAATGAAAGATGAATGCATACTAAAAATACTTAGTTACAAACCAAAAGGAGACAGTAATGTTGGCAGACCAAAAAAAGATGGATTCAACTTTTTGAATAAGAATCTATGAGACCGGAACAGGCCAATGGGCTTAATTTGTGATTATGATCTTGTAGAAGATTTCCGGGCTGTTGGCCGTGGTCTTGAGGCTTGTAGTTCCCCAACGTTTCGCCAGAGACTGTATCCAGCATCCTCAAGGGTTGTCGTTGTCTTCAGACAACCCTTGAGGATGCCAGATGCAGTCTCTGGCGAAATGTTGGGGAACTACAAGCCTCAAGACCACGGCCAACAGCCTGGAAATCTTCTACAAGATCATCATAGTAACTCCGGCCATGAAAGCCTAAGTCAATATATTAATTTGTGATTGTTGATGATGATGATGATGATGATAATTACTGCATTAGAGACAAAATAAATTGTTTAACAAAAAATGTATGAGGTGAGTGATAAAAGTTTACCTAAATAAAAATATTAGTTTAGAAACAAATTAAATGTTTACTGTGGCCTCAAAATATTTGAAATCTTGATCATCAATGAGCAAGTTGGCATAGGCAGTAAAATTGAGAATCACATTCAGAAGATCCTGGATTTAATTCTCAGTGTTGACAATCTCACTGAGCTTTTTTCCAGGTTTTTCTCTATCATCAAAACAAATCCTGGGTTGAAATTTCATTATGGGACCATTTTCATCATAATAATGATTTGATATGATCATTGTTATTAAAACCAATTAATTTCTTTAGAATACACAACAGACACAAAAGCTAACCTGAAACCTAAAGATAGTAAATGCATTATGACTTTAGATATTAAAACATTTATAAATAAGAATGGTATAAAAAAATCCCATCAATTTTTTTTCTTCAGAAAAGCTCTTCTCCTCCATATACCAAATAAGGTCTATTTCACTTAAAAGTATGTAATAAGTACATGTTTGAGTATGCAATTGTGGTTCATTATTTAACAAAATTAGGTAGATAAAACCAAATATTTAACTTTTACAGGAATTAATCACTGTGAGGTTCAATTTATGGTAAAATCAAAAGTTTCTTACCTCTCCTCATACAAATTTTCTAAGTAGATTGCGATTTCGAGACCATAACGATCTCATCTTCAGTACTGTTTTGGCAACTGATGTTATATCCCTCTGTTGGTGGACCAATGAACCCCTGGATCAGGTCAGAATTTGCAGGAATTTCGAAATTCCTGCAAGTTCTGACCTGATCCCGAGTGAAGAAGAAGAGTTTCTTCTGATCGACATAACATCAGTTGCCAAAATAGTACTGAAGATGAGATTGTTATGGTCTCGAAATCACGATCTACTTAGAAGATATGTATGAGGAGAGGTAAGAAACATTTGATTTTACCATAAGTTAAAACCAAAATTACACTTTACTGCTTTGAAATTATATTTTACCTTTACATTTGTCCATGGGTTTAACAATAGTCATGTACTGCATTTAATGTCACAGAATATGGCTGTCTAGGGTTGAGAGGGGAACAAAGTTACTTGCATCTATGACATTATGTAAGTTATATGTTTCCTCTGACTAGTACGGAGTGAGTAACACAACTGGACATGCTTCCCAAAGAAATGTTGATTAATGGTATAGCCCATTGTTGAGCCATAGCCTCTCCTTTATCAGGAGTTTATAGATCAAGTTCATTTTTAGTTACCTTATTTGTCCAAAGATGGCATGAGTGGCATGCGGTCAACACACCAACTCATTGAGATACCTAGCAGGCAACTAAGGTATTACTAGGATGTTTGAGATCAGTTGGTAAATTTTCTTTAGAGGCCTCTTTGTTCAGGCTTAAGGATCTTTTACAAGCCTGAAAATCTTCACACTTGGGACCAGGGCTTAAAGTCTCTCCCGGAGGATTTGCTCTTTGGATTTTTCCATCCTATGAAATCCATCGATTGCAGCCGGGTTTGAACCCGTGACCCTCAGATCCAGAGGCAAGGAGCATAACTACTAGTCCACTGCAGCTGACTTTCCAAAAAGAAACAAAAAAGGAAAAAAAATTCTCTTGTAAGAGCAAAAAACTTAAAAACAACAAAGTGCAAAATTCTCCAGTGGAATACTGGAGGATTATCAACATCAAAATTCACTGAAATGAAAAATATCATGAAAATTAAAGATATTAATATTCTAATTGTGAATGATGCAAATGTAACGGCTGAAAATATTAAATACTTTACTGTAAGAAGCTACACAATTCAAGTATTATATAAAACAGGCATAGCAAGTGAAATCCTTAATAAATAAGTTGAGACTTTTGTCATCTCAGCTCTTATTAGTTGATTTCTTTAGGATGTATTTAAAAAAATTTCTGTTTTTTCTTCAGCTTGCCCAGACTGACAATTCTTATGTTGTCGGCCCTGAATGTCGACTCCTACTCCCCTTTTTTGTGGTCCAAAGACCTTGCATAACTTGCAATGAATATGAAGTAATATGGGAACAGACCCACCTTATTTATTAAGAAGAACCTCATAATGTTACTTCCTATTGTAATTTCACAAAGTGGAATCCTTTTTAAATAAAGAACAATATGATATCCAAATTTAAATGGTAAAAGAAATGAATGATAAAGTTACATCACAAATAGTGGAATTAAAATTATGAAAAAAGAACAAAATATTTGACCATGTATGGAATTTTTGCAATCCTCCAAAAAAAAAAAATTAATCTGCGTAATCTAAACAGGAGGAATGATTCAAAAAGTGACTTTAATGCCACATCACCACCATGAAGTTATACAGGAAAAGTGGTAGAAGATTTTTTTAGATACCAATATTTCTTAACTGATTTTTTATTAAATAATAAGAGTTAGAAAATACACAACTCACCTCAAAGTTGTAGTTTATTGAAGACCCAGGGTTTCGGCTCTTTATGTGTAATTGTCAATTCTTTCAACTAACACACTTTCTAACTAACAATGACACATAGAGTGTTGAAACCATGGGTCTTCAATAAACTACAAATATGAGGTAAAGTTATGCCACTACAGGCGTCGAGAGGCCCTATGGGTAGTGGGAGGTTAAGGCTCCCACTTTTCTAGACAGTCAGCACTTGATGTCAGCCATGTGTGACGGCCGCCTTTACCCCCAGAACAAGATGCTGGTACTCATTTCAGTTAGAGGACCGTAGTGCTGCCAGAGGGTTTGGGTCAGTTTAAAAATCCTGACACCACCGGGACTCGAACCCTCGACCTTCCGGCTTGTTATGCAGTGCCTTAACCACTAAGCTACGGCGTGTCCCAAAATATGAAGTGAGTTTTATATTTTCTAAATCATTATTAATTAAAATAAACCTCATAGTGTCACATCCTTTAAATATTAAATTATTTTTTATTCATGAGGTATCTCAACCATTCTGCACCATACAGGATCAACAACGACTCCAGATTTACAGAGTAGCCTTGGTGGACTCACAAATATTTCACCAAACCAAGAGAGAAGTAATAGAAGATCAAGGTTATGTTCATAGAGCAGTAATATTATCAATAAACATGGGAAGAAATAACAATAAGCAAACAACCAAAGTATCTTGGAACTGCCAAAAAGCAGATTGCAGAAATTCAGAGATGATGTAGATAAGATGGTAATTATATTAACTTAGAATATACCCCAAAAAAGATGTTCAAAGAATTCTGTTGCATATTGAAGATAGCAACAAAACAGTACATCGCAGAACTTTTCTGGAACTCACATTTACTGTCACTCAAAAAGTCAAGAGATGCAGAACAAGACAAAAAGCATAAAAGATGCACAAGCAAGAAGACATAATTCAGGGGAGAAAAACAGCAACACAACTTCAATTAAGCATCACTAAAGCCAAGGAGAATTCATTTAAATTTATTTCTGCAAAATCACATCTCTGTATCTTTCTAGTCTATATCTAGTCCACCACTATCTCAAGGTAGCGTGCTGCCTTGTCACGCAGCGGGCCCGGATTCGATTCCCGGTTGGGATAGGCTCCTGGGTGAGGATTTTTCGGGGTTTTCCCTCACCTGTAAGACAAATGTCAGGAAGCTTAGGGCCCAATGATCCCCGAAAATCATCTGGCCATCATCATCATCATCCTTATTATCATCATCATCCATCACTGGTGTGGAAAGCAACGGGAAGCTACCACACCTATAATTCCCTAGTAAAGCTGCAAAGCATAGCATAAAAATGCTATGATTGCAGTGAAATACCTGCCCTCGGGCAGAATTACTATGGATAGATGGATATCTTTCTATTAAACCTGATCATATCGAATTGTGATTATGATGAAAATGATGCCATAATGAAATTTCAACCCAGCATTTGCTTTGATGATTGAGGAAAACCTGGAAAATGCTCAGTGAGAATGTCAACATTTCAGATTTAAATCCAGGATCTCCTGAATATGATTCTCAATTTTACTGCCAATTTGCTCATTGATGATCAAGATTTCAGGTAAAATATCTTTTATTTATCTCTTTGTATGCTAAAACTTAATTTCCCACACTTGTATGGTAAAGGTAAAGTGATGCCACTACAGACCATAGGAGATCCTTGAGATAGTAGAAAGTTAAGGCTCCCACTTTTTCTAGTCAATTGGCACTTGATGTCAGCCAAGTTGTCAGTTCTACATGTTGGCCGCCATTATGCCCAAAACAAGCATATAGTACTCATTTCTGTTAGAGGCTGAGTCGAACCCAGGACCATGGTGCCACCAGAAGGTTTGGGTCAGTTTAATAATCCTGACCTCACCAGGACTCAAATCCTCGACCTTCCGGTTTGTAGTATATTGCTTTAACCATCTACGCTACAGTGTGCCCTCATACTTACATGGTCAATTTTAAAAAAAATAGAAATGCTTTTATTATCAGTTTAATTTAAATCTTGAGTTTTGTTTGTTTATATATCTGCAGATAAGTTGGAGTAAGAAGAAAGGACAATGTTTGACATTACAAATGTCTCTAGCATTTGGTTGCATTTCTTTCCTAGTCATGGGTTCTGCAACAACTGTGTCTCTAGTGTTCCTGTGCAGAGCTCTGCAAGGTAAGTCATCTGAATACAGTGTAAGTATTGTTTGTCCAACACATATGTGCCCCTGTAAGATATGCGAACTAAAGCCTACTTCCTTTCCTGCCTCGGCAAATCATTTCCCTCCCAGCATATCTATTTCTCTCTCTTGCACTTGCACTTCAGTATTGTCAACTTGACTACAACCTTCTATTATTCAATATTCAAGAGCCATGACACTGGGGGAAATTTGGCAACCTCCCGACTCGATGGCTGTTGTTTGACATAGGAGGAAGGGAGTGCGGTGAAATGGTGTATTGATGTGCACTTTTCTAAGAACAATGCCAGCACTACAGAGGCACAGATCCATTGGTCTGAGTATATTTAGGGTAATATTATAATGATATTGTGAAAAGAAAAATTAATGTGTGAACCAGGAATCAAACCGTGGACTAGTCTGGAGAACTAGAGGCCCACAGTTCAATTCCTGGTTCACACATTAATGTTTCTTTTCACAATATTATTATAATACGAGTATTATAATATGATCCATTATTGGAACTGTGTTAAAATAACAGTATTGGAAAATGTTAAATATTTATGGTGTTAGCCAGATACTGCTATCTTAGGAATCTATTTGCTAAATATAAAATTGAGTCTAAAGACTAGAAATATTCAACTTATGAAGATTATAAACTTTTTTTTTCTCCTGGTAGACAAGACATTCAAATAACCTATAAATGAAAGAACAATATGATAACTTTACTGATGGGAAAGCTGAAGTGTCCTATAAATCAGCCACGAAGGCTGATATAAGGTGTGGCTATTAAGTTATTTTAATCAATGCCACTAGGTTATCATTACGATATTTCTGGTATTCTCTTCTGGCATGGCGTACTTGTAACCCACTTCTGAGGTCGGGCTTCTGGAAGCAGGGTTCCGCTGCCCTAATGATGTAAGAGGTGATGCACCAAGAGAGGTCTTAAATTAAATTTAATCTAACTAACTAACTCATCGGTTCTATCAAACACATAGGTTCATGACCGCATGGACATAAGCTCTCTATACATCCCTATCCTCAGCTAATGTTTTTCAATCATCCCCTGTATAATCTACTTCCCTCAAATTGTGGATATTGTTATTCTCTCACCTCATTCTTGGTCTACCAACTGGGCGTTTTCCCTCTGGTTTACCTACAAGAAGCTTCCATGTACCTCTTTCATTCACCTTTCATGCCACATGTCCTGCCCATCAGAGTCTATGAGACTTAACTGTTCTTATTATATCTGGCTTCCTATACATACCATGTACCTCACTATTATGTAGTTTTTTCCATTCACCTCTCTGTTCATTTCTTTTTGGCCCAAAATCTTTTCTAAGAACTTTATTCTCAAATACTTGTAATTGTCTTTAATCTTCTTCTTAAACTTAATCTAATGAGGAAAATATGATAATGATGGCCAAATGGTGTTCGGGGACCGTTTGGACCTTAAAGTTTCCTAACATTTGTTTTACAGGTGAGGAAAAACCCCAAATAAGCCTTACTCAGAAAACGTCCCGACCATGGATTGAACCCGGGCCTGCTGCATGACAAAGTAGCATGCTACCTTGAGACCACAGCAGTGAACTGTGGCTTTTAAGTATTTGGACTGATTTTTTTTTTAACTTGGCTTTGCTTAACCATGCCTTCTTTTTTTCTTGTAGATTTATTTTCAGTATCATACCGAAACTCCCAGGATTCATTTCAAGTAATGATAAATTCTAACAGTAGGATATCATTTTCATTCTTGTAAAGGATGTCAGCATAAAATATTCATTCTGGAATCCTTTTATTTCTGAATATGAAACTTAGGCAATCCTTTGCTTAAACTTTTTTCATGTAAAATTTGTCTAGCACTTTTTTTATCAAAATTTGACTTGGTCAGCAATTGCAAATGTTCAGCTAACAATCTTTTTCGGACGACTTCAGTGATATTTTCAATATTAACTCAGTTTTTGATGTGTGAGGGTAGCCGAATTATGTATAATTTTGACATCATCATCATCATCCGGTATCATGGCAGCTGCCGCCGTCTTCCGGAAACCAAATGCCATTCCTCTCTGTCCATCCATTTATCTTCCTCCATTCCTTTGATATTCATAGCTGCTTGTACCCCTTCTATCTAAGTTTTCTTCAGTCTTCCTCTCTTCCTCCTTTCCATTGGGATCCATTCCATAACAATTTTAGGCAATCTTTGTTCTGGCATTCTTTTGACATGGCCATACCACTGTAATCTTTTCTTTTCTATAATGTCTATGATGTCCAGCTCCTCTTGTACACCCATAATTTCCCTTATTTCTTTATTTCGTATTCTATCCATTCTAGATTTTCCAGCTGATCAATTTTGACATCTTCCCTTAAATCTTTTGAAGCATTTAAAAAATTTAGAATGAGATAGGCACACTTCCCCCAACAAATTGTATATTTTTATAGCAGATTTTTTATGTTAATTAATTCTGTTCCAGCATGATTCGATGGGGAATGTGATTCAAACCACAGAGCATTTAGATGAAGGATCACAGGTTAATGCCCACAAACCACAGTATTAAATATAAACAGTAAATAGTACCTTGAACCGCTTAAAAATTAATGTTTAAATTCTCAATAAAAATACTTCGAAAGAAGTTGTCAGATGGGCGTTGTTGATAGCGATGGCTATCGGCTTTCAGATGAAAGGAGATTTAACTGTATGAGTAGAAATAAACTTGACATTCCTATCGGAAGTTCGAATCGCATAACGGTTACTGCACTGACATACAGAATCAGAGGTCCGGGGTTCGACTCCCGTTCAAACGTAATTTTTCTTTCTAAAATAAAACTATATCCAATTATGAAACATGTTAATTTAAAATATAACATCAAAAATATAAACAGTGCTTGCAAAAAAAAATGAGTCCAGATACTTCATAACCACACCTTGAATGGGGCATGGATGTAAGGGTTCATGATAATTAATAGACAATAGAGAGTCACCTGGTTACCAGGTCTGCATCAGATTCTGAGATTCACAGATTCAAACCTGGCTCATGATTTCAGGTTCATCTGAACTTGTTCCTAAGACTCAAGTTGCCCTTGATAGGCCCACTGTTGTTTCGGTCTCCCTCTGCTTCTGAGTCCTTTAGATTTGTACAGTGAAGCTTATTTTTTTAGTAGTTGGTTTGGGTCCATTTGCTACAAACGATACTGACAATTATTTGTATATATTTTTAAGGAGATAAAAATCTAGACTGTGATCTCCTACGGAAGGGAAATAAAGCATGTTGTAAATTTATAACTTATAAAAGATCTCAAGCCTGAAATAAGAGTCTCTGAACATCTGAACTTATGCTGGTTTGAAGTTTTCAAATGTTAATATTGTAAAAAAAAATGTCACGCATATGAATAACAAAAGATCAAGCATAAGGAACATGACCAATTATTAAATATACATGTAGAAAGCTGCTAATTTAGGCATATCACCTTAGAAGTTCAGTTCCATTTGTATATATATATATATATATATATATATACTATTTATGTAATTTATAACAAAACATACACTTTCATTGTAAAAAATATTCATTTTAATAATAGATTATTTAAGGATTATTCAATCACCATGTGTTGTCAGCCGCGGTGGACTAGTGATTATGTTCCTTGCCTCTGGTCTGAAGGTTGCGGGTTCAAACCCTGCCAGGGTTGATTGATTTTTTAGGATGGAAAAATCCAAGGAGCAAGTCCTCCGGGAGGGACTTTAAGCCAGGGTCCCGAGTCTGAAGATTTTCAGACTCATGAAAGATCCTTAAGCCTGAATAAAAAGGCCTCTAAGCAAAATTTACCAACCCAAACATCCTAGTAATACCTTAGTTGCCTGCTAGATGTCTCATTGAGTCGGTATGTTGACCACATGCCATTCATGACAACTATGGGCAAATAAGGTAACTAAATAAACTTAGTCTAGAACTCCTAACAAAGGAGAGGCTATGGCTCAAAATTGGACTATGCCATTGTAGACATAGTGTTGGAGATACAGTATAAAGGTGATTGAATAATCTTAAAATAATTCATGATTAGCATTAATATTTTTACAATGAAAATATTGGGAACTTAATTTTTGATGCTGCCATGATAACCGTAATGGCTATTATAAATCCTGAAAATGACATCTAATCAAACCTTCAGTGAAGCCAAATAGTGGATTTTCAGAGAGATAAGCACCCAGGCAATTTAAGACAACTAGGAGGGAAAATTGAGTATGATTTCAAATGTAAATATAGGATGTTCAAACAAATTTTAAAATGACATAGAAAGATATAGATTAAAATGGTATGTACATGTAGGCCAGATTAGAGAAGACTTTGAAGACAGAGTACAAAAATGGGCAGAGATACATAAATCTAAAAACTGGGAGAATGGAGATGGCTGGAGATCTCTTTGTAATAGTTAATCCTAGTGATTGAAAATGACTTACAGAAGAAAAAGAAGACACGGTGAAAAATTCCGTTACTTCAGAAAATTCAAGAGATCACTGAAAATATTTGAAGAACAAAAGAGAGATGGAAAGCACTCAAGGTTTATAAATCAGCTTAAGAATTTGAGATACAAAATAGCTTCAAGGATAAGTGCATTGAAGACATATAAAGTATATTATATTTGAAGAGAAAAATGTATGCTCAGACTGGAGTTTGAACCCAGGACCTTTGGCTTGCCATGCCAATGCTATAGAAATTGAGCTACCTGAGCACTCCAATCTAAATGCAAATTGTTTTGTATAAGAGAAAAATTTGCATTTTGGAGTGCTCAGGTAGCTCAGTTGGTAGAACATTGACATAGAAAGCCAAAGGTCCTTGGTTCAAACCCTAGTCTGAGCATATATTTTTCTCTTCAAAATAATTTGTCCTTCAGTGAGAAGTTTTAAATTAATAACAAAAACATATAAAGTATAATTCAGTTAAATTGTGCTTCTGATCTTTTTTAAGCTTTTGGAAAATAGCTGTGCAGGATATTGAAGTAAATATGGCACTTGCTTAATTATATTATTTTTTTAGTCTGATCATCTGGACAAGTCTGGACAAGCTGACGATAAAACAGAATTATTTTGAAACATGTTCAAGAACAAATCAACATTAATATTGAGGTAAGATGATCAGACTAAAAAAATAATATAATTAAAATAACCCCAAAATATCACTTCCTAAAATTAAATATTAATGGCACTTGCTATTATAACTCCAATTTTCTGATATAATAATAATGTAAATATTAAACTATTCAATATATTAATGTTTTAATTTTCTTACCTAGCCTGAATGTAATGTGTTGATATGTTTCAGGTATTTTTAATCACACACAGATACTTTGTGCTGCTTTATTGGAAAAGTCAGGATCTCATGAAGGACAAGCCAGAATGCAAAGATGGTGGAATAGTTTAAGGACGTACAGCATTATACTGGGAGGTGCTATTGTAGGCAACATTATGGAATTCAGAGGAGGTTACCATTATGTATGCATTATCATTACGATGATATTCCTTCTCAATGTTTGTAAGTACTTTTAAATAAGTGTTAATCTGAATTAATAAATTGAGTTAGATTTAACAACTCACCTCATAATTTTAGATTTCTTGAAGATTAGTTTCGATACATCTTCATATCATTTTCAATTCCATCTCACTCATTGATACAAAGATGTATCAAGAAATCTACAATTATGAGGTGAGTTGTTAAATCTAAGTCAATTTATTAATTAAACCTCATAGTGTCACTTCCTTTAAATATGAATGAAAAAAGTGTTAATCTGGTTTAATATGTATGTGTGTTCTAATGCCACCCACTACATTTTCCATGCTTTGGGTTCATTTCTGGGTGAATAGATGACATTAATGTGGTCTGTTTTAAATTTATGCAACACTTCAGCAGGTCACCTAACATAGAAGAAATGCATCTTTATATCGTGTAGAGGAGTATTAGATGAGTGTATTTTTATGTGTTTTTATTATTCATTTCATACATCTCAATGATGGATAAATCATATTTGAAGAGAAAAATTATATGTTCAGACTGGGACTCGAACCCAGGACCTTTGGCTTCCTAGACCAGTGCTCTACTGACCGAGCTATCTGGGTGAGTCCCAATCTAAATGCAAATTTTTCTCTTATGTACATTATCAATTCCCGCATACCACATGCTATGAAACCTTTGCTTCTATCATAAAATTCCCAAATACTTAATAAAGAAGCCACCATTTGCAAAGATAGAAGCAAAGATTTCATAGCATTTGGTGCTGGAAATTGACAATGTACATAAAAGAAAAATGTTCATTTAGATTGGGACTCGGTCAGTAGAGATTTGATGTAGAAAGTCAAAGGTCCTGGGTTCGAGTCCCAGTCAGAGCATATAATTTTTCTCTTCAAATAGTATGTTTATGTGTTTGTATAGTGTAAAGTATATTGTATGAGGAATGGTGATGAAGAGAAGTGAGAAGATGAAACTCGGTGCCAGCACACAACTTACTCTAATTGAAAAGCATCAAGGGGCCACCAGGCTTAACATCCCTATGTGACAGATGAACTGTCAACAGAACCACATATCTTTTCAACATATATTTCGCAGAAGGATTTACAATGTAATGTAGAAATCTGTTGCACAATCTGGCAATTAAAAATTGTACACCACCATCCTGGCTCCAATATAGAAAATTTACAATTTAATTATTTTCATTGAATAATTGAAATGTACATAATTTTGCCCAAACTGCCCTCTCAAGTTCTATGTTAACTCGAATATGTAGTTAGTTAGTTTTTTTTTTACTTCTATGAAGTATTTATTGCGATTGATATACTACAATATATTTGTATACTCAAGTCTTCAGTTAAGATGTCCACATTAATTCTTGAAATATTTTTTTTAATGCCCCAGGTTGTCGTTTTGGACATTTCTGGTGTTCTCTCCTGACATTGGCGTAATTGTAATCCACTGCTAAGGTTTGGGCACCTGGAAGGCAGGGTTACATTGCCCCAATGATATGATGGGTGATGATGATGATAACAGTGGTGCACCAGGAGATTCCTTAATCCTAAGCTTAATCTAAGATGAATATGAACGATAATGATTGTGATGGGCCATATGAGTTCAGGGATCATTTGGGCCATAAAGTTTCCTGACATTTGTCTTACAGATGAGGAAAAACCACAATAAAAACCTCGCCCAGAAAACTGTCCTGACCCGAGATCAAACCTGGGCCCGCTGCATGACAAGGCAGCCTGCTATCTCGAGACCACAGCGGTGGACTATTCTTGAAATATCAATTTCCTTATTTGACCTTACAACCGAGAACTACTATGTGGTTAGATTTATTTTTTTTTCCTCTTAAAGAAATAAAGTACTGTAGGTTTTAACTGCTATTTATTAAAATAAGGTAGGTTTTATGGCTAAATTATTCTTTTTCTTCTTCCAGCTCTACAGCCCTTTATGAGCCCTGGATGCTGTTAGGACACTCCTCCTCACATCCCTGTTTAATGCCCTCCATCTCCATTCCTGGACCCCGAGCTTTCGGAGGTCCTCCTCTATTCCATCCATCCATCTCATCTTCGGTCTTCCTCTTCTTCTTCCTCCATCTGGTCTCAGTAATGTAAGCTTTCTCGTAGTATTCCCCTCCTCCATTCTCTTTATATGACCCACCCATCTCAGCCTGCCAGTTTTAATAACATTTACAATATCTGGGTCTGAATACAAGTTGTAGATTTCATCTTTATATCTTATCTGCCATACTCCACAATCATTTATAGGTCCCAGGATATTCCTCAGGATTTTCCTTTCAAAGATTCTTAGTCTTTCTCCATTCTCTCTGCTAAGTGTCCAGCATTCACTGCCATAAATAGCAACTGGTCTCAGTATGGGTTTATAAATTTTTTATTTTGCATCCAGACTTACAATGTGTGATTTAAATTGGTCCTTAAGTGCATAATAGCATCTGTTGGCTTGGAGAATCCTGTTCCTTATTTCCTTATTAATATTATTATCATCAGTGATTATAGTGCCCAGATATTTAAATTCACATACAATTTGAAATTTATATTTGCCTATTTCTAGTCTATCTTTAGCTACTGGTCTGTTGGAGATCTGCATACATTTTGTTTGTTTTTTTTTTTCATTAATTTTGAGTCCCATAAATTCTGCTGCTATGGATATGACATTAAAAGCTTCCGTTATAGATTTCATAGTCCGGCCAATAATAACTACATCGTCAGCATATGCCATTAACTGGATGGATTTACTATATACTGTACCATTGATATTAACTTTGGCTTCTCTCAGTACCGGGGCACACCGTAGCGTAGTGGTTAAGGCACTGAGCTACAAGCCGGAGGGTCGAGGGTTCAAGTCCCGTTGGGGTCAGGATTTTTAAAACTGACCAAAACCCTCTGGCGGCACTATGGCCCTGGGGTCGACTCAGCCTCTAACTGAAATGAGTACCAGACGCTTGTTCTGGGGTAAAGGCGGCCGTCACGCAGGGCTGACAACCCGGCTGACATAAAGTGTCGATTGTCTAGAAAAAGTGGGAGCCTTAACCTCCTACTACCCCAAGGGCCTCCTGAGGCCTGTTGTGGGATCACTTTACCTTTTTTTTTTCTCTCAGTACCTCCTCAAGTGCAATGTTGAACAGCATGCATGATAAGCTATCTCTTTGTCTCAGGCCTGTTTGTGTCTGAAATGGTTCGGATAGTTCGTTCTTGATTTTAACCATACTTCTAGTTATTGTCATTGTCATATTTATCCCACTTCTGACAAACTTTTTTCCCTCCATGGTATCTTTACCTTGTCGTGGTGGAGTGGCTTGCGTGCTTAAATGATCCTGAGAGCTATGCCGGCGGTAGCATTGCTGCCGATAGGGTAACCATGCCAGACTGATCGAAGGTGATAAGCCAGACGAAAAAAGTACCTTGGGCGAAAGAGTGACGATCTTTCACTGTAAAAATACAACCGTCAAGAAATGCGGACATGGGTTCATCTGGGGTAAAATTTTCCGGAGGTCAAATAGTCCCCCATTCGGTTCTCCGGGCGGGGACTACTTCAGGGAACCCATGCCAAAGGCTCAAACACAGGGACATGTTCCTAGGAAAGAGGGAAGTAGATTATACGGGGAATGATTGGAAAGCATAAGCTCAGGATAGGGATGTATGCAGAGCTTATGTCCGCTCGGCCATGAACCTACGGGTTCGATAGTGCCAGTGAGTAAGTAAGTAAGTATTAATCTAACAAGTTTTTTTGGGTATGCCAAACTCAGTCAATGCATGGATCACTGCTTCCCTCCTAATAGTGTCGTATGCAGATTTGTTTATGGCTAAATATTAACCATTATTATTTTTTTTTTAGAAATTAACACTATGATGTATTATTTATTTATGTAAATTCTTATCACTCACCTCGCATTCTTCTTCTTCTTAGACCAGTTTCAAAACCTTATTCAGTTCTATCATCAGTGTTATGACAACTGTTGTCTGCCATCTTCAAGATTGTTCTTAAAATCTGTGTACTTACATTAATTATTCCACTATTATAAACAATTTTAGGGAAGGAAAAATGAATTATTTACAGATAGAAGCGATACCATGATGTAATTATAGGGCTTATGTGTTGTTCATTTTGCACCACCCAGAGGCACGTGTAGATTAAGGAGTTCTACGGACGTGAACAACTTTGCCTTAGATTTTTGATAGGACAGAGATTGAAAAGAACCCTAAGGCCTCGAGTGCTCTAATACCATTAGGGTCTGAAGAAAACAAGAGTTTAGCCAAGGGAGGCTAGATAGGAACGTTGGAAGAGAAAACTGATATAGGAAGGGGAAGAAATATCAGTTCGGTCGAATGCCTCACCATGTTGACCAGTGCATTTGGTGAGTGGCCCTTCCCTTCGGTTCATCATGAATATATATGAATATATACATGACTACTAACAGCTGCACCACGTGAAGGAGAGAAATAGGACTCTAGGCTTGTGTCCAGGTTGGTTCCCGCAATCAATCAAATTATTGAAGGGATTGCGGGGTCTCTCCCCTGTTAATAACAAAAGCCCTTTTGCAGCCGGAAGGAAAAATGATTTACTTTTTTTCTCTCTTATATAATTATCTAATTCTAGTTTTTTTTACTTTCTTAGCAATTGCATATACTTTCATCCCGTCAGTTACCTCAAGTAAAGTGAAGAAAGAAGAGAAGAAAGAGAAAAGCACTTCTGCAGGAAAATCAGAAAAATCCAATTCAACAGAGCTTCAGTATTCACCTTCAAAAATATTGAAACCTTTAACAGATTTATTTAATATTCCTCAATCTAACAATATATTAAATGTTTTAACACTGTCATTATTGACAGATTTTGCAATAACAGCACATATCCAGAATTTTGCACCTGTGTTGTGGGATGTATACAAAATACCCCCAAGATGGATAGGATATACTTTAGGCATACAAGGATTGTTAATTGAGCTATCTTTATCCAGAATACATCATTTAACTAAATTGTACAGCATAGATCAGAATTGTGCTAAGAGAATTTTACATGGTTTTACAATATTTGCACTTTCAGCAGGATGTCTTTATTTTGCAACTTCATGGAATGGAGTTATTGTATGTATTATACCTATGAGTGTATCTTATGCATTGTTGAAAAGTTCAACATCTGAATTACTTGGACAGACAACTGCAGCAACAGCAGGGTCCAAAATGTCTACAATAGCAAGGATTTTTGCCCCATTATGTGCAGGATTTGCTTATGATAATTATGGATATTTTGGAACTTCAGCATTAAAAGTTGCTGCAGCAGGCGTAGGATGGGTGATTGTTTCATCATTATTAAAACCCAGTAAAGTTACTGAAAAACAAAAGAAAAAGGAATGAATGTTTCTTTTAAAATATATCATTATTATGTCTGTTGCTTATGGTAAAATATTTATAATGTTACAATACCTGCCTAAAATATGCAAACACAGAGACCATTGAATATCATTTGTACAGTAGAGAACATATAAGTGGAAGCATGTGCTCTATTATATATGTGGGACATTCAATAAATAATGCACATACTTTTAGTTCTCGATTGGCTTTTCTTGGAAATGAACAAAATTTTACAGAATGTTTCTTCAATTCTTCCTTTATAATATCATGAACATTGTTTTTGAACAGATGGCTATTATGTACTTTGGTTTTAAAATGGCAGCTGATCATGAAATATGTACAAAGCAGAGAGCTATGATTGAAGATCAGGTGGTTCTGACAGTCTTGCTTTAAAGAATGAATGAGTCACTTCTTATCTTACCTCATAGTTTGTTTTTTTAAACACGGGAACTGCAGTTTTCAAGAGAACATCTCTCTCATTTTCAATCAATATTATGATCATATATGCAGTTTTCAAGAGAACATAAACTATGAGGTAAGATAAGAACTGACTCATTCATTCATTGAATTAACAACCTCATAATGTTATTTTCCATATTTAACTATGAAAGTCTTGCTTTACCTCATTCTGCTGCTGACATTCTGGTTACCCAATGACTGACAGTACTCCTATTCACTGCTTGATTCCTATAGACATTTTGTAAGTGTCTGTGATTTTTTTAAATAGTCTTCGGCTCTGCCAAAAGATTATAAATTACTGTTCTCTGCTTTGTACATATTTCACGAGTTGTCACCATTTTAAACTAAAGTACATCACAGCTATCTGTCAGAAAACAGTGAAACATTATAATGTTATAAAGGAAGGATTGAAGATACATTATGTAAAGTTTTGTTCATTTCCAATGAAAGGCAATCGTCAATTAAAGTTATGTGCATCACTTATTGAATGATATTATAAAACAAAATTTAATACCGGTACTCAAACTTTTAGTTACAATAAAAAAAATTATTAAATTACCATAAGTTGGAAATTGGTGATATTGTTTGATAGTTATTTTAGTTCATGTATGTGTTTCTTGCATGGTTTTAGAAGAATGACAAAAAGGTATTGTGTGTTGCCGAAGTCAACTATAATTTACATCTTGACAAATGTGATTGATACTATTAAATGCTAGTTCAATATTAGGACAATGACATTCTGATGTCGTATACTTGAGACAGTATATAATATTGATGATTTTGAAGATTGTCATAGGTGATTTATTTATATCATCATCATCAACAATCACGGATTAAGCCCATGTGGCTTGTTCCGGTCTCATAGATTCTCATTCAAAAGTTGAATCCATCTCTTCTTCGGTCTACCAACATTCCTGCATCCTTTTGGTTTGTATTTAAGTATAATTTTGGGAATGCGATCATCTTCCATTCTTTGAACATGTCCTTTCCATTTTTTCTAGATTCTTTTATTCTATCTAAGAGTTTAAAGATATTTAGCTCATTTCTAATATCTTCACTTCTTCTCTTATCTAGAAGTTTGCAACCAGCCACACTTCTCAGAAATCTCATTTCAGCTGCTTCTATGATTTTCTCTTCTCTTTTAGTAAAACCCAAAATTCACTACCATACAATAGTAAGGGGACTGCCACTACTTTATAAAATTTCAGTTTTGTTTCTTTTCTTGTGCTTTTAAATATCCTTTTGATTGTTCCACATATATAATTAAATTTATTAAGTTTGTTAAATAGATCTTTATTTTTAAAATAGGAGATTTCATAACCCAGGTATTTAAAATGGTTCACTTGTTCAATGGGTTTCCCCTCCAGAATTATTTTAGCTCTTATGGTATCTGATCCCTTAAAAGCTAGGATTTTCGTTTTACTTATTGATATTTTGAAATTATATTTCTGTATAATGTTATTTAACTGAAAGAGCTATTTCTGTAGACCATCTTCTGAACTAGATGTTAGAACTTGGTCGTCTGCAAAAAGTAAGGTATCTAACATCTTATTTTGAAATGTGAGTCCAAATTTATCTGCCAATTATATATGATATCGTCAATATAAATATTAAAAAGGGAGGATGAAAGTGGACATCCCTGTCTTACACCTCTATTTATTGTTGCTGTTATATTGTTTTTATTTTTGCCTCCAGTTTCTATTGTCATTTTATTTTCTATATATAGACTTTTTATTGCAGCTATTAGGTGCTGAGGTACTCCTTTCTCTTTCATTATATTCCACAATTTATTTATGTTAACTTTGTCAAATGCCTTTTCAAGATCTATAAATGCCATAAAAGTTGGTAGATTATATTCTCTATGTTTCTCAATTATTTTATTTATAGCAACTGTGTTATTTATTGTATTGTTAACTATAGTTTCTGATTTTCTCATTCAGTAATTGGCTTCAGAATTAAGGCTATTTAACAAAATAAAATTCAGTAAGTGAAAAAAAAAATGGAGCTAAGCTAGCCTGTAACCATTATTATCCATATAAAATAAAAGTTTGTTTTGGATATTTTATATTGTTTCTCAAAGTTTGAGTATTAAATTTGGTTACACCTTGTATAAATTGGCCATGGTGGTCTAGTGGTTATGTTCCTTGTATATAATTCGGCCTCTAGTCCCGAGGGTCACAGATTCAAATCCAGCCAGAGTTGATGGATTTTTAGGATGGAAAATTCCAAGGAACAAGTCTTCCGGGAGGGACTTTAAAACTGTGGATCCCAAGTCTGGATATTTTGAGGCTAGTAAAAGAACCTTAAGCCTAAAAAAGAGATCTCTAAGCTAAATTTACTGACCTTCATCATCATCTAATACCTTAGTTGCCTACTAGATGTCTCATTAAGTCAGTATAGTAACCACATGCCAGTCATGACACCTGTAGGGAAATAAGAATATCTAAATTTGTCTGGTTAAGAAAGTAAGCACCCATCTCCCGCAGTGGGACAAACAGAGATCAGTAAATCATCAATCAAATCACACCTTGTAAAATAAATATAGAAAATAATGACTGACAAAGATATAAATGTGAACCTATAAATATATCACACATATATGGATGAAATAAAGAGCTGTAAGACATGATTAAAGATAATTTTGATACTGGTATTACAAATATTTTGATACCTGGTTCAATTTCACTTCCTTACAGATTACAGGCAAATAGTCTATCAGTATTATTATCTGAAAATAAAATTATTTGAATTTAGAATAGGACTACCATAATATAACTAACTCACTGGCTCTATCGAACCCATAGGTTCATGACTGTACAGACATAAGCTCACCATACATCCCTATCCTGAGCTAATGTTTTCCAGTCATCTCCTGTAAAATCTACTACCCTCAAATCATGGTTAATATTATTCTCCCAATTAAAACATTTTGTCTGTTCATCCTTACCTCTTAGAGTTGTTTTTGTCGAACATATGTCTGTAATCGCTGACGATGGGGCTAAGAAGCTCTGAAACATATGTTCGACAAAAACAACTCTTAAGAGATAAGAATGAACAGACGAAATGTTTTAATTATTAAACAAACCTCTTAATGTTACTTCCTATTGTATTTTTAAATTATTCTCCCACCTCATCTTTTTTGGACTGCTATAATATACAATTAATAATATTTATCTACAATGGCATAACAACCCAATGTTGAGCCTTAACCTCTCCTATGTTAGGAGTTACTAGACTAAGATAATTTAGTTATGCTTATTTCCCTAAAGATGTCGTGAATGATATGCTGTCAACATATCAACCCAATGAGATATCTACTAGGATGAAAAGGGTCGGTAATTTTGCTTAGAGACCTCTTTATTAAGGCTTAAGGACCTTTTACGAACCTAAAAATCTCCAGACATGGGACCAATGGCTTTAAAATCCCTCCCGGACGACTTGCTTCATGGATTTTTACATCCTAAAAAACCCATCGACCCCAGCCAAGTTTGAACCCATGACCTTCAGAACCAGAGGCAAGGAACACAATAATGTACAATGAATAATTCATGTTATAACAATATGAATGTGAATTCTAGAAAGCATATTGTCATATTTTGTTGAGAAATGCTTTCATAAAATATCAATTATATGGAAATAAATTAATATTTCATATAAACTTTTACCATGTGCAACAAGAATTTTATAAATGTTGGTTTAGAACTAGTTAGTTAGTACTGGTATAATATTAACCCTTTAGGTGTCATGAGCCGATTAGATCCATTACCTGCCAGACAATATACTTAAACTACTTGCAAAGCCGATCTCATCGGTGGGTGCAATTTAAATCTCTGACACAAGAGATTTTACCAGTGGCATGCAGAGGGTTAAAGTCCTGCGCTGTAACTGAGTAGTTTAAGACATCATGTCTTAGTGCAGAGCTAAGAGACTGCACTGATTCAAGGAATTTTCTCATGGAATTTTGGTCAGTATGGAACTGCTATTGATCTAGCATGTTGGGAATTTGGGTAGCAACAAATGTAGTGCTCCAAGTTGTGAAAGCCAGCTATAATGGCTGGAGGATCTCATTTGCTGACCACATGTAACTTCTATAATGGCTAAATGATCATCCATCTCACACCCAGGTGTGAGACCAGAAGCCGGATAGTAGGACAAGGGTCTTCTAGGTCTGTCATACCATGAAGTAGTATATTAAATAAAATTTAACTAGAACAAAAGGCATTATATGCCAGATCTCATGTACTTACATATTTTTCATTATATGTAGATACACAGAAGAAAAAAATGGGAAAATTAAGACAAAAATTTATTTTATTTGTATTTATTTGGTAGAAATGTTACTATGCATATAACTGTTATTGTAACTATTGCCACCTTAAGAGAAAAATTTGTGTTTAGATTGGAGTGGTCAGGTAGCTCAGTTGGTAGAGCATTGGCATTGAAAGCAAAAGGTCCTGGATTCAAACCTCAGTCTGAGCGTATATTTTTCTCTTCAAATATTGTCACCTTGTTTCCACCTCTTTTAACTCCTTTACACTCATTATACCATAAAATTAAGATTGTCTCCAACATTAAAGAAATAAAGTTTTAAGTATCATGACTGTAATGTTAAATAATGACCAAATTCTGTTGAGCTATCAATCACAATATAGACTTTTTATATAAAAAGATAGAATTAATAGGATAAGGTTAAGTTATCCTTAACTTCTGAGTCTTTCAGAAACTGGTTCCATCATCAGCAGAAGTTTAAGAATTTTTTTTTTTATTTACCAAAAGTTGTAATAACAGCTTCACTTGATTGGTAACAAACAGAGTTGATTGTGATGTCCTGATTTTTATATACAGGAATTTAATTTAGTTTTTTATCCAGTTTACATGCTTAGGTATATGTGTATATTTGGTTATTTATTTTGACTTTATGTACTTTGTTGTGTATTAGCTCTTTTTTTTTGTGCAGTGTCAGTTTCAGGTTAAATACTTAAATCTTAATTTATAATATGAATCAGAAAATCTTGTTTTTACATCTAATCTCATAAACTCCGTGATTTTCACAGGACTGGTTTCTGGAGCTATTGCTACTATCCTTAGCCAAAACTCTGACTGTTGAAATTCTTCCATTACCATCAACTTCCAAACTGCTATGGTGCCGATTTTATGAACTTTGAGATTAAATTTTGCTCCCCGGGAAAAACTAAAAGGAATTTTGAATAGTTTAGAAATATAAAAATAGTGAAATTGAAAAATCAGCAATTGCAGCTCATAGATTGCTACAGAATTACAAAATTGAAAAAGAAACTAAACTTCTGAAATATTTAGAGAAGCTTTGGAATTAACAGTTTGGGAAAAGATATACATTCAGAGGAACAATTTTTTTTTTTGTCTAATGCTACCAGGTTGGCTTTTATGATATTTCTGGTTTTCTTCCTTGGCATTGGCAGAATTGTAATCAATTTCTTAGGTTGGGGCACCTGGAAGGTGGAGTTACCTTACCCCAATGATATGATGAGAGAGTTCTTAACCTAAACTTAACCTAAATTCCAGACCATGGGCAACCACAGGAATAATTCCTATGGTTTGACTGGGAAATCAAACCCGGAACCTAATGAACTGTAGTCAGAAATGCTGATCACTAGCCTATAAGGTTGGTTGAAGAACAAATAAAGATCCATGAATTTTAAAGTTCCCGATGAGCGAAATTTTATCTTAAAGTTTACAAAATTGGCACCAGATGGGAGTTTGAAAATTGATGGTAATGGAAGAATTTCAACAGTTGGAGTTTTGGCTGAGGGTAGGAGCAATAGCTCCAGAAACCGCTCCTGTGAAAATCACGGAATTTTATGAGGTGAGATGTAAAATATTTCTCTAATTCATGCTATAAATTGTTAATTACCTCATAATTTTTTGCGTGATAGTGCATTTTGTCATACTTACAGCAATGGCGACCAGATTGAAAGTTCAACTTCCTACATTTCGGGGTTGCCAACGTAAATAACTATACTATAATCAAATAACTATACTGTAATGTTACATATTACAAACACGCGTGTGGGAAGTAAAACCACTGCCCTCTATGTATACACAAAAATATCCAAAAGGTAGTCTTAATATACATTATACGAAACAAATCACTGCATTTTAAATGAACTAAACTTTATTTGAAACAATATAAAACAATAAATACATACTTGCTCCCATTTTATCACTAATTGGTCTCACGGCCTCCTGTTGTTTCAACTAATAAACATTGCCCACATTGTTAACATTAGTCAATTGTTTATAATGAATGCAAATATTTCCAATAAAGATGTTATTATTTTACTATTAATTATTATTTTGAAAACACCATCGCGCAAAAAGTAATGTACAACGCACATTTGTGAAGTGTTTTACAGAATCTCAGAAATTAAAAACTTGCTATTGCTCAGTTTTTAAACGTTTTCCTCACTTCTGTAAAAACCACTTCCCAACCTTGCATCGTAATATACTATTTATTAAAACCTAAATTTACTTTAGGCTGACTGGCTAAAGAGTCAATACTAATAAAATGCATGATAATATTGTGTTCTAATGCCACCCACTGTACTTTTTGTGTTTGAGTTCTGCACTGGATGGATAGAGACATGATAATTTTCTATTGAGGTATCAGTCACAATATAAAATTTTATATTATAACTAGCTATGAATAGATGAATAAATCATGTTTAGCAATATTTTAGTTTAGAATCAGAGGACTTTTTTTTAACTTAAAAAGTTCAAATTGACACATTTGTATAATTCATAAAGAAAAGTAAAATATCTACATGTTCAAGCCAGTAATAGATAATTTTATATTGCACAATACCTAATATATATAAAACCTTGATCATGTTGGAATTTACTGGTGCTAATTTTTTAAGGAGTTACCCTAAAATACTTCCAGGATTTTCAAAAGTATTCAATGTATTAACTTCCCATTCAGATATGAAAGAATTGAGAACTTTTAACATATACTTTTTTAAAATTTATTCATAAACTCTTGAACACTTTAGATCAAAGCACATTGAGATCTTTGGACGTTTACTAAGATATGTTAAATTTCTATTATTGTGTGTCTTATATAAATTAACTGTTCATTTATTAATTTTAATGAATTATGAAATGATGACTAATTATGAAAGAGAATGTGTTAATGAAAATCCATTCCACCATTATCTTTACAGCTTTGGAAAACATTTGAAAAATCCTAGCCAGGTTAGCTGGCCTCCAGAACTGATACTGGGATGTTCCAAATACAAGTATTTCATTTTATAACTGGTGACTACATGATGTTTTTATTATTAATTTAACACTTCTCACTGAAGGATAAATTATATTTGAAGAGACAATTTTTTTGCCTAGACCGAGACTCGAACCCAGGACCTTTGGCTTTCCGGGCCAAATGCTCTACCAACTGAGCTACGAGGTGAGTTGCGATCTAGATGCAAATTTTTCTCTTATCTAGATCGCAACTCGCCTCAGAAGCTCAGTTGGTAGAGCATTTGGCCTGGATAGCCAAAGGTCCTGGGTTCGAGTCTCGGTCTAGGCAAACATTTTTCTCTTCAAATATAATTTATCCTTCAGTGAGAAGTGTTAAATTAATAATAAAAACATCAATAGAAGCCCTACTGGCTTTATAAAGTAGTGTTAAATTCACAATAAATGTCTTCTTAACTAAGAAACTGCCATTTGCAAAGATGGAAACAAAGGTTTCAAAGCATTTGGTGCGAGGGAATTACAATGTATATAAGAGAAAAATTTGCATCTCGATCGCAACTCGCCTCGGTAGCTCAGTTGGTAGAGCATTTGGCCCAGAAAGCCAAAGGTCCCGAGTTTGAGTCTCGGTCTAGGCGAACATTTTTCTCTTCAAATATAATTGGTGACTACATATTTACTATTGTATTTCTTATAATCTTATAGAAGGTAATTGCTATTAATTTTGAAATTATGATAATGATAAAATAGATTGTAGTAATGAAACCAAACTCAGTCTCGATAACTTCGAAATATCACAAAAAAAAAATCTAGTCAGATTGGTCTGTCCATGATTTGAAATTGGGACTTCCAAGTAATAGTCTCAAATAATATATGATAAACCAAGTCACTTAGTGAATTCAGTTATGGTATTCATTTATTACACTAATAATTGTCATATTAGTATCTGGTTTTATGTAGTATTCTATTCCAGCATACAGAATGTTGGTTACTCATGCTTCTTGCAATCAAAGGCTATTGATGAGAAAAATGTTACTCTATAATGTGCAATACTGTATCATTCTCATGATGTGGTCTTTTTTATTTTTTACAATAATTGATCTTTTCAATCTATTCCTTTTTATTAGGGTAAGGATTTGAATGCAGTAAAAGTTAAGATTGTAATTTTTTCCCCCCCAAATGCCCCAGGTTGTCATTTCAACATTTCTGGTGTTCTCTCCTGGCATGGCATACTTGTAACCCACTTCTGAGGTTGGGGCACCTGGAAGGCAGGGTTACACTGCCCCGATAATATGAGAGTTGATGATGATGGTAATGATGTGCCAGGAGAGGCCTTAAACTAAACTTAAGCTAATTAGGCAAAAATATGATACTGATGAGAATGATGGCCAGATGGTGTTCGGGGATCTTAAAGTTTCCTGACATTTATCTTACAGGTGAGGAAAAACCCCGAAAGAAACCTCACCCAGGAAACTTGTTCCTACTGAGGATTGAATCCGGGCCTGCTGCGTGGCAAGGCAGCATGCTACCTCAAGACCACAGCGGTGGACAGATTGTAATATAGTATAATCAGAAGAAAGACTTCTGACTGTCTTTTGTCTTGGTTTCACATACAGACAGTTAAATAATATGATGAGAAGTTAAGACTTCTGACTGTATTTTGTCTTGATTTCACACAGAAACAATTGAATAATATGTACTATCTGTGTATTATCTTAACTTTTAGTGCATTAATCCTTGACCTACTTATTATTATTATTATTTGCTGTTAGAAACAGAAAGACAGACCGGCATTCTTTTTTGATCTCAGACATCCTGTATACAAAAAGTTTGTGAGAAAAGGAAGAAATTTTGAGAAAAATAGTCTTAAAAGTCTGTTTCATATTTTGAATCCATTTTTTTTTTTCTTTTTAACAGAAGAATGATAATTCACTAACCATAGGGTACAGATGCTACAAAAAATTGAAAAAAGTCTAAAAATTCCATCAAAATTTTTTTATAGCAATAGTGTACTGGCACTGTTCCATTTTCCTCATTGCAACTGCAGCTACTTGCCATAATTATTGTGATAGCCTGCATTTTGTATGTTTATAACCTGAGGTATATGGTCACATTTAATATTGAAGGCACTATGTCAAATTAACTAAATGTATTGAGAACTACAGATCGTCAGTAGAAGAAACAGAATAAATTAAATACATAAAAATATTTGTTTAAGAAATAAATAAAACCAAACATGTGACATTAACACATAGCATGATTAATTTGTGTACCCATCCATCCATAGTAATTCTGCCCGGAGGCAGGTCCTTCACTGCTATCATAGCATTTTCATGCTATGCTTGCAGCTTTACTAGGGAATTGTAGGTGTGGTAGCTTCCCGTTGCTTTCCACACTGGTGAAGGATGATGATGATAATGATAAGGATGATGATGATGATGGCAATATGATTTCGGGGACTATTTGGGCCTTAAAGTTTTTCTGACATTTGTTTTACAGGTGAGGAAAAACCCCAATAAAAACCTCACCCAGAAAAACTGCCCCGACCGGGGATCGAACTCGGGCCCGCTGCATGACAAGGCAGCATGCTACCTCAAGACCACAGCGGTGGACTTGTGTACATATATATGCACCTGAGCTGAGATTTTATCCGTAATCTACAGCTCTACATACTGGGTGCTCTAACATTAGGCTATTTGGCACACTTATGTGTTGTGAACATAGTTTACTCAATGTTTTTATTATTCATTTCATACATCTCAGTGATGGATAATGATAATTTTACTACTTGCGGAAGATTTGAGGATTAAAAGAGAGGAATTTGGGCTTACTTTAGGAGTGTGCTTAAGTAGCTGAACAGTAGAACGCAGCACAAAAAGCTAGAGATTTTGGTTCAAATCCTGGCTCAGAACAAAATTTTTCTCTAGTTAATGTTATTGTATCTATGGTCTAAAGACGGTTTGTCTGGAAAAATTAATTTCAAGTTCATAATTAGTTCATGCTATAGCTAAACCCCATCATAATAGTTTCTTGGTGTAGAAGCAGCCTGGTTAAGTCTCATGAACACAGTTTCACTAGTTATGGGATTTTGGAGTTAAAAGAGAGAGTAATTTGTGCTTGCTCTGGCAGCATGCGTAAGTTGCTCAGTGGTACAGCACCATTGCGAAAAGAACAAATTTTGGATTCAAATCTCAGCTCAGATGTAAATATTTTTTTATATTAATTATTATGAGTTAGGGATTTTGACTCACCTCATATTTTATATTTTCTTGCAGATTATAGTTTCTTCATATTTATGTGACATTGTCAATGCTTCCTAACTGGGAAGGAGTTAGGAAGCATTCACAATGTCACATAAATGTGAAGAAACTATAATCTGCAAGAAAATAAACCTCATTGTGTTACTTCCTTTAAATATTATATTTCTTTCTATCATGATCTACAGATGGTTTATCTGGAAAAATACAGGATGGACTGCTGAAATGTCGCTATTTTCAATTGTATATGATGGACAAATGGTTGATGATAGAAATTTACAACAACATTTATATTATTCTTCTTCTTCCTCTACGCATGAAAGCTGGCAGCTTGTAGCATAAGAAGAAGAAGAATGATTCTGTGAGTAATTGAAAATTTTACATCTTGGAAGTGAGTTACTAGCTCTTCTTCTTCGATGGGTATCTCTTTTAGTCTGGATCTTCTTCCATGACCTGCCAGGCATGGGAGGCCCTGTTGGTAGTTACACTACTGCCTGTATAGCTCATGGAGTATTAGGACTCACAAGCCCCACCACCACATCAAGGTAGAGATACCGACGGTGAGGAACAACATTTATATGGTTATTATATTGAGAGCATTTCAGAAGACATGCTCCAACATACTTGGCAAGAAATTGTTCATTACCTTGACATCATCACAGTAACTGCTGGAGCTCACATAGAGATGTGATGATGTGCTTAATCAAAACTTGAGTTATCCTTTCATATGAACATTGTTTAAGTAATAAATAAGTTTGGTCTGCCTTCATCTTACCTCATATTTTGTTGTTTCTTGTAAGACATGTTTCAAAGCATCTTTTGATGGTGGGCAATGAAAACCTCATAACTCCATTTTGGTAAATTTTACAGGCAAAACAAATAACTGTTTTAAATAATTATGAAAATTGATACAGCAATAGTCCCCACATATTTTACTATACAAGTCAAGTTATTAATAAATTTGAAATCCGTGTTCTCAACATGTTTATGCATCACATATTTCTGTGCTGGCTACTGCAGTTATGTGGTTTTCAATGCCTACTGTCACTTTGCTTCATCTTCAGTTGGTAAGCAAAGCAAAGAATGTGTTACAAGAAACAATGATATATAAGATGAATGCAGACCAAACTTATTTATTAAGTAGAACCTCATAATGTTACTTCCTAATATATTTTCATAAGTCTTTTTTTTTTGTTCAATGCCACCTGTTTGTTATTCGACATTTCAGGTATTCTCTCCTGGCATTGGCGTATTGTAACCCACTTCTGCGGTTGGGGTGCCTGGAAGGCAGGATTATGCTGCCCCAATGATATGATGAGTGATGATGATGGGTAATGATGCGCCAGGAGGGGCCTTAAACCTAAACTTAATCTAATGAGGTGAATATGATATTGATGGCCAGATGATGTTCGGGGAACGTTTGGGCCTTAAAGTATCCTGACATTTGTCTTACAGGTGAGGAAAAACCCCGAAAAACAACCTCACCCAGGAAACTTGTCCCGAGCGGGATCGAACCCAGGCCCACTGCGTGACAAGGCAGCACGCTACCTTGAGACCACAGCGGCAGATGCAATCTTTTCATAAATTGGTGTAAGTTTCTATCTTCAACTGTTTACCCGTATGTAATTGAAAATAGGGAATGTGAGTGGTCTACCCAGTAAATTTCCAATCAGTTTTTGTACAGTCTCACCTCCATGACTCTCTAGTGAGTGTATAACTTGTGTTTTGCTAGTTAACAAAATTTTTTCTGCTTAAACCCTTCCAAGAAATTTTAGTTAAATTAATACATAACAATGTATCACACATTCATTTTTTATTCCATGCCCCAAAAGTCTACAATTCAACATCATCGCCCTATTATCATGTCCTCCTTTCAAAAAAAGGTCAATTCCAAATATGCCTCCATCCATCTCTATCCTCCCATGCCTTTCTAATTTTTCCCAGTCATATCCCCTTACCTGTAAGTTTTTCCTCACTTAACTATCCGTCTTTCCCGTGGTCGTTTTTCCTGTACCTTGAGATAACATTATTTGTCTGCAGCAATTGGTTTCAAATAAAATGACTATTTTACATATTAACTTACTCATCGACACCATCAAATTTGAAGTTTGATAGTCATGCAGACATAAGCTTTCCATAATCCTTATCCTGAAGTAATGTTTTCCAGTTATTCTCTATATAAATCATCTTTCTCAAATCGTGCTTAATATTACTCGTCCATCTCATGCTTGACCTACGAACTGGGTGCTTTCCTTCTGGTTTTTCTACAAGAAGTTTCTGTGCCTTTCTTTCATTCCCTGAACAAGAAGGATTTATTTAATTCCTGTATTAATATTTCCTACAAGAAGCTTCCATGCACATCTTTCATTCCCCACTTGTGCCACATGAATGGGGAATGAAAGATGTGCATGGAAGCTTCTTGTAGGAAAACAAGAGGGAAAATGCCCAGTTGGTAGACTAAGAATGAGGTGGGAGAATAACATTAAATATGATTTGAGAGAAGTAGATTATACAGGGGATGATTGGAAAACATTACCTCAAGATAGGGATGTATGGAGAGCTTATGTCTGTGCAGCCATGAACCTCTGGGTTCTATAGTGTCAGTGAGTTAGTTATTAATATTTTTGGCGCATCACTACTATAGAATGTCCTAACATTTCATGTTTTTAGGAACAAGATTTAAACATTTGCCATGGATCTCCTGAAGTAGTTCCTCCTGGAGATCAAATGGAGACATTTTTTTTCCAGGATATTTTGTACCAATAGAATCTAAAGTCCAGCCGCTGGATCTCCGGCTCTTACGTTTAGGTTGTATGAGGGGTAAAAAGAGAAATTTGCCCTCTACTGCCAATAAGGGAAAGTTGAGTGTGAGTGGATGTCTGCCACAACCAATCACTGCTCTTGATGCTGCTATAGTGCGCTTGTAATGTTTGAAATTGCTGAGATGTCGTCAGCAGTATTTCTGCTAACGGCATACATAAAGTGGCCCCTCCCACTGAATATCCATATCGGCAACACTGTCGTGGAAACGTCAGAGACGGAGACTCAGTAGCTGGACTATACATCTGCATTTCTTGATGATTGTATTTTTATGGTGACTATTTAACTCATGTCGCAAATGGTAGTCAATGACCAATCACATTTCAATAAATTCTGTTTTACACCAATGACAGTCGTGTTTCACCTCGCTCTTTATCGATTTCTCTTTATCAGCTCCTGCTTTTGTGATAAAGAAAGCTCCTCCTTTTTTAATATTCTGAACAGGTTAGACCATTATTGTTCTCCAACAAATACATTGAATATAGCAAATAATGAATAGATTCAGTGATTTTACTGAGTTGTTTATTCAAAATATAAATGATTAACCTATAATGTTGATTATAATAGTTTGATGTGTTTCATTATTTCTCCACTAGAGTGCATTCTTACAATATTGCGATCCTATTTGGCAATAAATAATATGATTGAGTTGCAGTGAATATACATAACCTCACATTTCTAATTTGTTTTCAAACATTGCCGTTTACATTAAATATATAATTATTTTAAAACACCGGTAACTATATTCAAATAATTATTTTTTAGTAAAGAGCTTAATTTTATTTGTTAAATAGTCCTAACAAATGCCACTCTTGATTTCCAAATTCTCTAGATAAATTGGAAATCACTTGTGGCATTACTTATGAAAAATTGTCAGTAGTTAGAGAATATACATATCAGTGGCATAACTAAGAGGTGGGGCCAAGTTTCGCCCAAAGAATTGAGTATGATTTGGTTTTCCAGAAAATGTACAAATTATATCACAAATGCAAAAAAAAAATACTTTTCCTGCATTACGATGAATAAAAGATTGCACAAGGACAACCATGTCAAGCACAACACTTTTTAATTTAGAATTTCCCTCCATCGAGAGGGAAAAATATTGAGAGTTGTTGAAGGACCAATGATTAAGTTGAGGAAAATATAGGGGATGGCATCCCGGAAAATATTTAGGCTGATTTTTTAAATCTATAAACTTATAATTTACTAAAGCAATATTGCTAGAACCATATATAGTCATTTTTTGTCAAGTTGTTTTTGAGACTCTCATTCTATATACTGGTACAATACACAGTACATAGCTTCTTTATGGAAGCTCCTATAAAAGTGAGTCCCCTCCTTTTTCCAACTAAAGCACTGGAAGGATGCATTGTCAGTGTTCAACATGTTTGTTGAAATCTCGATGACTTTAGTTCATCTTATGAAACATTTGTACATTAATTACTATATTTTTTTAATGTTAAGTAAGACTTAAATAAGAGAATGAGAATTGACAGCAGCATTGTCAGGAGATGGGGCAAGTGCTTTCTAAACTCTGTAATATTTGGGGCTACGAAAATAATTAGTCTCGCTATGCCTCTGATATTTTTATAATGATTTTTTCATTTATCAGGTAAGTCAAAGTGGAATTATTAATATTATAATGAATATATATATATGTGTGTGTGACATGAAAAGAAAAATATATACTTGAATGGGGATTTGAACCCAGACCTCTGAATTGATACTTCAGTGCACTGCCAGTTACTCTATCCAAGCAAATCTAGTACAAACATTTTTTTATATGTATTCTCTATTACGAGAGGTAGCAAGAACTCGGTCTCACTGCCCTCTAGTAGCCACTATAACACGTAAGCAAATTAAAGAGAATTTTTACTTTATAGCAGTGACACAAACATGTATATAATTTAAAAATGCCTTTAAAATTTAAGGTTGTATAGCATCCATTTTTTTTTATTATTTACATTTAATGACGTGAAATGGGTGCTAGGAAAGAAATTCCAACCCAACATTTACTTTGATAATTGAGAAAAATCAGGAAAAAAAAGGTCAGGTTGGTCAGCAGCAGAATTTGAACTTGGGGGACCTCTCTAATTAATCTCAACGCTATCTCTTGAACCTTGTTCAGATATTATATCATCTTCCACATTAGTACAAGGCCTGATAGTCTGTTATGATTTCAAGGTCGGATTTTCAATCCATCTCTCCCTCGGGGAACGCATATATCCTTTTCCATGTGGGTGGTAGTTGAGCATGGCTTTGAGATTGTTCTTGGATGTATTTATGTTATACATGAGTTTTTCAATTGTACCTCACTGGCTGCTTTAAGATGAAAGTACTGTACCTATTTTTCATTATCTGTAACACAGTATTGGCACTGCTAACATTTTACAAAGGCATATTCATTGGTACTGTACTATGAAAGGTTTCACATATTTAATTACTGGTATTCTCTTTTTTTTTTACTTACTGGTATGGATTTCATCAGTAATATCTGTACATCATCGAAAAAATTGTACCCTAGGATAAAAAAAAAAAAAAGGCTATTCTATGCTAGAATTCCACAATCCACATAGAATCCTCTATTTGTTTTTTCTATATTGATCTCAATATAGCAATTTTCGCCTACAATGTTTATATTATGTACTGAATATCATTTTCATTAGTTGCTAAAAAAAGTTGTCTGCAAAAAGTAGTTCATCAACGGTGTCGATTTATAAATTCCAATTGATCGGGATAGATATTAATCAACCCACGATAAGAAACCGGAAGTCCATTTTTGCCAATTTAATTGACGTAAACTGTTTCTCTATGTTGGCGACACTGTGAAATTATTTTTTAGTTTGTGATATTGAAACAAATCTAATTTGCAGATTATTTACCTCTTTTAATCGAACAATAGTAACATATAATCCTTTGTAATTAAAACATACTAAATTTAAATATGTAATTAATTTAAATTTAATTTGTTTCACAATATTTTGATTTGAAAATTAATTTTTAAACTTTCCCGCTTTTTTCTTATAGATATCATTTGTCAATTTGTGCTTGTTTGGCTTCCGAGAGTTTCGCCACATTCGTTTTTATATAAAGGTTCCGCTATAGTGTTGTTGGATTCTGGTTTTCAGTAGTGAATTACAGTAATTTGTAAGTTCATAGTTTTGGATTTTAAATCTGGGGCACGGAGCACGAATCCTTGTCTGGGGAGAATTAATAATTTGAACGCAGATTATTGCAATTTATATAGCGGTAGTAAGTGGATTGCATGTGAAAATTATTTTATCGTTTGTTATTTGTACTAGAGGATTTTGCCTTCTCAATAATGTCTTTCAATTCTTGTAAAGAAACTGAAACTATCAATTTCAGTATGGTGACACCAGTTTGTTTTCTCTAGATCGAGTAATTTTTAAATGAAGTTTAATTGCACTCGACTGTTAGGCTATTTAAATAAATTGCAATGTGAAGTTATAACCTAAGTCAATTAGGGATTCGTTCTATTTCTTTGCACATATTTTATAACGGTTCAGATAAGTTGAGTTTGATATATTTCAAAGTAGTAAAAAAAAAAAGTAAAATTTTGTAGGATAATCTGTCTTGAACCTGATATGCGAAAGAATTAAAGTTACTGCAAATAGAATAATTATTGTGGAAGTGTAACAATTGATGTCAAGTGGTATAACAAATACAGGGACTAGATAGTTGGATCTGACTTCAGTGTCAAGAGTGTCAGCACAACATACAATACTATTATATTTTGGCAAATGACACCTATTAAAATTGGGCTGAACTTTATAGTGTGACATTGTATGATTTTCCATAGAATATTCTGGCTTAAGTCTAGTATTTATTGTTCACAATACTCCATACATTATTCTTATGCTACTGTTGCATTACACACATTACTTTTTGTAATAACTAGGGCTAGGATTTGTATGTACTAAAAGTTAAGATTGCAACATAGTATAATGAGAAGTTAGACTTAGGACTCTCTTTTGTTTTGATTTCACATATAAACAGTTGTATAGTATAATGAGAAGTTAGACTTTTGACTCTTTTATCGTGTTTCACACACAAACAGTAGAAAATATATACTATTTGAATTGTAGTCTTATCGGCTGAGGTCCAGAAATGGGTGCACACAATTTTACACTTACATTCTTATGCCACTGATGCACTAAACACTTTTCAACCATTTATAATGTTTCGTACTATTTTAAACATTTTGGAACCATTTTATAAACATTTCTAACAATTTTTTAAATATTTATAAATTACGTGAATATTGTGCATCGGGTCCACCGCTGTGGTCTTGAGGTAGCGTGCTGCCTTGTCATGCAGCGGGCCCGGGTTTGATCCCCGGTCGCGGCAGTTTTCCTGGGTGAGGTTTTTATCGGGGTTTTTCCTCACCTGTAAGACAAATGTCAGGAAAATTTTAAGGCCCAAACGGTCCCTGAAATCATATGGCCATCATCATCGTTATCATCATTCTTCACCAGTGTGGAAAGCAACGGGAAGTTACCACACCTACACAATTCCCTAGTAAAGCTGCAAGCATAGTATGAAAATGCTATGATTGCAGTGAAGGACCTGCCTTCGGGCAGAATTACTATGGATGGATTGTGCATCGGGTTCTAGAGACATGGAAATGCTTCATGTAATATCTGCTTGGTGGCTCTCAAATCGGAGTAACCAACAATTAAAAATAATTTTAAACCATATTTAGTATTAATGTACGTAAAATTAGTTTGTAGTTTATATAATATGCATGTAAATTGTTTTGTTAGGTTAGGAAATGGGAAGTTGGTTTATGTCCATTTTTTTTAGTAATTGGGAATAAATAATATGCATGTAAATTGTTTTCTTAGGTTAGGAAATGGGAAGTTAGTTTACATCCATTTTTTTTAGCATTTGGGAACTTATTCTCAAAGTTGGTTAATGCTGACTTCAGAGCCATCTACCGGAAGCTACATTAACCATTACAGCAACTCGTGCATGCACACTGCGATTCTGTGGAACTTACAAGAATTCGTATGCACCCTTTTCTAGACCTTATCCATCTTATTTTTTATTAGATAAAAATCCTAGCCCTAGTAATATTTTGCAACAATTCTTTAAACATTTCTTATGATTTTTAATTATTTATATAATTATGCGAATATTGTGACTGGAGTTCTACTGAAATGCAAATGCTTAATGTAACTTCTGCTAGATGACTCTGAAATCGGTGTTACCAACCTTTACAATTAATTCCAAACCATATTTTGAGAAATTAATTTCATTTTGTTAGGTTTCGGTGGTGCAAATTAGTGTATACAAGATTAGTTTGTAGTTTATTAAATAATATGCATGTAACTTGTTTTGTTAAGAAATGGGAAGTTGGTGTATGTCCATTTTTTTATAAACATTTGGGAATTTATTGCAGTAGTTGGTGACACCGATTTCAGAGCCATCTAACAGAAACTAAATTAAGCATTAGAGCATCTTGTGCATGTGCACTGAGATTCTGTAAAACTTCGAAAAATTTGTGATTCACAAATACTAGACTTTTTCCGAACATTCCTATGCCATTGTTGCATTGCATACTTTAGCATTTGTAATAACATTTTGGGAGAAACTGCACTTTATGCCTCACCATGGATTTGTCTGTAAGTCCTGCAGAAAAGTAGTGTGCATGCTCAAGGTTATGAACTTGTTCTATAGATGGCAGTATTATCTGTGCAATAGGTGTGACCAACATTTGCAGTAAATTCTCAAACAAACTTTTAAAAAATGGATATACATTAACTTGTAATTTCTTAACCTTATACTTCTTCTTCGACTTTCCCCCACTTACACGTTTGCCGTCTTCAGTTTCCATTTATTTCTATCATTCCAATCTCCTCCTTCCAAATTCCTATCATCCATTATAGTTCTAACATAGGTTTTCCATTTCCATCTTGATCTGCCACATTTATTTCCTCCAGGGGTGACCATTGTATATATTTTTTGATAATCTTTCATTTTCCAATTTCTGAACCTAACAAAAGTAAATTATTTACATATTATTTCAATAAACTATAAACTAATTCTGTGTATACTAATATATCCTCTCTTAACCTAACAAAATAAAAAGTATTATTGCATTTTCTTGTCCTGTGCCATTGCCGAGTAGTTAGAGGAAATGTCATGGCACAGAGCTATGGGACTAGCACTGGTTTGAGTCTCCATGGGGGAAGAAATTCTCTCATGGAATTTCGGCCAGTATGGGACTGGTATCCACCCAACATTGTGAGGCATTTGTGGTAGCTACAATAAATAGTGGCTTCAGGTTGAGAAAACCAGCTATAACGGCTGGGGACCTGACATGCTGACCACATGTCACCCCTACACTGGCTGGATGATCGTCTACCTCAGTGATTAACATTTGTAGATGTGAGAACGGCTGGTAGACCAAGGGCCTTCTAGGCCTGTCACGCCATGGGGTTTAGTTTTAGTGCAATTTCTCATTGTATATGTGGTCATGCTGGGTAACACAGATTGTCCTGCCATCTGTTGACAAAGCCTTACACATGCGCACTATAGTTATGTAGAATAAATTATTGAGAGATTTTGCTTAAATAGATAAATGTTTAAGAATTATAAAAAAATTATGAATCGTTAGAAAATGTTAAAATAGTAGGAATGTTAATAGAAATGGAAAAAGTAAATATTGCAACAGTGTCATGTGAATATTGCATGGAGTAGCATAGTGAGAACCAATCTATAGTTGAGTCACATTTCATACTATTTTAAACATTTTGCTACGATTCTTAAAACAAATTTTACAATTAGTAAATATTTATTTATGAATGCAAATTATGCAGTTTATCTCTCAATGAAGTTCTACAGAATCGCAAAGTACATGCGTGAATGCTTAATGTAACTTCAACTAGATAGCAGGATATACGGTATCTGTGAAATCAGTGTGACCAACATTCACAATCAATTCAAAAACTTTTAATAAATTCACTTAATTTTGTTAGGTTCAGATGGGACAAGTTAGTGTACACCAGGTTAATTTATAGTTTATTTAAATAATATGCATGTTATTTATTTTGTTAGGTTAGGAAGAAGGAAGTTGGTTTACATTTATTCCTTATAAACATGTTTGGGAATTTATTGTGAAGGTTGGTCATGTCGATTTCACATATATATCCTGCCACCTGGTGGAAATTATATTATGCATTTGCGAATGCGCACTATGGTTATGTAGAACTTAGAAGAATTCATAGAGCAAGTGAACCTCATACCAAAGTTTCTCCTAAAATTATGTTTAAATGCATAAATATATGCCTTGTATGGCCATGCCTAGAAAGTTTCTAACATTTCTTGTGGAGATTATGTGTTAATTGTAATTAGTAAGTGTACAGTCACCAAACCAGTGCGTCATATTTCAGTTCATTCATTCTCAATTACGTGTATCCAGCCATAGCTGATGACACAAGTCCGTTGCATACTTATGCTACAAGTTGCAATGGGGCTGCATTTGAACATGCAGCTTATGTGGGCAAAGAGTTATAGGAAAGACAGAAATGAACCCTTTGGCCTCGAATACTCTAATATCATCAGGGTCGAAGAAAACAAGAGGTCAGGCAAGGAGACTGGATAGGAAAGTAAAAAGAGGGGTCTGTTACTAGAAAAGGAAGAAATACCGGATTGGTTAAAGATAGAAGTAAGGAGCAAAACACAAGTAAAAGGAAGCAATGTTTTGCTCAGCTTGGGCACCTTGTGGTCGCCATCCACATATCCCCTAAATGGGGACCCCTGAGGAGGTCATATTTCAATAAAGTTATTATATTTTAAAATAGAAACATTTGTCATTTTATAAATTTTTTTTTTTTCAATGCCCCAGGTTATCTCGACATTTCTGGTGTTCTTTCCTGGCATTGGCGTAATTGTATCTGTAGTTGGGGCACCTAGAAGGCAGAGTTACGCTGCCCCGATGATATGATAGCTGATGATGATAGTGGTGCACCAGGAGAGTTCTTAATCCTAAACTTAACCTAAATTGTAGACCATTGGCAACCACAGGAATAATTTCCTTTAAGAAAAAAATTCCTATGGTTTAACCAGAAATCGAACCTGGGACCACATGAACAGTAGTCAGAAACGCTGACCACTAGCCCATGGGGCTGTATTAATTCCATGCCATTTCCTGTACTTTGTACATCATTTTTTCCCTTATGACATTTCTCTGAGATCTCTTGGATAATGTAACTTCTAAAATCTGTCCTAGCCCCCATATTTTTAAAAATAAAGTGATGCAACTAGTGCAAGAAATGGAATAAGTGCAGCAAAATTACCAAACATTTTCAGAAAATGTCATGCAGATTTTTTTTCTAAATTCATTGTTTATTTGTTAAGTTTGAGGATGCTACAGAGAGATGGCTATGATGGAAACACACACAATGTTACAGTGTTGGTAAATCACATCTGAAATCCTGTGTTGAACATACAGAAGGAAAATATAACCAAATTTGGGCTGAACAGCAATGACTAAATTCACATGGACCACTAAACATATTGATAGTTATCACTTGTTGCCATCATGTCTAATTATTTTAAAATACAATAGGAAGTAACATTAAGAGGTTTATTTAATAATTAAAACATTTTGTCTATTCATTCTTGCCTCTTACAGTTGTTTTTGTTGAACATATGTTTCAGGACTTCTTAGCCCCATCGTCAGCGATTACAGACTGAATTTTCTCTCATGTTGATTCTTGATTCCTGCTCTCTCTGCCTCTGGTCTAATGAATTGACTGATCTGCAGTGGCTGCTAATGTTTGGTCAGAAAAACACAAAATAGATGTAAACAAAAATTATTAAAACAGTTAGAAAACAAAAATGAACTCACCATATGGGAAAAAAAATTTACATACAGAAGAACAAGGAAAGAATTATGAATTTTGAAATTCCCGGAGAAAGGAACCTCATTGGTAAATTCATTGGACCAGAGGCAGAGAGAGCAGGAATCAAGAATCAGGGCCGACAACATGAGAGAAAATTCAGTCTGTAATCGCTGACGATGGGGCTAAGAAGCCCTGAAACATATGTTTGACATAAACAACTATAAGAGGTAAGAATGAATAGACAAAATGTTTTAATTATACCTAATTATGTTTACACTATAGCAAAATGTTTAACGTGGTTATCAGTGAATTATTATATATACTTTTCTCCAAAACATGAGAACCTTGGTTCCAGGAAATAGCTTGACCCTCGCCCCTTCTCTTTTGAGCTCTAAATTCCATTAACAAAAGGCAACCCTTTTTGTTGTAATCCTTAAAAACCAGTGAACAAAAGATACACACGTCTTTGTCAGGGCAACTCCTTACAGGTTTTTCAATATCTCCAAACTGCCAAGGACCCTCCAACATACCAAGACGTGGCAACAAATCAGGCGATCCCCCAGCGATGCCCCCAATCGTGGCCCGTAAGCGTAACAATACTAAAACCTTGACTTTAAATATGACAGCAGCAGCGGCCGACCTTATCATCTCTCTACCACCGGAGGACTCACCACATAATAGTGGAAGGACCCCCATTGATTCTGAGATGGAGAACCAGCGCCCTAGCATAAAACCTCCTTCCCTGCTGATTCGACGGGAATACTCATTGCAAATGGCAGCTGTGAACGGTGAGTTCAAAGACGAGCCTAACACATTCATTTGCGAATTAACTAGGCTCACTACAAGGGTTAGGCCAACTTCAATGTCGACCTATTACAAATACAAACAGCTGCTGCTGCAATGTAAAATTCCTCACTGCGAAGGAACCAATAAAAGTCAAACAGGCACCAAGAAATTTGTCATTAAAGGCATCGACCCCATCAGAGATCCAAGAGGACCTGACAGGTCTCAGGTTTGAGGCTCTGACGGTGGTCAATATGACTTTTGGAAGGACCAAAGGTCTGCTGCCAATGTTCTTGACAGTCTTGGTAGATGGACCCACAGTCTGCGATGTCCTCAATCTCAAAAAGCTCTATTATTACAAAGTAAAAATAGAGCTTTATAGATGTGCAGCAAAAGCGGCGTCTAAACAGTCTCAAGCGGTCCCAGTCGAGTCCGCTCCTGCCGACTTGAGACAAATACTTCAGACAGAGTAGAGCCAGCTGCTCATCCATATGAAGTCCCCAACCACACCCCAATTGTGACAAATATCTCAGCTAGAGTTGAGCCATCTGCTCCTCTGCCTGAAAATAAAACCTCTATCAGGACAACAAAGAAAAAAAATCCCGGCCATGTAGGACATGGAAAACAAAGGGCTCACCAATATAGGACCTGTGCGGGTTCGAACCCCAACACGAAAATAAACACGCTCACGCCAGCACTCAGACTGCTATGCAAGCGATCTCAGAAGCTAACATCAGCACTCAGACTGCTGTGATAGCGAAAACAAAAGTGAGAAGAGTTCAAACCTCTTACGCGTACCTAGCAGGGCAAATCTTAGATATTATGATGAACTTCTGTTAGCTGAATGGCCCTTTATGGCATTTGGCCTCAATATAGACTACGAAAGAAAAACAGTAGAACTAGTATACAGTGACTACACTCCAAAGCCAACTAGAGAAAAACTTATATACTCCTAGACCAAAAGTTCTCCAAATGTTGATTTTGCCGGCTATACGCCTAACAACTGAAGAAGCTGATGCTTTCGACATTAACTTCATTAACTTATAACTTTTCCAAATTTTTATTCTAAATTTATTTATAAATCTAAATTAAATTATACATTTTCATAAACTCAAGCCACTCTGCTAAGGTTTTTGGTGGTTTCCCTTAGCGCTAAGACAAATGTCGTAGTGGTTCCCTAGTGTCCACCAGTAAACTATAAAATCCCATAATCAATTTCTAAACTAATTTTTTATTTTTCAAAATTCAAAATTATTAGCAAAATTAACTATCAGCTTTACCAGAGAAGGGTCATTTCTTATTGGAGGGGGGACTCCATGGGGGGGGGCATCCTTGCCTCCTTGGGGCTCGGGCATCGTCCGCGGTGACAGTTTTCCTCTTGGCATCATCATCATCTGTGCAGAACGACGAGAGAAGCACCAGCACTGTGCATCTCTTCCCTGGACTTAGTTGTGGATCACAAACTGTCATTCGACTGTGGTACTCTATCTGAAGCTTGGATGTTCTTTAATTAATGACAGCTTAAATTTAAATTCTTCGTAATACTTATATTAATTCGGGCTGAAGAGGGCATCCATAAGTCCCTAAAACAGCCTGGAAGTGGTGGATTCTCTGCATAAGGGAAATTTTTGCATCTCCAATCACACACACATACACACTTTTAGAAACAGCACAATGTCATTGTTAACCCGGAGGGTTGGTCCAGTCATTGATAGCTGCCATGAGCCAGTGGTGTGAGGTAAGGTCCTCATGTTCTGAAATATACTATACCTGGCTTAACTTGGCAAAAGAGAGAGATATAAATCTTCTAAGTAGATTGCGATTTCGAGACCTTAACGGTCTCATCTTCAGTACAATCTTGGCGACTGATGTTATGTCGATCGGAAGGAACACTTCTTCTTCCCTCTGTTGGTGAACCGATGAACCTCTGGTTCAAGCCAAAATTTGCAGGAATTTCAAAGTTCATAAGTTTTCCTTTGTTTTTCTGAATGTGGATTTTTTCCCAAACTGTGAGTTCCTTTTGTTTATCTATTTGTTTAATTAGACTGGCTTTTGATTCAATTAAATGTTTTTCGGATCAAGCATGAGCAGCTACTGCTGACTTTTCCACTTCTCCATTTTTGACATTTCTAAGATGTTCTATCACCCTTGTTTTCAAATTTCTTTTTGTTTTTCCAATGTAAATTTTGTCACAATCCCTGCATTTGATCTGATAAATTCCTGATTTGTTTTCTTCTTCAATTCTTTCATTTTTATTGGGTTTTAATTATCCTATTAAGGCTGTATTCGTTTAACTTGTTTTGTGCTGAAGAGGAATCAGCAATAGTATTGTCAAAGGAATTAACAATGAATTAGAATTTTACATAAATCTTACTTAAAAATCGTTAAAAACACTTTTCTTAAATTCCAGTACTTTTGGGCAGATTAGATTGTGATTTAGGTAGGTTAGCTATCATTTAGTTAATGTTATGAATGTACCCGGGTGAAATTTCTGATAATAGTGAGTAATCTGTTATCTAGAGCATCTTAATTTTTTTGTAATAATGAAAAAATTGCACGAGTGTGTGACGATTCCTTTTTTTATATTGGCAAATTTTTTATTGGTTGGCTATTCTGTTTCCCCTATGTAAACGGCCATCAGACAGTACATATGAGCATATTGATCGATACATGTATGTTGCTATGATAATGATTTCTAGTTTATGTTGACTACTCATTTAATTTCAATGCATTTTGAGAAAAAAATTATGTATATATATATACACTACTAAAATGGTATGGACACGTAAGAAGAAGAAGAATGCAGGGTGGAAGACTACCAAAGGCTGTCTATGCATGGAAAATTGAAAGAAGGAGCAGAAAAGGAAGACCAAGCACAACCTGGAAGAATAACATTAAAAAATCAGTGAGGAAATTTGGTGTAACAGATGAAGACACAGAAGACAGAGAACGATGGAGAACTTTAATTAAGGGGAATTTGTGGTTGTTTGTTACAAACTGATAGTCCATAAGTCCGTAGTCATTTATGTATCTTTTTAAAAATTTATGTTAATTACTAAGATTGGTTGGAGAAAACCCTCAATGGTGAGGAAAATTCTCAAAATAAAAATACACTACTAAAAAAATAGAGTAACATGTGTTTAAACCAAAGCCACAAAATAAATGTTGAAACAGTTTAATTTTTGAGAGTCAGATGTTTTGATTTCAAGTATTGTTTAAAACTAGATTGCAGATATTTGGGTTTTATTAATTTTTCTTTGAATAATTTGGTAAAGTTACAAGAGTTGCTGAAACCTAAGTGAGCACTCATTGAGGTTTTTTTTAAAAACAGGTTTGAAGTATAATGGTAGAAAATTATTTGTATTCACTAAAGCTAATACAGAGCAATGAGAGATCTAAATGAAACGCCAGTTGCACGAGCAGTTTCGTTAATCGGAGATAACCGGTCCATTTGCCATATCTCTAGGATTCATGATGTCAGTCCTTCCGTCATCCATAGGCTGTGGAGGTGATATAGAGAGACACATGGATACAAGAGGCAGGCTGGGCAAGACCGTAAGATGAAGACTACAGGGGTACAGGATAGATTTTTTGTCCTATCAGCTTTGTGCAGACAAACATCTACAGCTAGAGATCTACAAAATGATTTATGAACAGCAACTGGGGCAGTAATTTCTAATCAGATTGTAAGAAATAAACTGAGAAATGCAAGTTTGAGATCTAGAATTACCTTTAAAACAACTCATTTAACACGTCAGCACAAAGAACCCTGGCTGCGATTTGCTCAGAATAATGTCAACTGGCAGCTCTGCCAATGGAAGGGTGTTAGATTCACGGACAAATCAAGATTTCGTTTAACGAGTTCTGATGGTCTTACATGTGTATGGAGATGTCCTAGTGAACATTTTGATCCAGCCACAATTATTGAACATGAGAGATTTGGAAGTGGTTTGTTATAGTTTGGGCTAGGATTACTATCGAGTCTCAGACAAAGCTTGTCATTGTCCCATAGTGCATGAATGCTGATGTTTACATTAATGACATTATCCTTCAACATGTCGTACCCTCTTATGGTGTAAATCCTAATTTTCTTCTAATGCATGATAATGGTAGATGTACAGCACAGGCTACCAGAAGATGTCCTGCAAGAATGCCAAATTTAGGTGATGGACTGGCTTGCATTCAGTCTGGACCTCAATCTGATTAAGCATATGTGGGATAAGCTGGAAAAACTTGTTTGTAAGCGTCCTTCTCTGCCACAGAACCTGGAAGAACTTTGAAATGCACTCACCGAGGAATGGCGGAGAATCTCACTAGTTTCTGTAAGAAGGGTTCTATGAAGCATGCCTCGTAGGTGTAATGCAGTGATTGAAGCTTGTGGAGGACACATTAAGTACTGAGTGTTGAAATAACTATGAAATAATAAATCTCAAATTTCCACTTTGTTTTCTGTTACAAATGATAATTTGTTTGTATTTCTAATACTGTGCAATAAAATAATGTTTGAATGTCTATTCCAATTTTATATAAATTTTCAATTCATAATTTAAGAAGTTAAAAAATTAAATTGTTTTAATATTTATTTTGTGACTGGTTTAAACATTTGTTTCTCTAATTTCTTTTAGTAGTGTGTATATATGTCTAATGAAAAAGTTTATTATAAATCTAAAAATTATTTTGTATACATAATTATAGATTGTCCACAGCTGTGGTCTCGAGGTAGCACGCTGCCTTGTCACACAGCGGGCCCGGGTTCAATCCCTGGTCGGGGCAGTTTTTCTGGGTGAGGTTTTTATTGGGGTTTTTCCTCACCTGTAAGATAAATGTCAGGAAAACTTTAAGGCCCAAACGGTCCCCGAAATCATATGGCCATCATCATCATCATCATCATCCATCACCGTTGTGGAAAGCAACGGGAAGCTACCACACCTACAATTCCCTAGTAAAGCTGCAAGCATAGCGTGAAAATGCTATGATTGCAGTGAACGACCTGCCCACTGGCAGAATTACTATGGATGGATTATAGAATTGTTCACTGCTGTGGTCTAAGCGATAACATCATTTCCTCAGAAGCAGCGGGGCCGAATATGATTCCCAGCCTGAACATTTTCCAGTGCGAGATTATTTTGGGAGTTTTCCTCATCTGTAAGACAGATATCAGGAAATTTTAAGGCCCAAATGGTCTCTGAACATCGTCTGTTCATTGTTACATTTACTTAATTAAATAAATAATATCTTAGTGTTAATTCCTAAAAAGTTAACATTAATAGCTATTTGAACTGGTTTAACATACTATAAAAGTATCCAGTTGATTTTAATTGTTCAACTGGGATACATCCCTTATTAGAATGCAGGTATGTGAAATGAGGTGATAGGAATATCAAAATTGAACATTTCATCCCTCCTTTGATATCTATATCCCATAGCAGGCTGGTGTCATCATGCACAGAAATCTAATTCAGATGTGCTTAATTTCTTTGTGAATGTTAAATGACAAGGAAAGCGAATACGAACACTGTGAGCTGATGTTTCCATTAAGCACAGTGAGATTTTTTCTAAGTCCCAGGTAGACACTATGCGCATGCGCCAACAGGTTATTTTTAAAATTATTTCCCACTATTTACAATAAATTTTACATTTTTTCTAATGATTACTCAACATATTTTTCTGTGATATTCAACTATATATGTAACATGAAGACGTGGCAGCCATATTGATTTTAACGAATATTCTGTACAACAGTGCACTCAACATAGAGTATGTACTTTAGAATTTCAGAACTTACTATTTATTTTTGGACATTACATTCTTTCACAAGTTAGAGTGCTTAAATTGCATTAGGTTAGCTTTTAGGTTGGTCTTTCACAGGTTAGAGTAGTTTAATTGCATTAGGTTAGCTTTTAGGTTTGTTAAATAGCATGTATAATGTTGGCTGCATCACGATATTCCATAGAGTAAACTGCTTCACATTTGTTGGCACATGCGCATGGTGTCTGCCTGGGACTTAAAAAAAAATTCTCACTGCACTTAATGGAAACATTATCCCACACTGTGAATTACTATGTCATTACTGTTAAATGTCCTGTTAACAGAAGTTTTAACTTTTTTGATGTTATTTTGAAACTTGTTTCTTTTCAACAGTTGTATATAAAAATATAAATTAAGAATAAATCCTTTTGACATACTCAAATTTTCAAATCAAATCTAGAAATAAATTGTTACTATATAAGTAAGTTCTGCTGGCACTATGAGATCTACATGTCAACAGCATTTCTCAATTTTAAAAATGCAGCATAAGTTGTTTTTATTTAAAACTTGAAAGATTCAAAATGTAATACTGTATATTGTAATTAGTTTTATTGTTAATATGGTTGGTATCTAATGTTGAGCACTTGATAATGAAATCATTCGCTATAAATAAAAAGTTTCTCTCCTAGCATTGGCATAATTGTAATCCATTTCTTAGATTGGGGCACCTGGAACGCGGAGTTACGTTACCCCGATGGTATGATGGGTGGTAAATGATAGTGAAGTGCCGGGAGAGTTCTTAACCTAAATTCCAGACCATAGGCAACCACAGGAATAATTCTCTTTAAAGAAAAATTTCTATGGTTTGACCAGGAATCGAACACGGGACCTCTTGAATAGTAGTCAGGAACGCTGACCACTAGCCAAGAGGCTGGTCTTTTTTTTATGCCTGAGTAAAAAACTTGTTTTCTACACCAACTAAATTTTGTAAAAAGTGTAATAATTTATTTTTTGAAAAGAAAAATTAACGTTTGAACCGGGAATCGAACTGCAGACTTCCGATCCTGTACATTGGTGTGCAGCCCAATACACCATTCCAAACACGGCACAAACGCCAACATTTCTTTCCACTTACACAATTCTCTGTCTAACTGAAACATGTTAAAATAAATATAAACTAAAAATATTAAGCTTTACTGCTTAAAAGTAATGTAAAATTCTCGTTAAAAATACTTCAAATAGAAGTCATCTGATGGCATTGTTGATAGTTCCTGCTACCTGTCTTTGGACATTAGAGAATTGTTTAAGTGGAAAGAAATGTTGGCATTTGTGCCATGTTTGGAATGGTGTAGTGGGCTGCATACCGATGTATAATATCAGAGGTCCGCGGTTCGATTCCTGGTTCAAACGTTAATTTTTATTTAAAAAAAAATTAATTTGTCCAGGACTGGAACATCATTGATGTTAGATCAGTTAGAGGGACAGACTGGAATTCAGATCATCATCTGGTCAGGGTGAAAATCAGACAACGGCTATCGCTTATGAGAGGAACAAACGCTAAAGATGATTCTGTAAAATATGAATTAAAAAACTTGAAAAATGATGAAATGCGGCAAGAATACCAAATCAAAATTGCTAATAGATTTGAAATACTGGAATCTTCAGATGACAATGTGGCAAACGAAGAAGAAACTGATATAAATAAAGAATGGGAGGCTATGAGAGATACTATTAAATTGTCAGCATCAGAAAGCATTGGTTGTTTAAAAAAGAGGCAAACAAGAAATGGTTTGATGAGGAATGTGCCGACATTGTAAAGAAAAGAAAGCTAGCAAAAATGAAATGGTTACACGAGCCAAATGAAGTAAATTTAGAGCAATTGGGTAGTGTTAGACGGGAAACCACCAAGTTACTAAAGAGTAAAAGAGGGAATATTTGAGAGAGAAGATTAATGATCTTGAAATGAATGCAAAAATAGGAACATTAGAGAATTATATCAGGGAATTAGTATAGAGAAGAAAGGGTTTCAGGCTAGAACAAACATAATTCGGAATGAAAATGGGGATATGATTGCAGATTCCAAGAGTATATTAAATAGATGGAAAAGTTATTTTAATCAGCTATTAAATGTACATACAGAACAGGACATTGAGGAGGATAAGTTACAGACAGCGGAAATGCTAGTCGCAGAGCCAAGTGCATTAGAGGTTGAAATGGCAATTGAAAAATTGAAGATGTATAAAGCATCAGGTTCAGATGAGATCCCAGCAGAACTGATAAAATCAGGGGGAGAAAAATTGATGGACAAGATACGCTGTTTGCTTAGTATGATTTGGGAAAAAGAAGCTCTTCCAGATGAATGGAAGGAATCAATTATCGTACCAATTTATAAGAAAGGAGATAAAACTGATTGCAACAACTATAGGGGCATCTCATTACTTTCAACTTCGTACAAAATTCTAACAATATATTAGTAAGCAGACTTACTCCCTATATTGATGACATTCTAGGAGATCATCAATGTGCATTTAGAAGAAACAGGTCTACAACAGATCAGATTTTTAGTATAAGACAGATTTTAGAAAAGAAATGGGAATATAATGGTACTGTACATCAACTATACGTAGACTTCCAAAAAGCATATGATTCAATTAAGAGGGAGAAGTTATATAGTATCCTGCTGGAGTTCGAATTCCTAAAAAGTTAGTTAGACTTATACGAATGTGTCTAAATGGCTCAACGAGTAGGGTGCGTGTAGGCAAACAGTTTTCAGACACTTTTGAAATCCAGAACGGGTTGAAGCAAGGAGATGCACTATCTCCTCTACTATTTAATTTTGTACTAGAGCATGCCATTACATCTTTAGAGAATGAGGAAGGCTTACAACTGAATGGTATTAATAAGCTGTTAGTTTATGCTGATGATGTAGTACTACTGGCCGATAGCGAGGAGATACTAAAGGCCAACACGCACACACTATTGAGTAACACTAAGAAATTAGGACTGGAAGTAAATATCAGTAAAACTAAATATATGGTCACACGTAGAAATACATTATATAATGGAAATGGACAGCTAATGACAAATGAGGGAAATTTTGAGGAATTGGCTGAATTCAAATACCTAGGAACAATAATCACAAATAGGAATGAGATGCACAAAGAAATTAAACATAGGCTCAATTCTGGAAATGCATGCTATTATGCATTGCAGAGACTTTTGATGTCCCAACTCCTTTCAAAAAACGTTAAGCTGAAAATATATAAAACTATTATTCTACCAGTTATATTATATGGGTGCGAAACATGGACTCTTACTTTAAGGGAGGAAAGGAGATTACGAGTATTTGAGAATAAAGTTCTTAGGAAAATTTTTGGACCAAAGAGAGATGAACAGACAGGTGAATGGAGAAGGCTACATAACAATGAACTACACGGTCTTTATAGGAAGCCAGATATAATAAGAACAGTTAAGTCCCATAGACTGCAATGGGCAGGACATGTTGCGCGTATGGGGAATGAAAGACGTGCATGGAAGCTTCTTGTAGGAAAGCCAGAAGGAAAACGCCCAGTTGGTAGACCAAGAATGAGGTGGGAGAACAACATTAACTATGATTTGAGGGAAGTAGATTATACAGGGAATGATTGGAAAGCATTGGCTCAGGATAGGGATGTATGGAGAGCTTATGTCCGTGCGGCCATGAACCTACGGGTTCGATAGTGCCAGTGAGTAAGTAAGTAAGGACTGGAACATGATAAAATAATTATAATATAAAAATATTAAGCTTTACCACTTAAAAGTAATGTTAAATTCTTGTTAAAAATACTTCAAATAGAAGTCGTCTGATGGCTTTGATAGCTCCAGCTGAAGAAGTAATTCTTTTCCCATGTTGTGGCAATGTTTTGAAGCAGCTAACTCTCTTCATGCCCGATATTATAGTAACATTTTGAAGGATTGGTGTCCCAAAAGAAAAAAAGAATTACTGGTTCAGGTTGGGTTTAATTTTCGGTAGAGCTGGATTCTGTTCTTAGGGTCGGAAGTTTGTACACTGGATAGGAAAACTCTTCACAATCACTGAAAAAATGTTTCTTGTATAAATAATTGTAACATTTATTTACTATTTAATTTCCCAGCAGATCAAGTAAATGTAGGTGGTATTATTCTTTACCGTCAATTAAAATTAAATTATTTTCTTTTCTTGAGTGAACTATTCTTCTTGTATTAAATATACCATTTTATCAGGAGAGATCTATTTGCTTCTATCTTTGTGGAAAGTTGTATGCAGAATGACAAGTGTAATTCTTTGATAAATTAAAAGAACATTATTACATCACATGATGTTATATTTTTAATTCTATTGGTAAATAGTCCATTAAATACCAGGTTTAAATTTGATTTCTTAAATCAAAAAGTTAATTGTTTTTAACATCCAATCAGAGTTTAGTTTACTCTCATTTAAAAATATGAAGTTAAGCAGGTGTTCTTATTACAGTTATAACAGAAAGCTATATATATAATTCTGACAACAATGACTTAAAACAATTTTTAAAAGCATTATTTAGAAAGACTTATGTAATACAATTTCTTTAATTGTTACTGAGACATTTTTATTCAACAATGAACAACAATGAATTATTTAGATGTTTTTCTTTATTTAAGTTATATTTAAATATTAAAAGAATTTTAAAGTATAAAATTATTAACTTTAACTTTCATATTTATTATGATATTAAAATCCTGCTTTACAGCTATCTTCCTTTGGACGTTAGAGAATTGTGTAAGTGTTCTAGTCACACCTTCCTGTACACCTACTTTGTTATGACTTATCTCACCTTATGACGAGAGTTAGGGCGATAAGTGCACACCTTGCAATGAAATGTTGGCATTTGTGCCAGGTTTGGAATGGTGTAGTGGAGTGCACACCGATGTACAGAATTTGAGGTCTGCAGTTTGATTCCCGGTTCAAACATTAATTGTTCTTTTCAAAATATAAATTTGTTCAGGACTGGAACATACCCCAGTCTAGGCGTATATTTTTCTTTTCAAATATAATTTGTCCATCATTAAGATTTTTAAAAACGAATAATTTGAACATTGAAAGAAGCACTACTAGCTTTATAAGTAATGTTTAAATTCCCAATAAAAAATCTTCTTAATAAAGAAGCTGCCATTTGCAAAAATCATAGCAATGGCTCGTAGCATTTGGACTTAGGGAATTAACTATGTATAAGAGAAAAATACGTGTTTAGATTGGAGGCCTAGGTAGCTCACTTGGAAGAGCATTGACATAGAGAGTCAAAGGTCCTGGGTTCAAACCCCAGTCTAGGCGTATATTTTTCTTTTCAAATATAATATTAAAATAAGTATGACATCAAAAATATATCCAAATGGTAGTGTTAATATGCATTATATGAAACAAATCACTGCATTTTAAATGAACTGAACTTTATTTGAAACAATATAAAACAATAAATTCTTACTTGCTGCCATTTTATGACTGATTAGAGTCATGGACTGCTGTAGTCTCAACTAAATTATTTTTGGCATTTACCGTATAAACATTGGTCACACTGTTAATGTTAGTCAGTTGTTTATAATGAATGCAAATATTTCCAACAAAGATGTTATTATTGTACTATTATTTATTATTTTGAAAACACCATAGTGCAAAAAATAATGTACAACACACATTTGTGAAGTGTTTTACATAACCTCAGAAATTAAAAACCTTGCTATCGCTCGGTTTTAATCATATCCTTGCTTCTGTAAAAACCACTTCCCAATCTCACATTGTAATATACTAATTGTATGACTGTTGTTTTTGTTGTTATAGACCATGTCTGCAGAACAGCAGCAATTCTTCTTGAAATGGAACGATTTCCAGTCTAATATGGTATCATCTTTTAAACATCTGCGAGATGAGAAAAGTTTTACAGATGTGACACTTGCTTGTGAAGGACAAACATGCAAGGCACACAAAATGGTTTTATCTGCTTGTAGTCCTTATTTCAAATCTTTACTAGAGGTAAGTTTGATATTATTGTAGTGGTGTTACATGTTATCATTGAGCACGTTCTAAGATATAGCCTAAATATAAACATAATGAAAAGGTAATTATTTAGGCTTGCACAAAGTTGAATGTTCAGGGCTTGTGGGGTGTAGCCATAAATGTTTGTTTCCAATGTTTTGCTAATACTGAATCTAGAATCCTCAGCCTCAAATTAACCAATTCTTACAGATACTAACTGCAATTCCTGGTGAAACATTGGGGAACTTAAACCTTGATTATAGCCCAGAAACATGTAAAATTACTTCCAGGTATCACATTGAAGCTTAGCATAAACAAAGGCAGTGTATGCAAAATATAAATAGCCATGAGAATATAAAGGAATTGTAGCATAGGCATCTGATTACTGTAATAAAAAAAGAACAGTATAAATGGATGAATTATACTTACAGAATGTGATTAACAACCTAAGGAATATATGTGTGTGATTTTTAGTCTGGAGAAAGTACGATAAATAGCACAAAAAACTTTAAAATATGTCATTAACAGTACTGAAAGGTCTTCAATGATTTATGGGTAGAACAGACTTGAGATTACAAATTTAGTGGAATGCATGATCACTGGCTAGGCTAGCTAAGTATTGATATTTAACTAATTATATGTAGTTTTATCATGATAATAATTTTAAAATTTGGCAGTTTGATAGAATTGGATTCTGCTCATAGCAACTAAACCTAAAAAGTTAAAATTTAAATAGTTCAACTAAAAATCTAACCTTGAAATATTCCACCTAGTGGAATTACTCAACTTACATTGACAGCACAAGATATAATTGAAGATGATAAAAAACCATTGAAATAGTAACCTTTTAATATTTAATTTTAGGAAGTTATATTTTGAGGTTATTTTAATTATATTATTTTTGGTCTGGACATCTTACCTCAATATTAATGTTGATTTGTTCTTGGACATGTTTCAAAACAATTCTCTGTTTTATCTTCAGCTTTCCCAGACTGGTTTTATTTATGTTGCATTATGTTGCACCACCTGGATGTCGATGTCAGCTCCATCCTGTGGTTGGCCAAAGAACCTCCAAACAAGGTCACCCTCCATCGGAATATCAAAATTCATAACTCTGTTTCTGTTCTTCTGAATATAAATTTTTTCCCAAATAGTCAGCTCGTTTGTATTTTCTAACTGTTTTAATAATTTAGTGTCTGAATTTATATTATGTTTTTCAGACCAAACATGAGCAGCAACTGCAGATTTTTCAATTTCTCCATTTTTAATATTTCTTATGTGTTCTTTGGTTCTAATTTTTAGGTTTCTTTTTGTTTTCCCTATATATATCTTTTCACAACCCATGCATTCAATTTGATATATTCCTGACTTTTTATTTTTATCAGTTTTTTCATTTTTGTTGGTTTTTATTAGTTTATTTAAACTGTAGTTATTTTTTGGTGCTAATTTAATATTAAACTTCTCAAATATATTTTGAAATTTATTATGTACCCAGGGGTGATATGTGAATTTCCTATATTTTTCCATAGGTGGTTCTTCTTTTTCAAGATTACTTCTGTTTATCATTTTTTGTTTTTTATACTTTTCTATCCTTTTATGTACCATTTTTTCATCAAACCCATTTTCTCTTGCTACTTTGATTATGTGTTTTTTCTCATGTTTGAAATCTTCTTCGTTTAAGGGTAAGTTTACCAATCTATGAGTTAAACTATTAAATGCTGCTAATTTATGTCCAATTGGATTGAACCCTGTTGATTTTATAAAATTTTCCGTATGAGTTTCTTTCCTATGAATCCTGAATTCAATTTTTCTTTTTTCTTCGTTTCTGACCAATTTAAGATCCAAAAAAGGTATTTGTTTATTGTCTTCTTCTATTTCTTTGGTGAATTTAATGTTTGTACTCTGTAAATTTAATAGTTTTAGGGAATCTTCTACATGTTTTTCTTTAACAATACAAATTATATCATCAACATATCTACTCCAAAATTTAAACATTGTGGGATGTGCTTTAGTGATTTTACATTCAAAATCGCTCATAAATAAATTTGCCAGGAAAGGTGATAATGGGTTTCCCATTGAGAGCCCTGATTTTTGTCTATAGAAACTCCCATTGAATGTAAAAAAACATTTGATCAATGCATAACGCAGTTAATTTCAAATAATCTTCTTTGATCTCTCTGTCTATGTTGTTTTTTTCTAACCAATTGTTCAATATCTCCAAAGTTTTTTGTTTCGGTACATTTGTGAATAGTGAAACTACATCAAACGAAACCAACCTATCTGTGGGTTCAATTTCCACTTTTTCTAATTTCTTAACTAATTCCAATGAATTTTCAATCTGCAGACTTTCAAAATTATTAATTCTTTTAAATTGATTATTCAGCCATTTCGAAATTTTGTAGGTTGGTGATCCAATATTGTTAATTATTGGCCTCATTTTGTTTCCCGGTTTGTGAATTTTTGGAAGTCCATGTATATTAGGGTTTCTTGGGTTGCTTACTTTTAATTGAAATTTTTCTTTCTTGGATAGAATTTTAACATTTTTAAAACAGTTTTCCACTTTTTTTAAGGTTTTTGGTAGGGGGTCATTCTTAATTTTTTCATACTCTTTTTCTTTCAAAAGTTCTTCCATTCTATTTTGATAATCTTCTTTGTCCAGAATTATAATTTGGTTACCCTTATCTGATTTTGTATATACAACATTTTTGTTATTTATTTCTTTTAGTGTTTTTAAATTCTCCTTACAAACTGGGTTTTTATTTGTATTCTTTATTTTATTCAAAATTTCTTCACATTTTTTTCTGATTATTTTTTCTTCTGTAACTAACCCTTCTATTGAATTTTCAATGTCCACTATGTATTCTTCTATTCTATTGGAATAATCTATTGCTGTTTTTAGACCGTTTTCTAACAATTTTGTCTCTTTTAGGTTAAAGGTTGCCTTTGAAAAATTTTTAACATAATTTCTGGTGGATTCTGATTTTTCTTCATTTCTGGTTTTATTCTGATGTTTGATTTTATTTGATGTATCTTTCTTTCCCTTTGATTTAGTTAACAAATTATTTATCTTTGTCTTTTGTTTCTCAATTTTCTTTTTCATGGTTATGTTCAAAAAAGTGAAAAATTTATTTTCTAGGTTTTCCCACATGATGTTTCCTAATATTTTAGACAATTTGATATGTAACAAATAAATTTCAATATCCAGATTACTGATCATTTCAAAGTGTTTATTCTTTTCTAGTTTTAGTAATTTGTTCTCCAAAATTTTTTGTTGTTTGCTGTTATTGTTATGCTTAACGGTTTTTCTAATGAACATGGGAACCAATTCTAATTTTAGACATTGGTTGATGAATTTAATGTCTGCTAATCTTTTAAATTTCTTCTCTCTTAATTTTATAAACTTTTTGACTTCATATTTTGTTTCGAAAAAATTGTTATTGAAGTTGAGTATGGAGGACGCCATCTTGTTTTTCGTAATTTATAACACAAACACAATTTCTGGTTTTGTTTCTTCCTTGTAACTTAAGAAGTTGTAATTAATATTGCAACATAATGCAACATAAATAAAACCAGTCTGGGAAAGCTGAAGATAAAACAGAGAATTGTTTTGAAACATGTCCAAGAACAAATCAACATTAATATTGAGGTAAGATGTCCAGACCAAAAATAATATAATTAAAATAACCTCAAAATATAACTTCCTAAAATTAAATATTAATTACAACTTCTTAAGTTACAAGGAAGAAACAAAACCAGAAATTGTGTTTGTGTTATAAATTACGAAAAACAAGATGGCGTCCTCCATACTCAACTTCAATAACAATTTTTTCGAAACAAAATATGAAGTCAAAAAGTTTATAAAATTAAGAGAGAAGAAATTTAAAAGATTAGCAGACATTAAATTCATCAACCAATGTCTAAAATTAGAATTGGTTCCCATGTTCATTAGAAAAACCGTTAAGCATAACAATAACAGCAAACAACAAAAAATTTTGGAGAACAAATTACTAAAACTAGAAAAGAATAAACACTTTGAAATGATCAGTAATCTGGATATTGAAATTTATTTGTTACATATCAAATTGTCTAAAATATTAGGAAACATCATGTGGGAAAACCTAGAAAATAAATTTTTCACTTTTTTGAACATAACCATGAAAAAGAAAATTGAGAAACAAAAGACAAAGATAAATAATTTGTTAACTAAATCAAAGGGAAAGAAAGATACATCAAATAAAATCAAACATCAGAATAAAACCAGAAATGAAGAAAAAATCAGAATCCACCAGAAATTATGTTAAAAATTTTTCAAAGGCAACCTTTAACCTAAAAGAGACAAAATTGTTAGAAAACGGTCTAAAAACAGCAATAGATTATTCCAATAGAATAGAAGAATACATAGTGGACATTGAAAATTCAATAGAAGGGTTAGTTACAGAAGAAAAAATAATCATCAGAAAAAAATGTGAAGAAATTTTGAATAAAATAAAGAATACAAATAAAAACCCAGTTTGTAAGGAGAATTTAAAAACACTAAAAGAAATAAATAACAAAAATGTTGTATATACAAAATCAGATAAGGGTAACCAAATTATAATTCTGGACAAAGAAGATTATCAAAATAGAATGGAAGAACTTTTGAAAGAAAAAGAGTATGAAAAAATTAAGAATGACCCCCTACCAAAAACCTTAAAAAAAGTGGAAAACTGTTTTAAAAATGTTAAAATTCTATCCAAGAAAGAAAAATTTCAATTAAAAGTAAGCAACCCAAGAAACCCTAATATACATGGACTTCCAAAAATTCACAAACCGGGAAACAAAATGAGGCCAATAATTAACAATATTGGATCACCAACCTACAAAATTTCGAAATGGCTGAATAATCAATTTAAAAGAATTAATAATTTTGAAAGTCTGCAGATTGAAAATTCATTGGAATTAGTTAAGAAATTAGAAAAAGTGGAAATTGAACCCACAGATAGGTTGGTTTCGTTTGATGTAGTTTCACTATTCACAAATGTACCGAAACAAAAAACTTTGGAGATATTGAACAATTGGTTAAGAAAAAACAACATAGACAGAGAGATCAAAGAAGATTATTTGAAATTAACTGCGTTATGCATTGATCAAATGTTTTTTACATTCAATGGGAGTTTCTATAGACAAAAATCAGGGCTCTCAATGGGAAACCCATTATCACCTTTCTGGCAAATTTATTTATGAGCGATTTTGAATGTAAAATCACTAAAGCACATCCCACAATGTTTAAATTTTGGAGTAGATATGTTGTGATGATATAATTTGTATTGTTAAAGAAAAACATGTAGAAGATTCCCTAAAACTATTAAATTTACAGAGTACAAACATTAAATTCACCAAAGAAATAGAAGACAATAAACAAATACCTTTTTTGGATCTTAAATTGGTCAGAAACGAAGAAAAAAGAAAAATTGAATTCAGGATTCATAGGAAAGAAACTCATACGGAAAATTTTATAAAATCAACAGGGTTCAATCCAATTGGACATAAATTAGCAGCATTTAATAGTTTAACTCATAGATTGGTAAACTTACCCTTAAACGAAGAAGATTTCAAACATGAGAAAAAACACATAATCAAAGTAGCAAGAGAAAATGGGTTTGATGAAAAAATGGTACATAAAAGGATAGAAAAGTATAAAAACAAAAAATGATAAACAGAAGTAATCTTGAAAAAGAAGAACCACCTATGGAAAAATATAGGAAATTCACATATCACCCCTGGGTACATAATAAATTTCAAAATATATTTGAGAAGTTTAATATTAAATTAGCACCAAAAAATAACTACAGTTTAAATAAACTAATAAAACCAACAAAAATGAAAAAACTGATAAAAATAAAAAGTCAGGAATATATCAAATTGAATGCATGGGTTGTGAAAAGATATATATAGGGAAAACAAAAAGAAACCTAAAAATTAGAACCAAAGAACACATAAGAAATATTAAAAATGGAGAAATTGAAAAATCTGCAGTTGCTGCTCATGTTTGGTCTGAAAAACATAATATAAATTCAGACACTAAATTATTAAAACAGTTAGAAAATACAAACGAGCTGACTATTTGGGAAAAAATTTATATTCAGAAGAACAGAAACAGAGTTATGAATTTTGATATTCCGATGGAGGGTGACCTTGTTTGGAGGTTCTTTGGCCAACCACAGGATGGAGCTGACATCGACATCCAGGTGGTGCAACATAATGCAACATAAATAAAACCAGTCTGGGAAAGCTGAAGATAAAACAGAGAATTGTTTTGAAACATGTCCAAGAACAAATCAACATTAATATTGAGGTAAGATGTCCAGACCAAAAATAATATAATTAGTAACCTTTTACCATTCTAACGTGTATACTGCTGCTCAAAAAGATTGAGTGTACCCTTGGTTGTTAAAATACACAAGTTTTAGCAAATGGTTCACAAGAGTAAAAATTGTATTATACTATATATGGCACATCATAATGTTCAACTGTTGTTTTTCAGTAAAATACATCCATTTAGTGATGATACAACGGTGTAACATTTAGCTCAGTATAAGAGTGCTTGTTTCATATACACGAGATCTAGGATTTGATCCGCAGTTGAATTTTTTTTTTTATGGTAAGATCAAATGTTTCTTACCTCTCCTCATACAAATCTTCTAAGTAGATCACGATTTCGAGACCATAAAGGTCTCATTTTCAGTACTATTTTGGCGACTGATGTTATGTCGATCGGAAGAAACTCTTCTTCTTCCCTTTGTAGGTGGACCGATGAACCTCTGTATCAGATCAGAATTTGCGGGAATTTTGAAGTTCATAAGTTTTCCTTTGTTTTTCTGAATGTGGATCTTTTCCCAAACCATGAGTTCCTTTTGTTTGTCTAATTGTTTAATTAGACTGGCTTTTGATTCAATTAAATGTTTTTCGGACCAAGCATGAGCAGCTACTGCTGACTTTTCCACTTCTCCATTTTTGATGTTTCTAAGATGTTCTTTCACCCTTGTTTTCAAATTTCTTTTTGTTTTTCCAATATAAATTTTGTCACAATCCTTGCATTTGATCTGATAAATTGCTGATATTTTTTTTTCTTTCCAATTTGCATTTGTTTGTCCTTTTTAAAGACAAAATGCTGTTGGTTATGTGAATTGTTATTGCCCTAAATCTGAGTGTTATTATGAGGCTGGATTTGACCAATATAAAATAAATGTCATATTTGGAGGTGGAACACAAGAAAATATACAAAACTGAATAAATAAATAAACTGTGAAAATAATAGCTTGTCCACATACCTGCCAGGATTTGTCAAAGCATGCATTTGATTCTGGAAAAGTTCTTGATCCAGTGCCATCTCTTCCCTTACATCAACAGTTCTATTTTCCACAATTCATCCTGGCTATAGTGTGGTCCTGGCCGTTTGGAGCATAAAGTTACTTTTATTCTTGCCAACTCGGGTTCATATCAGATGAAATCGGAGGGTGATCCAAGAGATGGATATCATGCCTCCCCCTGAAGCCATAGAGCATAGTGAACTAGACGGTTATCCTGTTGGAACATAACTCCCGAGTAGGAGGAACTAATATGTTCTCCAAATTTATAAAATTTATTATAATTTTCTAGGTTTTTGTTGAGAAACGTGTTTATTAAAAAGAGTATTGCACAGGATTACAACTGGAGACCAATGTAGTTCAGGTCTATCATGTTTCTTGCATTAGCCATCTATGCTATTGTAACTTTGATAACTGAGTATCTATTTCTTATCTTCTTGTTCATATTCAAATTACGCGCAAGATTTTAAACTTACTTTTCATAACTTTCTTCAATTCATACAAATATTACATTCTTCAGAACCTCAGCATAGATTGTCCATTTTAATCTGTAACATATTTGAGACTTTCATTTATTTAAATTTAATTTAAATAAAAAATTATTTTAATTAATGTTGATTTTAATAAAACATCAAAATATTTCAGGTTACTGAATCAAATAAGCAAATTTAAGCTACTTAAATATGCTTAGTTGTGAGAACAAAGCTTCGCATGCACAGTGCAGAAGTTGTGAGATTTTGTATGTTTCAAGTGCTCATGGCTTCTGAGCAACACTATACATGGCAGATTTCAGTGTTACAATAGTTAATAATTATAATAGAAAATAGTAATAAGGAATAAAATAATGTATATCGCAGTGTTATGGACTTCTCTCTTCCTGTTTCAAATTCTGCACTTGGTAGAGAGAGTGACCAGCCTCTTGGGCTAGTGGTCAGTGTTCCTGACTACAGTTCGAGGTCCCGGGTTTGATTCCCGTTCAGACCATAGGAATTTTTCTTTAAAGGGAGTTATTCCTGTGGTTGCCCATGGTCTGGAATTTAGGTTAAGTTTAGGTTAATGACTCACCTAGCATTTCATTATCATTTATACCCATCATATCATTTGGGTAACATAACTCCACTTTCCAGATGCCCCAACCTAAGAAATTGATTACAATTCTGCCAATGCCAGGGAAGAAAGACAACCTGGTGGCACTGGACAAAATAAACAAAAAAAAATTGGTAGAGAGATTTTATGTGTATATTAAAACATTCAGTACCGTAAACCAGTTAAGGCATTTAAAGAGACTATCGTGTATGCGGCCGTCGGTCAGTTAACTCGCTTTAGAGTGGGCGCGAACAAACTGCATTTATATTCGGTGCCTAAATATTGTGTTGGCTTAGTATGTCTTGGAGATCATAGATGTACATGTAAATGTACATTTTCTATTCCCGTTTGACACGTTTAACCTTGGTGAATCCCCTTTTATTTTTAAAACAAACAACACATGGAATTCGTTCACCCAAACTTGTCTCCAGTCTCCAATGCAGTCGTATTTGTTTCTCCTTATCGCGCTGTTCTTTGTGCGTGAATGAAACCATGGCGAAAGAAAAATGTCTCACTGAAGAAGAATTAGTGAATATTTTGTATAATTATGATTCAGGTGATGAACTGATTCCTGAATTAGAAGATTCACAAAGTGAAAGTGAAGATGAACTTCCACTTCCTGAAATTGATACGCCGATACCATGTGATGTCAATCACCCAAGTTATTTCACCATCAAATCCTACTAGGATATCTCCTTTAGGTATGTACAAAATTTGAATTTTCTAGGACTAATAGTTTGTGAATAATGGTTCATTTTCTGAAGTGCCACGAAAAGGGTAGATGGGGTATTTAAATGGCTGGCCTGTGGGTTTAAATACCCTGCTCAGTGCCTGGTACTGAATGTGTTAAATTAATGTTGGGAAGTAAACTTTGAGGTATTACTTATTTTAGGAATTCTCACTATGAGGTATATTCATTAAGGTAGAATTTTTTATCACTCACCTCATATTGTTCTTCTTATTTGACTATAAACTAGTTTCGGAACATAGTTTCTGTTCCATCCTCAGTATCATCATGATCGTTGTTCTGTCGTCTTGAAGAGCTGTCCTTCACTCCTTACATTGGCTGACTGAAAAACCTCGAAACCAGGTCATTCTCACCGGGAATTTCAAAGTTCATCAATTTCTTCTTTTCACTCTTTTGAATGTAGATCTTTTCCCAAACAGTAAGTTATTTGTTTTAATCATTTAGCTTCTTTCTCGATAAGATGTTTTTCAGACCATGCATGGGCAGCCACTGCAGATTTTTCTACTTCCCCTTTCTTGACATTCCTGAGATGTTCTTTCACTCTAGTTTTCAAATTTCTCTTAGTTTTTCCTATGTAGAATTTCTCACATTCTTCACATTTAATTTGATAAATCCCTGATTTGTTTTCTTCTTTAATTTTATCATTCTTATTAATAAGAAAATTAAAGAAGAAAATAAATCAGGGATTTATCAAATTAAATGTGAAGAATGTGAGAAATTCTACATAGGAAAAACTAAGAGAAATTTGAAAACTAGAGTGAAAGAACATCTCAGGAATGTCAAGAAAGGGGAAGTAGAAAAATCTGCAGTGGCTGCCCATGCATGGTCTGAAAAACATCTTGTCGAGAAAGAACCTAAATGATTAAAACAAATAAATTACTGTTTGGGAAAAGATCTACATTCAAAAGAGAGAAAAGAAGAAATTGATGAACTTTGAAATTCCCGGTGAGAATGACCTGGTTTCGAGGTTTTTTAGTCAGCCAATGGAAGGAGCGAAGGACAGCTCTTCAAGATGACAGAACAACGGTCATGACGATACTGAGGATGGAACAAAAACTATGTTCTGAAACTAGTTTATAGTCAAATAAGAAGAACAATATGAGGTGAGTGATAAAAAATTCTACCTTAATTATGAGGTATAATCATTGAAATTCATCGAAGAACATTTTTTTGAACAACTCACCTCATAGAATTCATGTTTTCCGCAATACTACAGTTTCAAACACAGTCATGTTCATCGTCAACCATAACTCAGTTGGAGTTATGGCTGATGAACATGATTGTGTTTGAAACTGCAGTATCATGGAAAACATGAATTCTATGAGGTGAGTTGTTTAAAAAAATGTTCTCCGATGAATTTCAAGAGTTTATGTGGCCTATTTTAAAATTTTTACACATACTTTGGCAGACAACATTATGTAGGAGATGGAGTTTATGTAAGTGATGTGCACTTGTATACAGAAGAGGAGTGTATGCTTTAACTTAAAAGGCACCAACAAGACCAATAGACTTAATGCCCTCATACAATGGACAAATTGTTATCAACAATACCACATACCTTCTCAACATATATATTGAGAATTTTTATTTTGGAATTTAATCTAGAAAACTAAGTAGTAGACCAATACGACATATCATGTATGTGACCGCAGTTCAGAAATGAGAATGATTAACATGGTGCAGATAATATCATCCATACAAGTGTTGGTCCAAGTGGCCTGTTAATATCTCATAAAAGAGGAATTTTTTCAATTGCCTTTTGGGATGTCCCAGAGATCTTTTCCCATGTGGTTGGTCGCGAAGCATGCCTTTTGATTTCAATTTCGTAATATGGATAATATTATTGATTATAATAAATTAATTTTATTTAATGAAGGTAAGACAATAGATCAAAATGCATAAATAGAATTATGAATTTAAAAACTTCATAGTGCAACAGGACCTAGGCCTATAGCTGCTGCTGGCCTCACATCTACATGTGTTCATAACAGGTGGACACTCAATATTGGAAAGATGTGTGTTCAGCATGTTGGGACCCCAGCTATTATAACTGATTTTGCCAATCTAGGATTGCTATTTTATTATAGCTACCAAACTTCTTAATGACAATGAGTTGGCACAGATACAATACACAGAGGAAAATACTATGGACAAAGAACTGGACTTGCAATGGGAAATCCATTATCACCATTTTTAGCGAATTTGTTTATGGGTAACTTTGAATGTCAGATAATCAAAGCATACCCTTTGATTTTTAAATTTTGGAGTAGATATGTGGACGATATCATAACAATAGTTAAACAAAAACAATTAGAAGATGCTGTTAAACTTTTAAATATTCATAATAAAACAATTTTAAATTTACTGTGGAAGTGGAAAATAACCAAGAAATATCATTTTTAGACCTTAAATTGATCAGGAATGAAGAAAAAAGGAAAATAGAATTTGGAATCTATAGAAAAGAAACTCACATTGATAATTACATTGAAGCAACAGGATTTAACCATATTACACATAAACAGGCACTATTTAATAGTTTAACATACAGGCTTGTGAACATTTCCATGAGCAAAGAAAATTTTAAGAAAGAGAAAAAACACATTATAAAAATAGCAAAAGATAATGGTTTTCAAGAAAAGATGAATCACAAGAAAATAAATGTATTCAGGAAACAAAAAGTGATAAATGAAAGTACTCTTCAGACAGATAAAGGAAATGGTAAAAAAATTCAGAAATTTACATACCACCCTTTAGTATTTAATCAAAATATTTTCAACAAATTTAATACTAAATTAGCACCGAAAAATGATTACAGTTTGGATAAATTAAAACTAACAAAAATGAAAAGATTGAAGACAGCAACAAATCAGGGATTTATCAAATTGATTGTAAAGATTGTGAAAAGATATACATAGGAGAAACAAAAAGGAATTTAAATATAAGATTGAAAGAACACCTTAGAAATGATAAATATGGAGAAATAGGAAAATCTGCAATAACTGCACATACGTGGTCAGAAAAACACAGAATTGAAACTAAGGCAAAATTACTTAACCCTTTAGGTGCCGAGAGCTGATTAGATCGGCTCTGATGCTTCTGTCCATTACTTGCCAGGTAATATATTTAAACTACTTGCGGAGCCGATCACGTCGGCAGATGCAATTTAAATCTCTCACAAGAGATTTTACCAGTGGCGTGCAGAGGGTTAAACAGTTAGAAGAATCTAAGGAACTCACAATTTGGGAGAAAATTTACAGATGCAAGAATAAAAAGAAAACCATGAATTTTGAAATTCCTGGTGAAAAGGAGAGGGGATTGATTTGGAAGTTCATCGGTCAGCCAACAGAGAGCGCATCAATTAGCAGGAGGGACAACTGCAAGACGGCAGTTGTGTTGCATCGAGGATATTGCAAAGTCAGTGACGAAACCTAAGTCTGCATACAAATCATGAAATATGAGGTGAATAAAAAAAAAACTCAAATTTAATTACAATTCACTGACTATTATCCCATGAAAAATTTTCTTCTCTCATGTGCATAGTTTCTCCACCAATGCATGTTTTAAGAGTGCTTACAATTATGAATAATCTACAATTAAATTAAAAACATCGAATACATGAAATACACTGAATTTTTTCCCTAGTATTGGCACGATAATATGCAAAGACAAATCTAACAGTTGCCTGGGATTGGATTCTTTTCACACCTTGTCACCATGCCCATGTTTGGTCACCCCTGTTTGGTTCAGTCAAAAAATATCCTGATGAAAGTTTATCAGCATATTGAGGGATGTTTATTCTTGAACTTGAGCAGCATGTTTATTCAGCTGCTCCACTGTGAGTAGGGAAATCACAGTTTTAAATTTGTTATATGTTTTATATATCAGTTCAATATAGCTTTGCATAAGAGAAGTCAGAATTTAGATCCCACTTAACTTTGAGCATATTGTAAATTTAAATATGTTCAGAGGACATTAGTGATGATTGATTATTCCAGAACTTGATGAATTTGAAGAAAATGTTCCAGGAATTGAAAATAATGATGGTTCAGAAAAAAATAGCATACATACAGTCTATTTCAACAATAAATATCACTGATTGCAATAATACCGTTGATTGCAATAGCTTAGACCCTCAGGGGTCCTCATCTAGGGGATATGTGGATGGCGACCACAAGGTGCCCAAGCTGAGCAAAACATTTCTTCCACTTACTTGTGTTTTGCACTCTTTTAACTTTACTATCTAACCTCTCTTGGTTAACTCTTGTTTTTTCGACCCTGACGCTATTAGGGCATCCGAGGGCTAGGGAATCTTTCCTTTCTTCCATTTCTTCTTTTCTTTATTTTCTTTTCTTCTCCAGAAAAGCCTGATCAGAGGCTATAAGATGACAGCCCCATCACTGGCCTTGCCTTCCTTTGGCCAGCAACCAATCGAAGGGACTATTATTATGCTTTCAAGTCTTATACGAGAATTTCCTGGAAAACGCTGGAGGGAAAATTTTCTATAGGATCGTAACAGGCCTTGGCCTAATACTTGAAAGGAAGAAGAAGAAGAAGAAGAAGAAGAAGCAATAGCTTATCTCGGCTATACTTTCCAACATGTGACAAGACTTTAAGAACCCTAATAAACTCCTGTTAAATTTTTTCTTAGAGTTTCATTTTTCAAGTTATTTACTACCATTTACAATGATTTTTACATGTTTTCTAAAGATTATTTCAATATATTGAATATTACATGCCATGAAGATGTGGCAGCTATATTGATTTTAATGAATATTCTATGTGTTCCAGTGCAGCCAACGTAGAGTATGTACTAATTAACTTTGCACAATCATATAATTCAGAATTAAAGAACTTACTATTTACACTACCTGTTTTTCAGCATTGCATTCTTTCACCGGTTAGATTACTTAAATTGCATTAGGTTATCTTTTAGGTTGGTTGGCAATGCAAGTTCAAATATCGTGTATATGTTGGCTGCATGCCATGATTCCATAGCGTGAACCGCTTCACGTCTACTGGTGCATGCACATGGTGTATGGTTGAGACTTGGAAAAATTTTTCATGTCACATGTTGGAAAGTATTTCTGCTTAGCTCTCTATATTAATTTACTTATTTCAATCGTTATATTATTAGTTACTAATATTAAGCTCTCTATATTAATTTACTTATTTCAATCGTTATATTATTAGTTACTAATATTACTTGTATTATTTTTCTTCAGTAATTTATAACCAATAATCATCATCATCACTCCAGGGATTACGCAATTGCCCGTTCCGACTTCATAATGCATCAGCCCAACGTCTTCTAGGTCTTCCAACATCATGTCTTCCTTTTGTTTGATAATTTCATGCTAACAATGGATATCTCTCCATACTCATTCCATCCATATGATCAATCCATTTGTGTCTGTAATTCGTGACCTTATCCAATAAAGGCTGTATTTTCAATTCTTCTCTTATATCCTCATGTCTTATTCTATCAAGTCTTGTACATCCTTTAACTTGTCTTAGGAACCTCATCTCCGCCGGCTGTATTCTATCCTTCTTTTTTTTCATTGGAACCCAAGTTTCACATCCATACAATATTGTGGGAACCATAACATTATACATTTTTATCTTTGTTCCTTTTCTAATTTTATTTTTGGATGTTCTCTGTATTGTTTCACACACCGTCTGAAATTTATTTATTTTGGAGTCAATATCTCTTTCCACATTGTAGCCAACATCATAGCCCAAATATTTGAAACTAGACACCTGTTCTATACTTTGATTTTCTAAAATAATTTTGGATCTCACTGGATCTCTTCCTCTAAAAGCCATGGTCTTCGTTTTCCTTACAGAAATCTTTATATCATATAATTTACATATTTCATTTAAAACCAATAATAATGTTAATATTATTCGTTTTTAAACATCTTAATGATGGACAAATTATATTTGAAAAGAAAACTATATGCCTAGACTGGGGTTTGAACCCAGGACCTTTGACTTTCTATGTCAATGTTCTTCCATCTGAGCCACCTAGGCCTCCAATCTAAACGTGTATTTTTCTCTTACACATAGTTAATTCCCTAACCCCAAAAGCTATGAGCTGTTGCTACGATTTTTGCAAATGGCGGCTTCTTTATTAAGAAGACTTTTTATTGGGAATTTAAACATTACTTATAAAGCCAGTAATGCTTCAATAATAAATTTATTGATTTTTAATTATATATTAATTTATAATTTATTAAAAAAAGTGATCCCACAACAGGCCCGGAGGCCCTTGGGGTAGTAGGAGGTTACGGCTCCCACTTTTTCTAGACAATTGGCACTTAATGTCAGCCGGGTTGTCAGCCCTGCGTGACGGCCGCCTTTACCCCCAGAACAAGCATCTGGTACTCATTTCCAACGACCCCAACGGGACTTAAACCCTCGACCCTCCGGCTTGCAGCTCAGTGCCTTAACCACTACGCTACAGCGTGCTCCTAAGTAAAGTGATCCCACAACAGACCCGGAGGCCCTTGGGGTAGTAGGAGGTTAAGGCTCCCACTTTAGAAAAAGTGACAATCGGCACTTTATGTCAGCTGGGTTGTCAGCCCTGCATGACGGCCGCCTTTACCCCAGAACAAGCATTGGGTACTCATTTCCGTTAGAGGCTGAGTCGACCCCAGGGCCATAGTTGCCGCCAGAGGGTTTGGGCCAGTTTAAAAATCCTGACCCCAACGGGACTTGAACCCTCGACCTTCCGGCTTGTAGCTCAGTGCCTTAACCACTACGCTACAGCGTGCCCCTTATAATTTATTACCAACTATTTTACAACCACTTTTCTTCTAAGAACCACACTCTGTTGCCATGTTGGGATAATACACTTTACACTGACTTAAATAACTGAATTATATATTCTATTTCCACTTATTTATTGCAATTATTCAACATAATATTTAAACACCATGATGGAATCTAAACAAAAGGTTGACAATTGAGCATCACAACAGCTTCCTTTATTTAAACACATTGTTTCACAACCATTACTCAAATCAAGACAACTACGTAATATAAATATTGTATCAACAATGATTAATTATTATTACAGAATTAGTTCTATTATTTTAAACAAAATAATTTCAAGAATTGTAATATTATTTTTTTTATGTAAATTTTGTCATCTTGTGAATCATGCTTTTTTATGTTAATACAATTATTTACACTTGCTCCAAATATATATGAAACCGACTATATTGGCTATTATGCTTGTTTTTTGAACTGAGGTTTGCAGATTCAAACCTCACTGGTTTCTGTGGATTTTTTTAAAGTATAGAAATACTTGTATGACGTCCTTCAGAAAGGAACTGAAGCTATGAGTCCTGAATTGTAGTTTTATAGTACAAGTAATTACCATCAAGCTTAAAATAAGAGTCCTTTGAATAAAGTTTAAACTATTTCATTTGTAGCCCAGGATTGCTATAGTGATGATTTTATATTATATGTTACTAAGTGGTGTTAAATAAAATACTATTTACCTATAATTGGAGAATCATGTAAAATTTTAATTTTTCATTAAATTTTCATAGTTTCAGGTTTAGATTATTTTCCTTTCTCTAAGTCACTTTATCAAATTAAAGTGAAAGAAAAATTACCAAAAACTAATACAATTATCTTGATGAAATTATATTTTTAATCTTGAAATTGAAGTAATTTTGAGTTAAAAAAACTGGTCAGTAATATAATAAATAATAATAACAGGCCTAATATTTGTAATTATGAGGTATATTTGTGTGTTTTTAGGAGAATCCATCAAAGCATCCTATAATAATATTAAAGGATGTTCCATACAATCATTTGCAGTCAATATTGGAATTTATGTATGCTGGAGAAGTAAATGTATCACAGGAACAATTGCCTGCATTCCTTAAGACAGCCGATCGTCTCAAAGTGAAGGGATTGGCCGAGGCTCCACAGTCCATAAAGAGGGAAGGATAGGGGACACTATCCGCATTACATTAGGTATGCTATAACAGTACACTACCTACAAACATCTATTTTTATATATGCTGCCTAGATCAACCTCATGGTCTTGTGGTCCCAGCTTTTAACTACAGTTCATGAGGTTCCAGATTCAATTCTGCCTCAGACCATAGGAATTTTTCCTTAAAAGAAATTATTCCTGCAGTAACCCATGATCTGGATTTAGGTTAAGTTTATGTTTAAGGACTCTCATGGAGCTTTGTTATCGTTTATTGCCCATCTTATCATTGGGGTAATGTCTCTCTGCTTTCCAGGCACCACAACCTCGAAAGTGGGTTACAGTTCTGCCAATGCCAGGCGAAAATACCAAAAAAAATGTTGTAAGACATCCTGACAGCATTGGACAAAAAAAAAAAGAACTTTTTAAGAAATGTCACTGAGGTTTAATTTAAGATTTAAATTAGAATTCCTTATACCTCACCTCATATCCAGTCTTCCAATTAGAATTTAAAAAATAGCTGTTTAAAATTATTTCAGAACATATTTCGGGCTGGAAATGGTATTTTTTTCTTACAAAATTGCTTTAAATTTCTGCATACCAAAGTCACAAAGTGGTGAGTTCCTTTTACATACAGCAAACTCTTGACTTTATGGACATGATCTACAAATAAGGACATAATAAATTGAAAATAAAAAACATTAAAGTTGGTTGGTTGATATCTAATGTCGAGCACTTGATAATGAAATCATTCGCTCTCTTGCACTCCAATATTTAGCAGAAAGGCTGGTCTCTTCTACAAAAGCTGGACAACGGAGAAGATGGTTTCTTTCCATATCTTCATTTAAATTGCAAAAAGGGCATTTAGGTGAATCTGTTATGCCAATTCTGTGTAGGTGTTTATTCAAGCAGTCATGTCCTGTTAGCAGTCTGAATGTTGCTACTGCAGATTTTCTTTGTAATGTAGTAATGTCATAAGCTTGTAGATTTTTCCATTCCTTTCCAGATGTTTTGGTGGTGTATTCTTCTCTAAGTTTATTGATGTATTTATTTGAGATAATTCTTTTGATAGAGTGAAAGGAAACTGGAGTAGAAGTTGGGTTTGATACAATTTTACTACCCTTCTTGGCTAGAAAATCGGCTATTTCATTGCCTGTCACTCCACAATGGGCCGGAACCCATTGAAGTACAACTTCTTATGTAGATGGGATAACTGTTTTATCATTTTGTGACATTCGATAATTTGATGCTTTGGGTGTTGTGTCTCGTGTTATAGCGAGAATGGCTGCTTTGGAGTCACATAGAATTAAAACTTTTGACATTTTGAATGTGATATAAAAGATTTTGTAAACTTAAGAAAATTGCTAGAATTTCGCCATCAAAGTTTGTTGAATTTGTGTTTAGTTTACGATAAAAGGAAAAAAGTGGACATACTGCACCAGCACCAGTGCCACCATCATTTGGTAGGCTGGAGCCAGCTGTAAAAATATGCATCCATTCAGGAGCAGGGTATCTTAGATTTATTATTTCCAGTGACATTTGTTTTAAAATATTAAAGTAAAATGGCAGTAATTGGCAACAATACATTGTTTTTTATTTGAAGAGAAAAATTATATGCTCAGACTGGGGCTTGAACCCAGGACCTTTGGCTTTCTAGGCCAATACTCTACTGACTGAGCTACCTGAGCAAGTTCCAATCTAAAGGCAAATCTTGCTCTTATATATGCTGTTCATTCCCGTGCACCAAATGCTATGAAACCTTTGCTTCTATCTTGCAAATGGAAGCTTTTTTTATTAAGAAGACATTTATTTGGCAATTTTACATTACAGTATAAAGCCAGTACAGCTTCTTTCAATGTTTTTGTTATTCATTTCATACATGAGTGTATAATTTTTCTCTTCAAATATGATTTATCCACATCATTGAGATGTATGAAATAAATAACAAAAACATGAACATTTGATTGTGTTCATTCACTCACTTCTTGAAAGTGTTTCAGGCAGTTACGTTTATATTTTCACCTTTAAACTAAAAAATATTCAATTATCCTTTTATTTCGTAGTTGCCTGTTCATCATAGGATCAATCTGAGAAATCTCACTTTTAATGCTTGAAATCTATGTTAATCTTTAACTACCATGATCCGTATTTCACTATTATATGTTTCCTGAAACCACCATTATCTTATAAACTTTCTTTTCTTATTTAGTTTCTAGTTGAGATTGAGTTTAGTTGAGATTCTTAGGCTCAAACCTAGCATGAATTGATGGAATTTTCAAAGCATGTCTCATTTGGAAAGGAAGTAAAATCTTCAGTTTCTTGTAGATTTATTATGTGTATATAATAGAATTTCAAGCCTAAAATAAAAGGCTAGCTTTGAATCATGATATGACTGATCTGTGATGTTGAAAATGTCAAATAATACTACATACTCTTATTTTCTTATGCCTTTTGACTGTTCTGTACATTGTTTTACCTTACGTGCTTCATTGAAATATAATTTGGATCCTAGAAAAATTTAAAATAAAATCACCGAATTCAGACCAATTAACCTTTTGAACGCCATGCCCGGCGTACGCCGGTGAAAGTGCGTGTACAGCGGTACGCCACGCCCGGCAGGCTCTGGTTTTCAATCTTATTATTTTAAATATTTTTTTCCCCGAAGTTTTTACTTCAATAAACTAAAATGATTTTTCGTTCTGTGTTTGTACATCCTTTCTTAGCAATACTTTTCACATCCCTTACAGAATAACGGTACAGGCTGGTTGTAAATCGGTTTTCTAAAGGAGGGTGTACATTCATGTTTCAAGGCCTTTTTTTTTTTTTGCTATGGAATATTGCAATTTCAGAATTTTCTCTTTATTTATTTTATTTTTAGTTGAAAAGATACCTGGCCAAGGGGTAGTTCGTTCTGTGGAATAGTGATTCATGTCTCGAAGTGGACGAAAATACAATACGCGAGTTTAATGTGTCAGTTTTATCAGAAGATGAGAGTGACAGTAACAGTTCATCAAATGGTTATTCGTTTGACGAATGTGATAGTAGTCCTGTTTGTAAGAGAATATTATTACAATCTAAGCCTGTAAATAGTAAAGCAAGTGATGTAGACCTAAATGAACAGTGTGTGACTGACAGTGGTGGGCGTGTCGCGACAGACGAAACACGTGGCATAGAACAGCTGTTTGACTGGAACTGATTCGAACTCAGGACCATAAAAAATGTTCAACAATATTTAATATTATAAGTGTTTAGTGATAATACCATCAACATTATTCAGTAGAATAAATGTTTTAGTGATAGTGATAACAAATTTCAATAAAGACACCGTGCTGAATTCGAACCTGGGATCTTTACAAGTGGAAGCAACACTGCCTAAACCTTCAAATAAATGTATAATAGTGAGTTTAAATTAAATTTAGCATGGCATGTAGACAGTTAAATATACTTTATATAGGTTTATATTATATAGTATGGCGTAGTACTTTAAATTTAAAAAACCTGGCACCCACAGCCCAGCTGGCAAAAGGGAAACTCGGCAGTCAAAAGGTTAATCAAGGAGTTAGACAAGGATGTGGTCTTTCACCAGTGCTCTTCATAATATACATGAACAATTATTAAAGAATGGAGACTACAACCACATGTCAGTCTACCACTTAATAGATTATATAATTTCCCTCAGGGGTCCTCATCTAGGGGATATGTGGATGGCGACCACAAGGTGCCCAAGCTGAGCAAAACATTTCTTCCACTTACTTGTGTTTTGCACTCTTTTAACTTTACTATCTAACCTCTCTTGGTTAACTCTTGTTTTTTTTCGACCCCGACGCTATTAGGGCATCCGAGGGCTAGGGAGTCTTTCCTTTCTTCCATTTCTTCTTTCCTTTATTTTCTTTTCTTCTCCAGAAAAGCCTGACCAGAGGCTATAAGATGGCAGCCCCATCACTGGTCTTGCCTTCCTTTGGCCAGCAACCAATCGAAAGGACTATTATTATGCTTTCAAGTCTTATACGAGAATTTCCCGGAGGGAAAATTTTCTATAGGATCGTAACAGGCCTTGGCCTAATACTTGGAAGGAAGAAGAAGAAGAAGAAGACACCCTATTATTTGCAGATGACATTGTGTTTATAGCGAATTCAGAAGATGACCTACAATGTTCAGTCCACTCTTTTCACCAAATTACAATAAACTACAACATGGAAATCTCAACAGAAAAATCTAAAGTTATGGCTTTTCTAGGAAAAGACCCAGTTCGCAGTAAAATTGTTATTAATAATAAAATGTTAGAACAAACTAACACATTTAACTATCTCGGATACCAAGTTACATACAAAGAGGAAAAAGATTTTAGTCAAAAAATTATAAAATTTAACAAATTAACAGGAATTATAAATAATATTTTCAAGCCAAACACAGTACAGCAATACACACAAACTAAAATTTATAATACCCTGACCAGACCCATATTATGTTACGTCAGTGAGCCTGGACAATTTGCAGTGTAGATGAACAAAGACTAACTGTGGCAGAAATTAAATTTATGAGACGTACTGCAGGTTACTCAAGAATCAGACCATAAAAGGAATTCTGAGATTCTCAGAGAATTACAAACAGAATCAGTCATGGAATATGTACAAAAATTTAGAAACAACTGGAAATCTCACATAAGAAGAATGAGCAGAACAAGAATACCACATCAAATCTTAAATTACCAGCCACAGGCAAGAGATCTTTTGGGAGATCCTTCAAACGTTGGATTGAGACCGTAACAGACCACTAGGTCTATCATATGAAAGGAAGAAGATGAAGAAATTTGAAAGATTTGATTTGGTTTAAGTAATTATAAAGTTATAAATTTCTAAGACAAACAGTTGAATATGGCATAATCTTACTGACTACTAGACATGTGTATAGGTGGATGATGATGTATGTATGTAGCTAATGCTCTGGAGTTAACAACAAAGTTATTCTCCTTCTTGCTGCCCAATACTTGGATGTCACATCTTGATCATTTTGAAGAGCTACACAGTTTATTAAATGTTCTCTGTCCATTTCCACACCTTGAGAACACAATATACACTCAGGAGCCATTAATACACCAATTCTATGAAGATATTTTCCGAAGCAATCATATACTATAGCAAGCCTAAGTATAGCAACTGCTGATTTTCGTTGTAGTTCCAGAATTATAGATGGATTTTCTAACAGTATTTTTATATTTCTGTTTCTGACTTTTTCAATTAAATTGGAATTGTAATTATCATTAATTTTTTTATTTATAATTCTTTTAATAAATTCATAAGAAAATGCATTTGTTACTTTCTGCTATATTTTACATTTTTTTTTTTTTTGCTAGTATATTAGCTCTTTCATTTCCTTGTATTCCATAATGGGATTATGAAACTATAGCAGAAAGTTTGATTTTATGTGCCATGTGACAATATCACAATATTGTCTGTTTTAAAATCATAAGGAAGTAACATTGAGATTTAATGTGATATTTGAGTTTGTATTTTTTTAACATTCTTACCTCATGTGATTGTTTTGTCGAACATATGTTTCAAAGCTGTTGCTCCATTGTCAGCATTTTCATAAACTGATTTCTTCTTTTCTTTAAGTTGTCGGCCCTGGATCTGTGTTCCAAAGAACTTGGTAATGAGGCTCCTCACGATATGGGAAAAAAATCTATATACAGAAGAGCAAGAAGAAAATTATGAACTTTGAAATTCCCGGAGAAAGGAGCCTCATTACTAAGTTCTTTGGAACACAGATCCAGGGCTGACAACTTGAAGAAAAGAAGAAATCAGTTTGTGAAAACACTGACGATGGAGTCACAGCTTTAAAACATATGTTTGACAAAACAATCACATGAGGTAAGAATGTTAAAAAAATACAAACTCAAATATCAATATTGTCTGTATTTAACTTTCATAGGGGAAAAAAAACACTATGAGGTTTCGTAAATTAATGAGTCATTTTTTTAACATCTTACCTCATATTTTGTGTTTCTTCAAACACGGGAACTAGTTTTCGAGAGAAGGATCTCTCTCATTTTCAACCGACATTATAACTACCAGATTTTTGTTGGAATCGTTGGAATCTGCATCAATAACGTTGCCTTCTGGTGTTGATTTGATGAAATTTGAGATGAGGTCACGTTCATCAGGAATCTCGAAATTCATGGATCTAAATTTGTTCTGAATATATATCTTCTCCCAAATTGTCAATTCTAAAGGTTTTTCCAAATGTTTTAAAAGTAGGGCTTCTTTTTCAATTTTATGATTCTCCATAAACTATGTGCTGCAATAGCTGATTTTACAATTTCACCATTTTTAATATTTCTGAAGTGTTCCTTAGTGCGAGTGTCCAAATTTCTTTATTGTTTTTCCTATGTATACTTTATTGCAGTCCTTACAATTAATTTGATAAATTCCAGATTTTTTGCTATCTGGTGTGTTCAATTTCTTATTAGTTATTAATAGATTTAAAAAAAAAGTGATCCCACTACAGGCCTCAGGAGGCCTTTGGGGCAGTAGGAGGTTAAGGCTCCCACTTTTTCTTGACAATCGGCACTTGATGTCAGCCCTGCGTGACGGCCGCCTTTACCCCAGAGCAAGCGTCTGGTACTCATTTCAGTTAGAGGCTGAGTCGACCCCAGGGCCATAGTGCCGCCAGAAGGTTTGGGTCAGTTTAAAAATCCTGACCCCACCGGGACTCGAACCCTCGACCTTCCGGCTTGTAGCGCAGTGCCTTAACCACTACGCTACGGCGTGCCCCCTATTAATAGATTACCAAGGCTAAATTTATTTATCGGTGCCAATGTAATATTGAATTTGTTGAAATTTTTTTTGAAATTTGTTATGTATTTCAGGATGATACGTAATTTTCTTAAACTGGTTTCCTTTCTTTGAATCAGATTGCAGGGTAGTGTATTCTTTCAATCTTTTTTGTTGTCTGAATTTCTTTAATTTATTTACAATTATTTCTTTTCCAAAACCATTTAAATTGGCTATGTTCAAAATGTGATTGTATTCTTTCTTAAAATCTTCTTCATTTAATGGAACATTTTGAACATAGCCAATTTAAATGGTTTTGGAAAAGAAATAATTGTAAATAAATTAAAGAAATTCAGACAACAAAAAAAAGATTGAAAGAATACACTACCCTGCAATCTGATTCAAAGAAAGGATACCAGTTTAAGAAAATTACGTATCATCCTGAAATACATAACAAATTTCAAAAAAATTTCAAGAAATTCAGTATTACATTGGCACCGATAAATAAATTTAGCCTTGGTAATCTATTAATAACTAATAAGAAATTGAACACACCAGATAGCAAAAAATCTGGAATTTATCAAATTAATTGTAAGGACTGCAATAAAGTATACATAGGAAAAACAATAAAGAAATTTGGACACTCGCACTAAGGAACACTTCAGAAATATTAAAAATGGTGAAATTGAAAAATCAGCTATTGCAGCACATAGTTTATTGGAGAATCATAAAATTGAAAAAGAAGCCCTACTTTTAAAACATTTGGAAAAACATTTAGAATTGACAATTTGGGAGAAGATATATATATTTAGAAGAACAAATTTAGATCCATGAATTTCGAGATTCCTGATGAACGTGACCTCATCTCAAAGTTCATCAAATCAACACCAGATGGCAACGTTATTGATGGAGACTCCAACGAAAATCCGGTAGTCATAATGTCGGTTGAAAATGAGAGAGATCCTTCTCTCGAAAACTAGTTCCCTTGTTTGAAGAAACATACAATATGAGGTAAGATGTTAAAAAATGACTCATTAATTTACGAATTAAGAACCTTATGTTATTTCCCATATTTAACTATGAGGTTTAATTCTTATTGTCTGTATTGATGTACTAATTTTGCAATTATTAACAGGTATAATTGTGACGTCTGCCGGAGAAGACTGAAGATCTGGGGATGTGTGTGTGTGAATGATTTGAACTGCATTTTGTAAAACATTGTCCAAATGCAAAGCATTTCAAAATTGTATATACTTGAGCAGAGTTACCTCATTTATAAAGCAGCCCCTTGTAATATGTACAGCTATTTTCAAACTATAGACAGATCTCTTTGTTAAGTACTTACGGTAAAATCTGATTGAACAGTTTTTTTAGAATATTTTGCCTAAATCTTTTTTTTTTGTATTGCAGCATTGCATAAATGGTAGCCTTTATTATTATCTCCTTGATTTTATGCTGCCTGTGGCATACATATACTGTAAAGATTCTATAATTGTTTACATACTGTATTAATATTAATTATTCTATTACAATGGTAACTGTCATTGATCACTGAACTCGTGCAGCATTCATTCATTAATTAAAGACTTAATTTGTTAAAACTTATGACTATACAATAAATAAATAAATAAAACATACTCTTACATACAAATAGTGAACAATTAAATAAAAGTTATATAATTATTATAAAAAGATACATTTATATTTTTGTAGATTTGACAATATGTTAAAAATAAAAGCCAAATAAATAACATCAGTAGATTGAATGACTCAAAACTCCATGCCAAAGTTTTTTTTAAAAATTTTTTGATTGATAAAAATAATTTGCCCTAAATTTGCTGTTACTAAGAAAAAACCTATTTGTTGAACTATTTGCTCATGTTCAATCATTCATAGCACTATACCTCTTGTCATATGACTTAGTTCATGGGTTGCCTTCAGTTAGAAATCTGCACGCTGTTGCATAATTGCACACTATCTCCATTTCTTTTTTCCTCTCTAGGTTTCAGCTTTCAGTTGGTAAAGGTGTAAGGTATTTAAATAGTCTTCTTAAAGCAACACTTGATGCGTAATAAATCAACCAAATTTACATTATTTAATATACAAATAAGTTTAGCAATTTGTTTTTTTTTATTTGACTTAGAAGGTTGATAAGTTTTTTATGATTTTAAAGTCTCTGCTTGAAATTCAGTTGAGTGAAGAATTTTTTTTTGCTTTTAAATTCAGTATTAATTGAAATTTATTACTTAGAAACTGCCTAGTGTCATAATAGACCAATAAGCCTATACCATGTAGATTATGTTGAATTTTTGCTTTGAAATATCTGTAGGTGTATGTCCTATAGCATAACTGGAAGGTCTAAGCCATCATACTTTGGTGGGGATTTATAGGACATATGCTGGTTCCAAGTTCCCATGAGGGAATAAATTTTCCCATGGAATTTTGACCACCCACCATCATGAGGTGACACCATATTGAGATAATCAGCTATAATAGATGAGAAACTAGAGTCACTAACCGTGTCACACTATACTGGTTGGATGATTGTCCATCAGTGTAAATAGCACATTCGTAAATTGAGTCATTTTTTAAAATTAAAAAAAAATTTACATCGTACGTCATATTTCATGTTTTCTTTAAACACAGAAACTAGTTTTCAAGAGAAACATCTCTCTCATTCTCTTGAAATCTAGTTCCCGTGTTTAAAGAAAACATGAAATATGACGTAAGATGTAATAAAAAAAGTGACTCATTAATTTACGAATTAAGAACCTCATAATGTTATTTTCCATATTTAACTATGAATAAATAGCATATGTTGATATGAGGGTAGCACCCTGCTGGTAGGCCAAGGAGCTTGTAGGCCTGCCACACTATGGAGAGCAGTTGATAGTATATGTATATACTTGAAGTCTGGATGCATTAAGGAAAAGACATCGAGAGTAAATCTAAATTAAACAAAACTCCATATCATGACTAGCCTAGAATGCCCTTGGCCTACCAGCTGGCAGGAGACCTCACATCCGTATGTGTCATTTTATAGAGATGGGATGATCATCCAGCCAATATAAGTCTGACATGTGTACAGCATGTCGAGTTTCCTAGCCATTATAGCTAGTTTTCTCAACCTGCAGCTGCTACTTATTATAGCTACCCAGATTCCTCACTATGCTGACTAGGCATATGTTCCATACTGACAGAAATTCCACAAGAAATTTTTTTCTCCAATGAAGACTCGAACCAGCACATATCTCATAGCTTTGCATAAAAAAAGCATGATGCTTTAGACCAATTGGCTATTGTACAGGACAAGAGTAATATTATTACATATTTGGTATTTTAAATTATTTTTAGAAATTGTGTCTTTTAAAGCATAATTTAACTTTGTTATGTTTTAAGGACAATCTAAACACATTAGGAATGATTTTCATTTTATGTATGTTCGAATAAGTATTCAGTTTCCAGGTTGACTTCACATGAGTGTAATAATCATAAGATCAAAAGGACAATGGTTTAATTCGTGCATAATCCTTAAAAAAGTAATGTTAAAAAAATTAAGTAAGATGTGAAAAAATGACTCATTAATTTACGAATATTAAAAGTGTTAATTTCATAGAGAGACTTCTAGGAGTAAAAAGAAGTTGAAAAGAATGGCATTAAACATGTGGTCATGTAGTGAAGAAGAAAGGTAGTAGATACAAAAAAAGGTGAGTATTAATTTATTACTTCCCAACTTTAATTAAATATAATTAATTTATTACATTAACTTCATACACTAATTTGCCTCTGTATGTAAAAAAGGTAATTCAACAGGGCTACTTCTAGTAAAATTGCTTAAATAAGTATATTCCACCATAATTTATTCTGCATAATGCTGCAATACAAAAAAAGTATCACAATTAGTTAATAATGTTACTTTATAGCATTAGTAAAGATTTGTTTGTGCAGTAAAGTATGACATTATAAAATAGTTTTGTAATGTATTATTCCATGAGTGTTTTAATTTTATTGGGAAATTGATTGTAAAGTTTTGTGTATATGAAAATTTAGTAAGTTGGTTGAATGCGTATTTAATGTATCACATTATATTTCTTGCACTTGCACTTATATTCAGTTAATATTTAAAATATATTTATCTTAAAGAAATTATATTAGTTATAATTTTATGTACTGTGTAAACATATTACCGTATATTTCAATTAATATTAGGAAGTAAACATTATGAGGTTATATCATTAATAGTGAGTGGAGAACATATTTTAATCGACTCACCTCATACATTTTCAAACTTCTTTGATACCGACGGTTTCAGACAAAATCATGTCCTTCTTCAGTCATGGCTTCCACTGATGAAATTCCATGATTGTTGATTTCTTTAGTGACATCACTTCTTGTGCTGCCATCTTTCGTTAGGATTATAAACTTTGTAATTAAATTTTTATAATCCCAACGAAAGATGGCAGTACAAGAAGTGATGTCACTAAAGAAATCAACAATCACGGAATTTCATGAGTGGAAGCCATGACTGAAGAAGGACATGATTTTGTCTGAAACCGTCGGTATCGAAGAAGTTTGAAAATGTATGAGGTGAGTCGATTAATTAATATTACCGTATATTCACATTTTATTTGGTTGATGAGCTTCACATCATATCATCAACCTAATTTTGTTTTGAAAGCATTGGTCCAGGTAGTGTAACGGTTACCAATCTTCCTTATTGTTCTGAGATTCATAGGTTCAAACACAGTGGGATCACTGGATTTTTAAGCATGTAATAGAATCCTGAATATTGTTTCTTTTCGAAGTAAGTAAAGCTGTGGTCTGATCTTGTAGATATGACATGTGAAAGAACCTCAATTTTATTATGATGCCTATGAAATAAAAAGTGAACCATTTTATGCCCAGCTTTTATATTGCAATACTAATAAACTGAGTTGTTAAAGAGCATCATTAAAGAAAAAAAAATGAATGTTGAAAAATATCCGTCATGTGTCTCCATTTATCTTTTATGTTATCTTTCCACTTAATTCCTGTTATCTGACACAGGGAATTTTTATATTTGACTTAGACAGACAACTGCATTAGCAAAGCTGAACTTATAAAGAGACCGGTGAAGTTTAAACAACGTCAAATTACAGTTAAGCATAATGCATTATTTGTTTCTTAATTTAGATGTATTAATATGATAATATATCGGCCGCGGTAGACTAGTAGTCATGTTCCTTGCCTCTGGTCCCGAGGGTCGCAGGTTCAAATCCATGGATTTGATGGATTTTTTTTTTTGGATGGAAAGGTCTAAGGAGCAAGTACTCTGGGAGGGACTTTAAGCCATGGGTTCTGAGAAGGAAGATTTTCAGGCTCATTAAAGATCCATAAGCCTGAATAAAGAGGCCTCTAAGCAAAATCTACTGATTTTCTTCATCGTAGTAAAACCTTAATTGCCTGTTATCTGACAAATGTATCTGTGCCCCGTAAGATATGCAAACTGAACACTAATTCCTTTTTTGCCTTAGTAAATCAGTTCCCCTCCTGCATTCCTCTGTTTTCTTTCCCCTCTCCAACTAACAATTTTGAATCTTCTTTGGGGACAAATTTGATTTTGTTATATGGTTGTGAAACTTGGAAGGCTACAAAACAAATTGGAAACAACTTTGGAAAAGAACAAATCAAAATTAAATTAAATTTAGAAAATGGAAAGGGATTGGTCATGTGTTAAGGAGAGAGAATAACATCTCAAAAATGGCATTTGATTGGAACCCCCCAAGGATTGAGAAGGTGAAGAGGAAGATCTAGGGCAACATGGGGATGAAGCTGAACAGATGAGTTGAAATGAAATGAAGGCGTTGGGGAAACAAGAGGTAATTGGTGGGCTTTTATCAAGGCCCTATGCTTCCCAGTGGAGTGACCAATACTACTACTACTACTACTTGGAGGACAAATTATTTGCACTTGCATTTCAGTGTTGTCAACTCAACATGGACACTGTAGCATGGTGTGGTGAAAAAAAAAGCAAATAATAAAAGTAATAATTAAGATATTTGGTCTGCATATTTGTACCTCTTATGGTTGCTTTTTGTTGAACATATGTTCCAAGGCTTCTGAGCCCCATCATCAGCAATTACAGACTAATCTCTGTAATCGCTGATGATGGGGCTCAGAAGCCTTGAAACATATGTTCAACAAAAGCAACCATAAGAGGTAAGAATATGCAGACCAAATATCTTAATTATTAAATAAAACCTCTTTATAATGTTACTTCATATTTTTTTATAATAAAAGTAAGTCAGCATCATTAGACCTACTTTAATATGAAGAAGTAATAAATAACCTTATATAATTCAATATTCAAAATCCATGACACTGTTGGCCACATCCCTGCTCTGAAAGTTATCGTGGCTGCTATATGACATGGTGGGTGGGAACTGCATGGAATGGAGTCAGTATATAACTTTTGTAAGAACAATTTCAGCACTTGAAGGGACACAAATACATTGGTCTGACAATAGATGTCTCATTGTGTCGATATGTTGACCACATGCCATTCATGACATCTTTAGGGGAAATGAGCATAACTAAATAACTTAATCTAGAAACTGCTAACAAAGCAGAGGCTAAGGCTCAAGATTGGACTATTATACCATTGTAGATAGAATAAGACAATATAAAAGTTTGTCTTAAATTCCTCAGCAAATTGAATTTATGGTCAGATTTCACTGGTGTGCAGAATATATCTTTCTTTCCGTAATTAAATACTATAGATCTAGTTTCATTACGAGGAAACAGAAATTGTGGCCACCAGAGCAATTTTTTAAAATTTTTGGTTCCAGATAAACTTCCATTCCTATAGTGATTTTTCTGGTTTATGTTATGTTTTTCTTTTAGTAATTAAATTGTATTTACCACATTTTGTTGTGAGAAAATTAAAATTGTGACTGCTAGATCATTCAATGTCCCACGCTGTAGCCAAGTGGTTAAGGTAGGATGCCTTTGCACAGAGCTACGGGACTTGCGCTGATTCGAGTCTTCATGGGAGAAGAAATTTTCTGATGGAATTTTGTCCAGTGTGGAACCGGTATCCACCCAGCATCATGATGCATTTGGGTAGCTACAATAAGTAGTGGCTCCAGATTGAGAAAACCAGCTATAACAGCTGGAGGACATGACATGTTCCCCTGCACTGGCTGGATGATCATCTATTTCTGTGATTAACATGTAGATGTGTGAGGCCAGTAGTTGCCTGGCAGGCTGTCGCACCATGGAGTTAGTTAGAGCATTCAATTGTTCCCACCAAAATTTCAGCTTTTGTATTATCCCCCACTCCTAATAATTCAATTTGTTCTGATTAACGAACTTGTTCATACTATTTTCTTATTCAAATGTTACAAGTTTTGTTATGAAAAACCAAAATGGCAGCTGCTAGAGCAATTTTAAGTTTCCTAATGGTCCCATTTTATTGATTTTCGGAAATTACCTTTCTTGTTTTATTCCAATGCATATGCAAAATTTAGTTGCAAAAAATGAAAATTGCAGCCACTAGAATGATTATTTTAATTTTTGCTTCAGGTTAACCTTCTTCCCCATTCCTAATAGTCTGGTTTTACCGATAACAAACTCTATTTTATTTGTTTGCTATACCGTATTTGGCTTTAGTTTGTTGTATTGTAACCAAAGTCACAAAACGTATCCTTCTGCAGGCATCTGCGATTGGTGGAGCGATGGTACTATTTTACGCACCATCTGACTTGCTGTCAAATTCCGGTGGCATTAATTTACCAAAGTCGCATGCATCTACACATATTTTATAGAAATTATAAAAATATTATTTAAAATAGCAACTTGATTAGGCCTAAATGTCACCACTTTTCAAAAGTTTTCCTCTCTGATGTTTAACATATTCAACACGAGCAGCCATGTTGGAATAACTGAATTTCCATCTTCAACTGACTTGCACGAAATGGTGTTATATTTAAATTTATATAAATTTATACTTACTGTTCACCATTGTCATTTTTTCATATGTTATATTGCATTGTATTACTTTAATATTATTTTTACAATAATTTTGTTCATACATAGTAGTTATATTGTATAAAATGTAGATTTATCAGGGAACTATGTTTTCATCTACGCCACTGGACAACGATGTAATTAGGTTCATGTGGCCAATGAAATCACACTTAACCACGTTCTTCTGTTTATATTACAACATAAACTAAGGCCGAAACCAGTATAGTACTGAGTTTGGTTGAAGAAAAATAAAAATTATGGCTGTTAAGTCATTAACAACACATATATTATGCACTCTTAGAGTGGTACTAATATAAACAAATGCCAATTGAATCCTTCCTCCATTCACACCACAATTACTGTCACATTGACAAGAGAGCATGTGTGAAAGACATGTGATCGTTGAGTGGGGTAGATTACAAGAAAGCTGATGAGATTTTTCACTGAAATTGTAAATTAATTTAAAATTACTATTTTTTTACCACTAGTCAAAGGTTTGCCAGACTTGTGTTTTAAAAATTTAGAGGGCGACACAGGAACAGAAGACTCTACACCTTCAGCCACTTTCTTTCATCAGAATTTACTGAAGCATAACTCAAATGCATCATCCATATGTAATAAACTATGTTAAGTTGTAATTATTGATTAGGTATATTTTAGAATATTTTCTATAGTATACCTAATCAATAATTACTACTTAACATTCACAAAAAATAACACATATATTTAGGGGACATATTTTTAATTTAATGCATACTTATTACATTTACATTGTAAGTCGGTGTCCATAACCAATTAAAAGCGAGCAGGTCACATGGTTTTGTTTTGATGAGGATCGCTTTAAGAGTGGATAGCCTTTAGGGTGGCACATTATTTATGTTCAATGGATCAATGAACCCCCCAAAAAAAATTGTTCTTATGAACATGGTGAATAATGGTAATTACCAATTATGTCCTTGTATTTTTCTTTTTTTAAAGAGTTTCATGTTTTTTCAATAAGTTCCATATTTTGAATCCGGAATGTATTTCTGCCATGGAGATCTTGCATAGACAAGCTTTAGAAGTGTGGAGGTGTTTTTTCTATCTATGAACCCCCTGGAAATCAAATTGTAGGCTTTGAGCGACGCAAGGGAATATATTGCTTGGCTCCATGTCCCGCACCGTAGCCGAGCGGTTAAGGTAGGAAGCCTTGGTGCAGAGCTACGGGACTTGCGCTGGTTCGAGTCTCCATGGGGGAAGAAATTGTCTCATGGTATTTCGGCCAGTATGGGACCGGTGTCCACCCAGCATCGTGAGGCAATTGGGTAGCTACAATAAGTAGCGGCTCCAGGTTGAGGAACCAGCTATAATGGCTGGGGGACTCGACATGCTAACCACATGTCACCCCTACACTGGCTGTTGATCATCTACCTCTGTGATTGACACATGTGGATGTGAAGGGCCAGCAGCCGGCTGGTAAAAGGGCAACCACTGAAAAGTGGAAAGACCCTCAATCGGGGCTTCATGTCTCTTATCACTGACATGACTGCCAGTGCATGACGAATCCTGGTGAAACCGGACTAGTTAATCCTAAAATTCAATCTTTTGATTTATTGTTATGTTGACAGCATGTTCTTTTATTGTTCCTGTTATATAATGAACTTATTTAGTTTGTTATTTATATCAGTAGTGAAATACAGAACAAACTGGAAAGAACACTTAGAGCCGCATGCAAATATATTAGTCTCTACTCAAATTACTTCCAATCACTGGTGAGCTGAGTCACCGTGAACAATTGCTGAGATCGAATTAATGGCCGACTTACCGGTCATGCATGAAAGTCAATGTTTTCGTAATATTGGCAATGAATTACCCAGAATTCTCAGCATAAAACCACTTCTGTTATTTTCGTCTGCTATAGAGGAACGCATTTACGCTTGCATCCCACAAATAATACCGTATACGACGACGTCTGCATCGTGCAATATTACACCGATTCTCCTTTCTTCCAGTTGAATTCTTTGGTAGACTCTATCAAATTCCTCTTCTCCGTGTATACCGAAAACATGATCGAAGTCTTCAAGGTCCGACATCTTGGATAAAGCTGCAAAGGTTTCAAACTACATCGGTTCCCATCGATTCCCTTCGGGATTCTCACAATAAGTTTCTATCTTGAGCTATGATCTTAAGTTACCTCCTCAGGTAGCTTACAATTATTATCGCATGAGTAGATTTCTGTGTAAGCAAAATGTATTAGGATAAAACTTTCTCAGCAGAGAACGCCTTTTACGGTCTAATGCATTTATAAATTCGACCCTTAGTAATGACAACTGAGATTAGAATACCAAAAGCAGCATACAACTATTCACCACGAGGAAGAAGAAGTTTGGGAAGACCAAAGAAAAGATGGAAACAGCAATTTGGAGCCAGAACAGGCTAGTAAATAAGCCTAAACCATGACGAAGAAGAAGAAGTTGAGAGCATGTATAATGACAAATTAAATTTTGTTTTCAGTTTTAACACATTATTATTATTATTATTATTATTATTATTATTATTATTATTATTATTATTATTATGTTATTCCATCATATATAAAACTGGAAAGCCAATCTTCAATTAATGCCATCTCATAGAATTCCAAAAGCTATGCTTCGTTACTGCCCTCAAGGTATAAGATTGCTGGGTCGTCCAAAAAAGCGCTCTTTGGAAAATTCCTCTTTGAGACTGTAACAGGCCATATATCTTAATACTGCATGGATGATTATTATTATTGTTAGTGGTAGTAGTATCTCATGAAGTGGTGATAGCAGAGAATATTAAAAGATCAAAAGTAAATAATTGGATTAAACCAGATATATTGCAAAAAACAGAAGAGAAGAAAAAGCATATAAAAGATGGATTTGTAGTAAAAAAGGAGGAAGATAGAGAAATATACAAGGAAAAGAAAAATGCAGTATGAAAATCTGTTGTCTTTTAAAAGAACAAGCCTGAATAAAAGGCCTCTATGTAAAATTTACTGTATGCTCCCATCCTAGTACTACCTTGGTTTTCTAGATGTCACTGTAAGGTTGAACAGTGACCCCTGGCCACTCAACATCTATTCAAAAACAAATGTAACTAAATTAGTACAGTTGAATTTGGCCTACCAGCCGGCTGCTGGCCTCATATCCACATGTGTTAATCAGAGGTAGATGATCATCCAGCCAGTTTAGGGGTGACGTGTGATCAGCATGTCGGGTCCTCCAGCTGTTATAGCTGACTTTCACAACTTGGAGCCACTACTAATTGTAGCTACCCAAATTCCTCATGATGCTGGGTGGATCCCGGTCCCATCCTGGCCAAAATTCCTTGAGGAAATTTCTTCCCACATGGTGACTCAAACCAGCACAAGTTCCTAGTTCTGTGCCAAGGCATCTTACCTTAACCACTCAGCAACAGTGCAGGACAGGACTTACTACTACTTAACACATTCAGTACCAGGCACTAAGCAGGGCATATAAACCCACAGGCCAGCCATTTAAATACCCCAGCTACCCTTTCGTGGCACTTCAGAAAATGGACCATTATTCACAAACTATTAGTCCTAGAAAATTCAAATTTTGTACATACCTAAAGGAGATATCCTAGTAGGATTTGATGGTGAAATAACTTGGGTGATTGACATCACATGGTATCGGCGTATCAATTTCAGGAAGTGGAAGTTCATCTTCACTTTCACTTTGTGAATCTTCTAATTAAGGAATCAGTTCATCACCTGAGTCATCATTATACAAAATATTCACTAATTCTTCTTCAGTGAGATATTTTTCTTTCGCCATGGTTTTACTCGTGCACAAACAACAGCACGATAACAAGAAACATATATGACTGCATTGGAGCCTGGAGGTAAGTTTGGGTGAACGAATTCCACGTGTTGTTTGTTTTAAAAATAAAAGGGGATTCACCAAGGTTAAACATGTCAAACGGGAATAGAAAATGTACATTTACATGCCATCTATGATCTCCAAGACATACTAAGCCAACACAATATTTAGGCGCCGAATATAAATGCGGTTTGTTTGCGCCCACTCTAAAACGAGTTAACTGACCAATGGCCGCAAACAAGATAGTCTCTTTAAATGCCTTAACTGGTTTATGGTACTGAATGTGTTGAAAAGCAAATGACATAGAGCAATGTATTTTTTTGTACAAAGTTTTTTATTGCTCAAAGTTTGGATTCAGAACATCTCAACATATGCCTCTCCACAGAATCTCTTCCATATTACTGTTAAATTCAGAACTTAAAAAAAAACAGTGATGTAGAATACTGAGAACACTGTGCTAAGAAGACAGAATTGGTCTAAGTGATGTGATTTTTGAGCAATGTTAGGACATTGTGGATGCTTCATATTATGCAAGGAGAATTATTAATGTAGCAGCAATATGAAAAAAAATAGGATCATCATCGTAGTATATTCATGAATTTAAACCATTTGTTGACCTGTTTCGGCCTCAAGAGAAACACCATCCAAAAGTCTTTTGAGTGGACATCCTGGTCTTCTTCTTCCTGCAGGTTGATATATTAACATTTGTTTGTGATCTTCCATTCGATGAACATGTTGCATCCATCTTGACTTATAATCAGAAATTTTGTTTTCGAAAGTTTCCATGTGTAATTCTTCTAAGATATCTTCATTTTTTTTGTGATCTAGTAGTGTGTATCCTGCAGTTCTCCGAAGATATCTCATTTCAGCAAATCTAAGTCTCTGTATATCCTTCTGTTTCAACATCCATACTTCACTACCATACAAAAAGAGTTGGAAGAGCTAGTGTTTTATACACTTTTAGTCTTGAATGTTTTTGAACTAACTGTGGCTTGAAGATAGAATTTATTAACCCTAAATTCTTAAAAATTTTGATATTTTTGCATTTACATCCTTTTCTTCTTATAGAGATATTGCATCCTAGATATGTAAAATTATTTACCTGCTCCAAAATTTTATTGTCAAGTACAATTTTACTTCTGACAGGATCTACACCTTGAAATGCCATAATTTTTGTTTTCTCTGTAGATATCTTCAATCCATATTCTTTTGTAATTTTGTTAAGTTCATACAGACCTCAACACGAAGAAATCCAGAAGGAATTGAAAAACAATAGGAATTAACATTAAATACGAGGTAAGATGATAGCAGACCAAACTTATTTATTTAGCAGCAATATACCTACATGTTTTTTTTGTTAATTTATAAAAGGACCAAGTTACACAATTTAACATTACCTATTTGTTGTGAAATCAATTTGAAGTTAAGTATAACTTCTTCACTTCACGGGCTATGAAAATTGCCTGTTCTGCCTCACAGTTGTTCTGTCCATCTTTTCACTGGCCTTCCTACATTCCTTGAACCTCTTGGCTTGTAGTTAAATGCTGCTTTTGGTAATCTTGTTACGCTCATTCTTTCTACATGTCTAAACCATTTATCTCTATATTCTTTGATTTTATCATTCAATGGATATATATATATATATATATATATATATATTGAATTAACTTCTTATATCTTCATTCTTTATCCGATCCATCTTGTGCAGCCTTTTGTTCTTCTAAGGAAGTTCATTTCTACACTTTGTATTCTACTTTGTAATTTTTTTGGTCATTACCAAAGTTTCACTCCCATAAAGTAATGCAGGAACTGCCAATGTTTTATAAAACTTCAATCTTGTATCTTTTCTTGTTTTGTTCTTTAATGTTTTATGTATAGTTCTGCATATCATTTGAAATTTCGACAGTTTCATATTTATGCCTCTTTCAGTTTTTGTGTTTATAGTAAAATAACTCAAATAATTAAAATTGGTTACTTGTTCTAGAGGTTGTCTATTATGTAGGTGATAAACTACACCCTTGTCTTACACCTCTAACTAACTAACTAACTCACTGGCACTATTGAACACATACATTCATGGGTGCATGGACTTAAAAGCTCTCCATACATCCCTATCTTGAGCTAATGTTTTCCAATCATTCCCTTATAATCTACTTCTCTGAAATCATAGTTAATGTTATTTTCCCACCTCATTCTTTGTCTACTAACTTGATGTTTTCCCTCTGGTTTTCCTACAAGAAGCTTCCACACACCTCTTTCATTCCCTATTCGTGCCACATGTCCTGCCCATCGCAGTCTACGAGACTTAACTGTTCTTATTATATCTGGCTTCCTATAAAGACCATGTAGTTCACTGTTACGTAATCTTCTTCATTTACCTGTCTGATTATCTCTCTTTGGTCCAAAAAGTTTCCTAAGAATTGTCTTAACCTCTATTTATTATAATAGCTTCGGTCTTTGATGTGCCTATATTTATTATAATTTGAGATGTTAAGTATAACAAGACTCCTATATTAAGAATATTTTTTGTTATTTTATTTACCCCAAGGAATTTGTACAATGTGTACACTTATTATTTATACTCCATATAATGTAGATGCATGAAGCATCAGATTCAGATGGAATCCCTGCAGAACTCATAAATCCAGAGAGACAAAACTTGATCGACAAAAATACACCAGTTGCTTAACGTGATTTGAAAATAAGAGGCTCTTCCAAATGAATGGAAATAATTTATTATTGAACCACCCTATATTAAAGGGTATAAAGCCAATTCAAACAACTATAGGGACATTTCATTACTTTCAATTTCATATAAAATTCTAACATATAATGGTATTCAGGCTTACTCCTTTTATTGGGAATGATAACAAAATGGACATTTTGAAGAAGTGGCAGAATTCAAATGTACATGGACAATAATTACAAACAGGAATGAGGTGAAGAAAGAAACTAAAATGTAGGTTCAACTCTGGAAATGCACTATTAAGCACTACAGCACTCTTATCATTCAAACTCCTCTAAAAAATAAATTAAAAATATATAAAACTTATTCTTCCAGTTATATAAATATGAAACATTGTCTCTTACTTAGAGGAGAAAATATGAGTATTTGAGGATAAAGTTATTAGGAAAATATTTGTAGCAATGAATGACAGATGAATGGGGGGGAAAAAAAAATTCATAACAATGAGCTACATGATCTTTATAGGAAATACAGCATAATAAAACAGTTAAATCTCATTGATTGTGTTGGGCAGGATATGTGGCACAAATGGGGAATGAAAGAGGGTCATGGGAACTTACAGGAAAGTCAAGAGAGAAAATGCCCAGTATGTATGCTACTAATGAGGTAGGAAAATAATATTAACCCATTCACCTCAAAAGACAGGGTAGACTCGCCGGAAATTAAATGGCTTTCAACTCGCATGACGAGGTACACTTGCTTAACACTGCTGTTATATTTTGCAATATTTTGTACATCCCTTGGTAGGGCAATCTTTTGTTAATATTTATGAATAATAGAGGAATGTGTTTTTGGCTTTCACCCTTATTGTATTCTAAAGTAACATTATCTTTTGTTTGTTTTGAATGTATGAAAATAGACAATGTAATTTATGGTCACTTAAATCCGATTTCTGGGGAAATGCATTGAGCATTTAAACCTGAAGTGAATGGGTTAATCATGATTTGAGGGAGGTAAATTGTACAAGGATTGATTAGAAAACGTTAGTTCTGGATATGGATGTATGCAGACCTTATGTAAGAATCTTCAGTGAATTAGTCTTCTTCACTTCGTAGGCTAGGCAAAATGCCTGTTCCACCTCACAGTTGTTCTGTCCATCTTTTCACTGGCCTTCCTACATTCCTTGAACCTTTTGGCTTGTAGTTAAATGCTGCTTTTGGTAATCTTATGTTAATTCTTTCTACGTGTCTAAACCATTTTTCTCTATATCCTTTGATTTTATCATTTAATGGATATATATTTAACTCTGTTCTTATATCTCCATTCTTTAACGGATCCATTGTGCAGCCTTTTGTTCTTCTAAGGAAGTTCATTTCTACACTTTGTATTCTATTTTGTAATTTTTTGGTCATTACCCAAGTTTCACTACCATGAAGTAATGCAGGAACTGCCAATGTTTTATAAAACTTCAATCTAGCATCTCTTCTTTTGTTCTTTAATGTTTTATGTATAAATCCATATATCATTTGAATTAGTTATTGTGTAATTTACTAATAGCTTTTAAAATGCATTACATTAGGATTGCATGTGTTGTATTGATTTTACCAATTTTGTTATTCACTGTATAATTGAGATCCACTGTTCCTCTCTCTCTCTTTTAAGCTGTAATATGTTTAAAGTTTAATCATAAATAACGTGCTATTAGCAACAAATTAAGTTACATAATAGAGCACATAAATGCTCTAGAGAATGGGCAGGATTTGACCCAAGAGACAACATGCCAGTATAATTACGGACATTAAATGAACTCTCAAAAGCAGAGCTCTAGTTTAATAGTTAATTGAATAGCCGCCTAGAACAAAGTTGTTACCCTCATTTTTTCCAAAGTTAATTTTATGTGGAGAAATGTCCCTCGTGCCATTAATTGTTTTTTCATGTACAGTATAGCTGGACTTGGGAAAAAATTAGGGTTCTAACATTCTTTGGAGGCTGTTCAATTGTACAGACACCTCTTTCATATTAGTAATAACTAACTCATTGGTACTATCCAACCCATAGGTTCATGGATGGGCTGACATAAGCTGTACATACATCCCTAGCCTGAGCTAATTATTTCCAATCATCTCCTGTATAATCTACTTCCATTAAATCATGGTTAATGTTATTATCCCACTTCATTCTTGGTCTACCAACAGGGTGTTTTCCTATAAGAAGCCTCCATGCCCCTCTTTCATTCTACATTCGTGCCACATGTCCTGCTCATCACAGTCTACTTAATTGTTATTATGTCTGGTTTCCTACAAAGATCATATAGCTCACTGTTATATAGTCTTCTCCATTTGCCTATCTGTTTAACTCTCTTTGGTCCAAAAATTGTACTAAGAGCTTTCCTTATTCTCAAATACTTGTAATCTCCTTTCCTCCCTTACCCCAAAGCACACCTTTTTCCTTGGTATTAAATCGGTGAAGATTAAAAACAAATCTTTGCATTATTTCGAAATTTACTAAAATTTTGAGTATGGAATTTGGAAAGGGGTATACACAGATAGTGGGGACAAGTGAGTACCTATTTTATATAAGAAGTGAAATCTCATTTTGAAAATTTAAAGTAAATCTCTTCGGAAGTGACGTTACACAGATTTGTTTATCAATTGTAATGAAGCTATTAAAATATACAGTTACAGAGTGTTTTATAATTCCTGTTACACATTTCTAGCATTTGTAGAGAGATAAAGTTGGTAAATCAAGTTTTGATGAGGGCCTTGCATAGAAAAATTTAATTTTCAGAGACTATTTAACTCATGTCGCAAATGGTAGTCAATGACCAATCACGTTTCAATGAATTCTGTTTTACACCAATGACAGTCGTATTTCACCTCGCTCTTTATTGATTTCTCTTTATCAGCTTCTGCTTTTGCGATAAAGAAAGCTCCTCCTTTTTTAATATTCTGAACAGGTTAGACCATTATTTTTCTCCAACAAATACATTGAATATAGCAAATAATGAATAGATTCAGTGATTTTACTGAGTTGGTTATTCAAAATATAAATGATTAACCTATAATGTTGATTATAATAGTTTGATGTGTTTCATTATTTCTCCACTAGAGTGCATTCTTACAATATTGCGATCCTATTTGGCAATAAATAATATGATCGAATTGCAGTGAATATACATAACCTCACATTTCTAATTTGTTTTTAAACATCGCCGTTTATATTAACTATATAAATATTTTAAAACACCGGTAACTATATTCAAATAATTATTTTTTAGTAAAGAGCTTAATTTTATTCGTTAAATAGTCCTAACAAATGCCACTCTTGATTTCCAAATTCTCTAGATAAATTGGAAATCACTCGTGGCATTACTTATGAAAAGATAATTTCAGATAGAAAATTTAATGATATTGTTCTTGATCCCTATTACAAGTTTCTGACATACTGCATTTAATATAGGTTTATAATAATGCTATTTAACTCTGAAGATAAGTTAAATTGTTTAAAATTACACTTTTATACTTTTTCTCCAGAAATTCCAAATTTATTGTTCAGAATTACAAGGATGTAGAGTAGGCTTACATTTTCATCTATATGGGTATTCTTGAATTCATAACTATTCATGCATGTAGAGAATATGATAAATCGTCTATAACAATACAGGGTTTATTTATTCCGAGTGGATGTAAACATATAAAAAGTTAAGCAATTCTGATAGTTTTGAGCCAAAAAGAAAAAATCCTTTATCTGTATAATTATACTGCCTAGGGAAGAAAAGCCGCATCATATATAAATAACAAGCTAAGAAATGTAATGAAAAATAAATTCATAACCATATTTTTCGGTGCCGAATGTCTTTCTTGAGTTCAGGACATAATTTATGGCCAAGGATAAATCCTTCACTGCATATAATTTTTATTTGAAACTAGCGAATACCCGGCGTGCGCTGCTACGCCTAAATAAATGAAAATTAATGTGCTTTTATGTTTAATTGAATAAGTAAAAGGAAAAATAATTATAAATATATATATTTTTTTAGATACCCCGTGCTGATTCCCGGCGTTGCCAGGGAATCTACTTATCCCGATCTTCTTGACAAATGAGCTGAAATACGAAAATTAACGTGTTTTATGTTTAGTTAAATAAATGGAGAGAACAAATTATATCGTAATTATTTTTTGATACCCCGCGCTATTTACCCGGCGTTGTCCGGAAATCTACTCATCGTGATCTTCTTGGCATAAATTAGCTGAAAGACAAAAATTAATGTACTTCTTATGATTAGTTGTATAAAATAACATGAAAAATAATTATAAATGTATATCGTAATTATTTTAAAATTCCCCGTACTGATTACCCGGTGTTGCCCCGGAATCTACTTATCTCGATCTTCTTGGTATAAATGAGCTAAAAGACAAAATTCGTTATTGTGAGTTATCCGTAAAAGAATACCTGCCATGTGCTTGCACAGGAATCTACATACTTGTCTCGATTTTCTTGGCATCAATGAAAGACAAACATGGTTATTGTGAGTTATCCGTAAGAGATAAACGTATGCTGTCCCGGACTTTTTTGTAGAGCTTTTTGAGATACTCAATTTTGTGTATTTGTTATGGTTTAGGCAGCGTAAGCCATTAAACCTTCCAAAGAGCTACTTTTTTTTCACGTTTTCCACCACAAGGGGCGATTTTTAAGGTGTAGGAGCAGAGTATCACAACTCTCTTACAGCCTATGCTCATCCCGGGAATCTCCTGAACATTTTGCAAAATGCCCCATCACAATCGGATCAACGGTATGGCCGCGCATAAAGTACAAACAAATATTCATATTTACATAATTATTATGGTTTAGGCAGCGTAAGCCATTTAAGCGTCCAAAGAGCTACTTCTTTCACGTTTTCCACTACAAGGGGCGATTTTTAAGGGTGTAGGAGTTGAGTATCACAACGCTCTTATAGCCTAAGTTAATCCCGAGAATCTCCTGAACATTTTGCAAAAAGCTCCATCACAATCGGATCAACGGTATGGCCACGCATAAAGTACAAACAAACATTCATTTTTATATATTAGATATTGTGCCCAACTCCCAGCTAAATATTATACACGATCTTCACTAGAACTGTTTAGAAATACTAAATTAGATATAATCTCAATTGAAAAGAGTCAATGCCATGCTGAAAGAGCAAGAGATTGCTGATTCCTGATATATGCTCTATTTTATATAGAGTGCCTCTAGTCACGATCGATTTCAATAATTGAAAAATCAATGTTATTGTGAATTTTTACACATATTCTACTGCTTTCTACATGTCCGCCATCTAGGTGAAAACACATACTACATCTTTCAGCTGTGAAACGAAATGTAAACCTTAACTGTAAAAAAAAGCTTGCTGCTTCTGTGATACGATTCCGCAAATCAAGCAGACGTGATAAGGACGTTATCGTAGAGTCAAACTTAGAATTGTCCACACTGTGTTGCGAGGGACATTCATCTCCCTACTGAGGCGTCGAGTTGGTGCGTTCGGACTATCACTGGCAAGTTGAACGTGCTGCACTGTTTGCTGATACGCGTGGTCGTCTATGATGTGCCTCATTACACATACTTGCCGGTACGCTTACATTTGTTTACAAGCAGACGAATTTGTGCTTTTTTTGGGCATGATTTACGGAATTTATGGGTAAATTCAGCTCTGGCGTCTTCATATGACAATCCGCGTACCTGTGCACAAACAATGGCAACCCGTTTTTCCGTGCTAAATGTGTTGCACTAAGCTAACAGTGTATGCAAATAAAAAAAATAGTTTTCATGAAAATGGATAATGACTTTAGGAGACGTCATGTATTAATTCGGTAGTTTACAGTTGATTTTTCATATACAACTTTACCTTTTGCATCTTAACTATTCCTGAGGACCCCACATGGAGGTGAAGAGTGATATGACTGGATGGAGCCCTCTAGACTTCACCGTAACCTATCACGTTAAGCCTTAGTTCTTTCTGTGATTTGGTCAGAGTCTGAGGAATTCCCATTAGCCTTTGAACCTTTATAGAATGTTTAATCTACATATTAAATTTACAAAACGCTCTACACTATATTTTTAATTCAGTTTATTTTAATGGACTCCAGAATGAATAATGCCATATTAGTTATTCTCGTCAAAAGTTTTCGCCACATCATAATAGTGTGGGAGGATTACGATTTTTTCTCTGCACTTCTTTGTGATTGAGAATATTATAAATGGTTGAAACCAAGAGACAAAGAGATTTTATATTAAGAAGTCGTATAGGGGTGACCAGAGGAGATTCTGAGTTGGTCCCCATAGTGACATATTTTATTTATTTTACTTCTTGCTTTCAACATCCAGGGGTGTTGTTTATTAACTGTCAAGTTTAATATAAAGTAATAAACTTGTGTATTAATGTTCAGCTGTGTACCATTGTAAAATAATACGAATGTTACAGAAAATAGAAGTATCGAGAAATGTATGTTAACTGACATCATCAAAATATTGCTGTGTATGCAGATAGTATAAATTACTTATTATTGTATTGTTTTAAAAACGTCCCAACCTATTTTTCGTCCCATTTCTTACGTCATGGAATTTTGGCAGGGATATGACTTTGGGGTAGCCATGAGTTATTTATCTTTTAAATGCTACACCGAAAACACCTCTGGGAGCAACCCCGAGCATTAAAGAGTTTTCGCAATATAGAAATATACCTAGCCAAGGCCTCCACAATAATATCTGCGTTTTAACTGCAAATTTCCGCACATGCGGAGATTTTAAAATTGACTATTTAACTCATGCCCCAAATGGGAGTCAATGACCAATCACGTTACAATGATTTTTTTATTTACAACCAATCACAGTCGTGTTTCGCCTAGAATTTACCAACTAAAGTTTATCATAATAAAGAAAACACCTCATTTTTAACATTCTGAATAGGTCATAGCATTATTTTGCAGTGACTAACTCTCTAAGAAATACGGCTACCAGATTGTATATATAGTACATGAACGTCAACACATACCGCATGTGGGAGTTAATATAAAAACATTTGTAGCAATTGATTATACCACCAAAAAAAGAAATCACTGTTTGCACTTTCTTAAGTGTATTTTTTTCCAGAAAAATATAATTGTCATATTTACATCATAGGACATCAGAAATGAATTAATATACAGTTTGATGTGTTTCATTTTCTCTCCACTAGAGTGCATTCTTACAATATAGCGGTCCTTTGGCAGTAAATAATATGATCTGGTTGCAGTGACAAACAAAAGAAGCAAATGAAGCGTACTAATCGTTTCTCATTTGTTTTCAAACATCGCCGTTTACATTAAATATATACATATCTTAAAATAACTATAGTTAAATAATGATTTGTGAGTAAACAGCTTAATTTTATTCGTTAAATAGTCCTAACATATGCCACTCTTGATTTCCAAATTCTCTAGATAAATTCACTCCTCACTTCGGGAGTCGTGAATTCATCGGTAATTTGGAAATCACTCATGGCATTACTTATGACAATTGCCAATAAATGTAGTGTCCCGGGCCGCGTTACGAGCGCTGCATAGGGTAAGGTCAGTTAAGGGGCTGCCTTCTTACAGCTTCTGACCAAGCTACTTTGTGTATTTCATTTCATTCATAGTGTTCTGCTCAACAGCAGGTCTTTAACTGCAAACTCAGCATTCTCCACTCTTTCCTTAACTCAGCTTTCCTTTTTGTATCTGCATACAAACCATTTATTTTAATACTTTTTAATTTGTCTATCATCTGATGTCTTTTTCTGCCTCTTTCTTTCCGTTGACCATTCCTTCTAGGGCATCCTTCAGCAGGCAGTTTCTTCTTAGCCAGTGGCCAATCCAATTTCTTTTCCTCTTCTTTTATGAGTTTCAGCATTGTTTTTCTCTTTCGCCCACTCTATCTAGCACATTTTTATTTCTTACTTTGTCTATTCTTCTCCATATCCACATCTCAAAAGTTTCTAGTCGCTTTTCCTCATTCCGTCGTAATGTCCAAGTCTCTGCACCATACAATACTACATTTCACACGAAGCACTTCACAAGCCTCTTCCGTAATTATTTTGCCAAAGGTCCGCAGAAAATGCTTCTCTTCTTGTTAAAAGCTTATTTTGCCATTGCTATCCTCTGCTTTACTTCTTGACCGCAGTTCATGGGTTCATGTTAGCATAACCCAAGTATTTGAAGCTCTCCTCTTGCTCAATGGCCTCACCTTTAATCCTCATATTTATCTTCCTTGGTTTCTTTCCTATAATCATGGCCTTCGTCTTATTTATATTTATCTTCATCCCATAATCCTCGCACTTATCATTTAGCTCCTCAGCATGTTCCTCAGTGTCATTGCATCTTCTGCTAGCAAAGCCATATCATCAGCAAATCTTATGCACTTTATTCTTCTTCCTCCCATATTTACGCCTACCGTATTGATGAAGCAGTTCTTCATTAGGTCTTCCAGGTAGATGTTGAAAAGAGTAGGCGATAGAGGACATCCTTACTTTACCCCCCTTCCAATTTCTCTTCCCTCTGACATTTCTTCTCCTATCTTCACTTTTATTCGCTGTTTCATATAAAGACTACTTATGAGCCTCCTCTCCTTCCAGTTCACGCCAATTTTCTTCAAGATCTTCAGGAGTTTATTCCAATTTACTCAGTCAAACGCCTTTTCCAGGTCAACAAATACTGCATAAACGTCTTTATCTTTTTTCTATATATCTTTCTCCTATTGTTCGTATCAATCCAATTGCATCTCTTGTACCCTTTCCCTTCCTGAAGCCAAACTGTTCTTCTTCCAATTCGCTTTCCATCGTAGAACGCAAACGTCGATTCAGTATTCGCAGGAGAATCTTTGCAGAGTGTGATATCAAGCTGATAGTCCTGAACTCCTTACATTTCTTTGTATTGTTTTTCTTCGGTATTGGTAGTTACACTGTCTCAGTCAATTCTTCGGGCCATTCACCTTCTTTATATATCTTGTTGCATAAACGCAGAATTCCCTTCTTTCCTTCACCCAAGCATTTAACCAATTCAATGGGGATTCCATCTACCCCTGTTGCTTTCCCATTTTTCATTTTCTTAATTGCTAGTTCAACTTCTTCCTTCAGAATTGAAAACCCTTTTTCATCTTCTGATACGTCTTCTTCATTTTCTATATCCAAGTTAGCCGGACGATTTTTTTTGTCTCATATAGCTCTTCTACATATTTTCCCCATGTAATCATAATTCCCTGTTTGTCTGTTATTTCTTCATTATTTTCGTCTTCAACCAGCCATATAATTTTCCTGCGCTTCTTTCCATAGTCCAAGCTTTTAACTTTCTGGTATATTAAAATCATTTTCCTTTCCTCTCCAGATTCTCCAATTTTTCACATTTCTGTTTCATCCATTCTTCCTTGCCTTGTCAGTTTCTCTTCTAATTTCGCTGTTTAGTTTCCTGTAGTTTCTTTTGGCTTCTTCTGTATTGCTATTTTCCCATTTTCTTCTTTCTTCCTTCTTCTCTAACATTTTTTCTGTGACTCAAGGTTTCTTAATATTCTTGTTCTCTTTGTATTCTGCTGTTTCCTCTGCAGCTATCTGTATAGAGGTTTTCAAATGACTCCAGTGTTCCTTGGTATTGCCATATGAGATTTCCATGGTAGATGCTTTCTCCTGAAAATGTTGTTGGAATTTTCTCCTTTCCTCTTCAGTTTTAAGTTTCTCCAAGTCAAACTTCTTTGTTGCCTGTCTTCCTCTTATCTTCTTCAGGAAAATATCTACTTTGCCTATTAGTAAGACATGGTCTGAATTGATATCTGCTCCTGCTAGGGTCTTCGCATTTTTCAAGCAATTTCGGAATCTTTCCTGTATCAGTATATAAACCCCTAAAAAGATCGCTGGAACCGTTGTGGTGATCACGTAGTCCCACGATATTGGGCGCCTCTTAACTAGATGGAGGGATACGGTCTCTTGATGTGGAAACAGGTCTATGGCCTAATTTCATGACGTAGAAGAAGAATTCTTAAAATTAAAAAGCTAACACAAATTACTTACCCTAATTTTATATTTGCGGACTATAGTACAAAATGACAGTGTACAGTAAAACAAAGGAAAATAGGGGAAAAAAAATTACAGTAAGTGAATAATGACCTGAGAAATATACAGTACACACATCTATGCTACTCTTTAGATAAAGCACAAATTGGAGTTCTGCTTACAAAAGTAAGCAAAATGTGTGACCATCATCCAAGTAATACTTACGTACCTTATTTGCCAATTATATATATATTTTTTCAAATGCCCCAGGTTTGTCTTTCGACATTCCTGGTTTCTGTCCTGGCATGGCGTACTTGTAACCCACTTCTGAGGTTGGGGCACCTGGAAGGCGGGGTTACGTTGCCCCGATGATATGATGGGTGATGATGATGATAATGGTGCGCCAGGAGAGTCCCTAATCCTAAACGTAACCTAAGATGAATATGAATGATGATGAGTGCGATGGCCATGTGATTTCAGGGACAGTTTGGGCCTTAAAGTTTTCCTGACATTTGTCTTACAGGTGAGGAAAAACCCCGATAAAAACCTCACCCAGAAAAACTCCCGACCGGGGATCGAACCCGGGCCCGCTGCGTGACAAAGCAGCACGCTACCCCGAGACTTATATATATATATATATATATATATATATTTCTTCTTCTTCCTTCCAAGTATTAGGGCAAGGCCTGTTACGATCCTATAGAAAATTTTCCCTCCAGCGTTTCATAGGACGGCCCAGTGATCTTCGTCCTCTTGGTATATAATTATAAACAGCTTTGGGGATCCGATTTGAACTCATTATTTCAAGATGGTGTTTCCAATTTAGTTGGTACTGTTTAATATATTCCAAAATTGGCGTAGTCTTCAATTCTTTTAAGATATCGGTGTTCCTTTTCCGATCCCATCTGGTGTAACCCGCTGTTCTGCGCATGAATCTCATTTCACAAGCCGTTATTCTGCTTTCATGTTGTCTTTTTAGTGTCCATGCTTCACTACCATAGGTCAACATATATATATAATCTGTGTGCGTGTTCGTACGAAGAAAGAACGGACATTATCGTAATATCAAATGAGAAATCGACGGAGAAATAACCTAAAAACACCATATAATAATATGTAACGTTGAAAGATAGCTATGCATTATAAGTACAACAGGATAGGTAATTATCGAAAATATGCTACAACTAATAGAAGCCTTAAACTTAAAGATAGCTAACCAAAATAACTCACCCTATCCTTATATTTGTACATTTTATCTAGCACGTATTATTGTTAAGCGTTATTATGAATTACATTGTACGTACATGGGGGGGGGATTCACGTGAAGTAAGTATAGCTATGCCAGAAACGCGATTAAAGAGCCGAACTGTTAGGTAACGACGCAGTAACGATCCCAAGATTCATAGACGCTAGAATAACATTACATTCCCCCTTTTTGTCTAGCGCAGGTTATTATTTAGGTCACATTATGGGGTATATTAGAGGATGAGAAGAATTTGAGTTTTTGGGGTAAAAGTAGGTAAAGAGGATGGACAAGAAAGTTATATTACGAACAGAATGAATAAAGGTAGAGCAGTAACAACAATAAATGGGTCCTATGGAACAGACATATAACCAGGAAAAATAAATTACAAATATACAATTCAATAGTAATTTATTTTTCCTGGTTATATGTCTGTTCCATAGGACCCATTTATTGTCGTTGCTACTCATACAATTCAATAATGACCAGCCTCATGGGCTAGTGGCCAGCGTTACTGACTACTGTTCATGAGGTCACGGGTTCGATTCCCGGTCAAACCATATGCATTTTTTCTTAAAGGGAATTATTCCTGTGGTTGTCCTTGGTCTGGAATTTAAGTTAAGTTTAGGTTAAGGACTCTCCTGGCAATTCATTGTCATTTATTACTCATCATATCATCGGGCTAACGTAACTCCGCCTTCAAGGTGCCCCAACCTGAGAAACTGATTACAATTCTGCCAAAGCCAGGGGAGAAAGTCAGAAATGTCATAAGAGACAACCTGGTGGCATTACACAAAAAAATCAATAGTGAGAAGTACTGTCACGTATGGAGCTGAAGCATGAAAATTCAACAAAAACTTGGAATAAATACTTATGCCTATGGAAATGGATTTCTTGAGGAGAGCAACAAGAAGTTTAAAATTGGGGGAAAAAAGGCCTAACTAACTGACTCATTGGCACTATCGTACCCATAGGTTCATAGCCGCGCGGACATAAGCTCTCCATACATCCCTATCCTGAGCTAATATTGACCTCCGGAAAATTTTACCCCAGTGGAACCCATGTCCACATTTCTTGACGGTTGCATTTTTACGGTGAAAGATCGTCACTCTTTCGACCAAGGTACTTTTTCATCATCTTCGACCAGTCCGGCGTGGGTAACCCTATCCGCAGTAATGCTACCGCCGCGCCGGCTAGCTCTCGGGATCATTTAAGTACGCAAGCCACTACACCACGACAAAGTAAAGATACCATGGAGGGAATAAATAAGGGAATGCGAGAAAAAAATAATATGAAATATTCAGTAGTATAGTATATAAGATATAAGCAGTTACATTGGTATGGCATTGTACGACGAATGCAAGAAGAAAGGTTGCCCAGAAAAACAATTGGAATGGTGTCCACCTGGAAGAAGAAATAAAGGAAGTCATCGAAATTCATGGATGCAAGAAATAAGCACTGGAATGAGAACAAGAAAATATGGAATGGATGGTTAGAGAAGGAAAATAAAACTTTAGGCATGGAAAAATGTGTAAACATTGAACATTTGTATATAAATAAATGGGGCACGCCGTAGCGTAGTGGTTAAGGCACTGAGCTACAAGCCGGAGGGTCGTGGGTTCAAGTCCCGTTGGGGTCAGAATTTTTAAACTGACCCAAACCCTCTGGGGGCACTATGGCCCTGGGGTCGACTCAGCCTCTAACGGAAATGAGTACCAGACGTTTGTTCTGGGGGTAAAGGCGGCCGTCACGCAGGGCTGACAACCCGGCTGACATAAAGTGCCGATTGTCTAGAAAAAGTGGGAGCCTTAACCTCCCACTACCCCAAGGGCCTCCGGGCCTGTTGTGGGATCACTTTACTTCAGGGGCACGCCGTAGCGTAGTGGTTAAGGCACTGAGCTTCAAGCCGGAGGGTCGAGGGTTCAAGTCCCGTTGGGGTCAGGATTTTTAAACTGACCCAAACCCTCTGGCGGCACTATGGCCCTGGGGTCGACTCAGCCTCTAACGGAAATGAGTACCTGACGCTTGTTCTGGGGGTAAAGGCGGCCGTCACGCAGGGCTGACAACCCGGCTGGCATAAAGTGCCGATTGTCTAGAAAAAGTGGGAGCCTTAACCTCCTACTACCCCAAGGGCCTCCGGGCCTGTTGTGGGATTAAAAAAAATATAAATAAATAATTACGGTTAGGTTTTCGGTCCCTTATCATGACTTCCTTTGGAAAGATCCGTATATTTTTCTTAAAACTACAGTGAAACATGTTAAACACGGTCAATATGAAAATTGCCTATTAACGGAAAATGATAAAAACATGCATTGATAACAGATCGAATACATAATAAGTAATTTTTCCCCACGAAAATTGTAAATTGTAAGAGTGAACTGCAATATAATAACTTACTACAGTTATACTAGTCAAAACTCCAATCATTTAACTTCCAATTTTTTAAGTTTCTTTCTTTGTCTTTTTCTTTCGTTTACACTGTTCTTCCTTTTTGTTTTATCTTTGTTAACCTTTTTATCTTATTCACACATACAAGCACAAGACAGGACACACACCCAGACCCAAGGTGGAGATTTAAAATCCCCTACCCCGCCGGGAATCGAACGCGGGTCGCCGGAGTGGAAGGTAGGGACTCTACCGACTACGCCACGGCGACGGACAATTTTTAATCGGATTTGAAACACAACGTTGGCTGTATTTATTAATATCTTGGGTTTGAGGTCATTGTCTACCTGTTTTACTGAAACAAGAAAATTATGAACAGCAAGAATCTAGAAACTTAAATTGGCTCAAAATATTGCTAATCATAGATTGAATATACTCCATGGGGTGTATTATGCGACATTTCAGCGCAATAGGACGGGATATTTCAAATTGCTATGTATGTGGTATGAAAGGCCCCAGGAGAAAAAAAAATGTAAAAAGGCGGGCGCGTATTATTGTGGTTTCACTGTATAAGCGTAAAATAAGATTACTTCTAAACAAAATTAACCCACTTCACTCCCATCACTTAAATAGCGACTGTAATAACCTGATTAAGGTTAAAAGAGCGTCCTTAAATAGACTGTCTTTTGTTTTCAAAGTAGAGGACTAGTGTTGCATTGTACTTATAATATATCAACAACAACAACAACAACAACAAGGATTAAGCCAATGGCCTGTTCCGATCTCATTATAGGTCGAATTGGTCCTTCCATCTCTTTAATGGTCTTCCTAACATTCTTCTCCCTTTTGGCTTATAATTATACATTCTTCTTGGTATGCGCTGTTCATTCATTTGTAATACGTGCTGAAGATAAGCATGTTGATAATATTTTATTCTTTCACAGATATTAAATATATTAAGTTCTGTTGTTATATCTTCGTTTTTCTTTTTATCGGTCCTTTGGTATCCTGCTATTGCTCTCAACCTCTTCATTTCAGTAGCCTCTATTTGTTTACAATCTGCCTTTGTTAATGTCCAGGTTTCACATCCATAGGTCAATCATAGCATTTTCATGCTATGCTTGCAGCTTTACTAGGGAATTATAGGTGTGGTAGCTTCCCGGTGCTTTCCACACCAGTGAAGGATGATGACGATGATAATGATAAGGATGATGACGGCCATGTGATTTCGGGGACCGTTTGGGCCTTAAAGTTTTCCTGACATTTGTCTTACAGGTGAGAAAAAAAACCCGATAAAAACCTCGCCCAGAAAAACTGCCCCGACCGGGGATCGAACCCGGGCCCGCTGCGTGTCAAGGCAGTACGCTACCTCGAGACCACAGCGGTGGATATATATATATATATATATATATATATATATATATATTTGGCACGAAAGCTCCGAAGAGCCAAGACCGACTGTACTGGTTCAGCTCATTGACAAGCGTACAGAGAGTCATGTTGTTACCCTCAACATTAGTTCGTTTCCATATCCGGATTTCACAGTTTGTAATTTGAAGTAGCTACTCAGTTGTCTTGAATATGTGTACATCTTCATCATCATCATCATCATCATCATCGCTTGTTGACAGCTATTGGTGCTGTCCAGTGTGCCTTTTCCTGGGACTTGTGTTTATCCCTTCTCGGCGAATTCGCGTGTGTATTCAGTATTGGGCTAAGCTGGTTGGCCCTAGCCTACACGGCGATTTTTTGGGTATTTATTTTGGTGTATTGAGTAATATGTGATTTATATGAATATTTTTGCCAAGGCGAATAGATGTCGCTTGATTGGGGCACCGGAAACCGTGTCGCTGAAGAGCTCGGCTCGATTCTGGACCGGAATGAGCCACGCCACTCTGCGCTGATCTTTCTGTCCTTGGTTGCTTCATGCTGAGTACTATGGATGATTTATTTCGTGGAATATGTTTTTATGTGTAGTACGCCATTGTGAAGGTGTCCTATATTGCGTACTACTGGGTTTCCATCATCATTTATGTTTTGAAACATGGTGGTGACCCTTTCCGTTATGATAAAATCAATATATGGTACCTTCGTGGCCTCATGCATCTGTTGTGTGGATCTTATTCTCATATATATATATATATATATATATATATATATATATACAGGGAATCCATTTTAAGAGGATACCTCGCAACATTCTGCCGCGGCGACCAGATTGCTAAAATATCTCAAATCTCAAAATCTCGAATAAATGGTGAATAATAAACCTCTATGTGCAGACCTATTTTTATAATAATCTAATTAGTTGAGTTATTTGTATTTTGTAGCTTCTAACTGTCTTCATTTGCCAGTAGTAACGGAACACGCTGCACACCGGTGCAAGCACAATAGCGGGCAAAGTGAGAGCCGCTGCAAAGGTGTAAAAAAGGTTTCCGCTTAAAATGGATTCCCTGTATATCTAACATATAAATAACATGTTTGTTTGTTTGTTTGTTTATTTGTACTTTATGCGCGTCCATACCGTTAATCCGATTGTGATGGGGCTTTTTGCAAAATGTTAAAGATATTCCCGGGATGAACATAGGCTATAAGAGAGTTGTAATACCCTTCACCCGTAAAAATCACCCTTTGTAGTGAAAAACGTGAAATAAAGTCCCTATTTTGATGCCTAAATGGCTTACGCTGCCTAAACCATAACAAATAGGCCTACACCAAATTAATGTACACAGAATTGAATACCTCAAAAAAAAAAAAAAAGTCCGCGTCAGCATATGTTTATCTTTTATGGATAACTCACAATAACCATTTTTGTCTATCATTGATATCAAGAAGATTAACACAAGCATAGCAGTACATGGCGGGTTTTCTTTTACGGATAACTCACAATAACGAATTTTGTCTTTTAGCTCATTTATGCCAAGAAGTTCGAGATAAGTAGATTCCCGGGCAACATCGGGTAATCAGCACGGGGTATCTAAAAAAATATAAATTTATAATTATTTTTCCTTCTACTTATTCAACTAAACATAACATCACATTAATTTTAATTTATTTAGACGTAGCAGCGCACGCCGGGTATTAGTTGAGGAAGTTTAACCTCTCATGTTATAGGTACTTTTACGTGCCACTTACAACCTGGGCCTTAACAGTTACACGATATGTCGGGAGAGGCATTTTTAACAATGGACCACACAATATATACAGGGTGAGTCAGGAAGAAAGATACATGCTTTGAGGGGTGATAGTACTGGTGATTCTGAACAAAAAAAATTGTAGGTTTGAGTAAATAATCGGTCAATGTTTAAACTTTCTACCATGATTACATTTTGAGAACATGCGCTTAAAAGGAGCATTTTAATATTAGTAATAAAGATAAATTCGAATAACCTTAAATATTCTTTGTGAAAATAGTCATTTTCGTCAAGGCCACACAGTACATTAAGGGACAGCTACTTTATGTGCTGTAATTCCTGTACTGGAGAAGAGGGTCATTATAATTAAATTGCTTTGTTGGTATGATTTACTGAAATACTAAGCTCTTGGCGCCGCTCAAATTTGTTGATTTTTTTGAGTGTGGGCAGAGGGCCAACTATGTAACGATACGGGGTTTCTGTCTCTCCCCTCCTTAATCCCCACTCCATGCAGAACTATTTTTTAACCTCAGCCTTAGATCAGTCCCCAGAATTACCTACTTTATTACATACGTCACAAGAAATATTAACATTATTCATAATATTTTTGCATACTTTCTCAAGATGATGTTAGAAGACGTGTAGGCCTAACTGTTTAAAATTTTAGTTTTTATTTCTTTACCTTTGATTATTATTATTTCTTTCAAACTGTTCATCTCTCTGCTATCAACTAACTCACTGAGACTATCGAATTCGTAGGTTCATGATCGCGCGGACATAAGCTCTCCATACATCCCTATCCTGAGATGTTTTCCAATCATCACCTGTAGGCTATAAGCTACTTTCCTCAAATCATGGTTAATATTATTCTCCCACCTCATTATTGGTCTTTCAACTTGGCATTTTCCCTCTGGTTTTCTTATAAGGAGCGTTCATGCCCCTCTTTAATTCCCTTTTCGTGCCACATGCCCTGCCCATCGTAGTCTACGAGACTTTACTGTTTTCATTATATTCTCTGGTTTCTTATAAATAACATGTAGTTCACTGCTATGTAGTCTTCTCCATTCGCCTGTCTGTTCATCTATCTATTTGGTCCAAAAATTCTCGTAATCTCCTTTTCTCCCTTAAAGTAAGAGTCCATGGTTCTCACCCATATAATAAAACTGGGAGAATAAGTTTTATATATTTTCAGTTTAATATTTTTAATATTTGGCTATATCAAACTCCTTATATATATAGTCCACCGCTGTGGTCGCGAGATAGCGTGCTGCCTTGTCACGCAGCGGGCCAGGGTTCGATCCCCGGTCGGAGCAGTTTTTCTGGGTGAGGTTTTTATCGGGGTTTTTCCTCGCCTGTAAGACAAATGTCAGGAAAACTTTAAGGCCCAAACGGTTCCAGAAATAATATGTCCATCATCCTTAGCCTCACCCTTATCATCATCATCATCATCATCATCATCATCATCATCATCCTTCACCGATGTGGAAAGCAACGGGAAGCTACCACACCTACAATTCCCTGGTAAAGCTGCAAGCATAGCATGAAAATGCTATGATTGCAGTAAAGGACCTGCCCTCGGGAAGAATTACTATGGATATATATATATATATATATATATATATATATATATATAAAAATGATTGTTTGTTTGTTCGTACTTTATGAGCGGCCATACGGTTGATCCGATTGTGATGGTTTTTTTTTGCAAAATGTTCAGGAGATTCCCGGGATGAACATAGGCTATAAGAGAGTTGTGAATTCAACCCCTTCACCCCTAAAAATCACCATCTGTAGTGAAACACGTGAAATAAAGTCTCTCTAAGACGCTTAAATGGCTTACGCTGCCTAAACCATAACAAATCCACCAAATGAATGTACACAGAATTGAATATCTCAAAAAACTCCACAAAAAAGTCCGCGACAGCATATGTTTATCTTTTACGGATAACTTACAATAATTATTTTTGTCTTTCATTGATGCCAAGCAGATTCCCGGGCAAGCATAACAGCGCACGACTGGTGGTAAAAACACATTAACATTTATTTAGGAGTAGCAGCGCACGTCGGGTATTAGCTAGTGTATGATTTAAAAATTCACTTTTTTATTATAGTGCATTTATTGCTGTGGCAAGAAGTAATAGACTCGTGAGTATTAAAACGTACCATTAATAGTAATAACTGGAAGGCGCACAAAACGTGCACACGAGTCTATTACCAACATAGAAACCTAAACGAATGGTACCTACCCTTCTAAGCCATAGTGAATAACATATACACTCGGAGAGGGGTTGGCAACTTATGGGAGGAGTCATCGCCCTTATAAGGCGAGGACACGTGTGAAAACACTCTCACTCTCACGCTCCTACGTTCTGCAATAGTTAACTTCTTCAGTGACCGTTCGCGAAAGTGATATTAAAACACGTGGGCGGAAGTAATTCATCAACTCCACTCCGAGTTATTAAAATATATACAATTGTACATATAAATGTATCCAATAAAATAAAATAATAAGTGTATAATTTAAAACATCCCTGAGTGATCATATTCTACCCTGAGCGAACCGGCACAATGCATATCACTTTACTCTTAAATCAAATTTTAAAATTGCATTTAGTTCCTGCTCTTGTTATTGTTAAATATTTTATTTTCATTTAAATACAAAAGAATTAATAAAGCGTTACTGCTATAAAGTAAAATATTCTCATTAAAATGTTTTCTTGTTATAGAAGGCATAAGGCGGCACTGCGAGCGATGTCCCACTGCCTATTATGTTAGAGAATTGCATACAAAAAAATAATGTTTATACTGGAAACCTGTCCTACCAGCACAGGAGCAGATGAAATAAAATGGAACGAACTAGATCACATGTGTATAGAGTAAACTAGCATATTAAATATGTAAATCATAAAATTAAAATAATTAAATAATTTTGTATTCTAAAAATAATTTTTACATCATTTTAACATTAAACAGAATCTAAATATTTCTTGTAAGTTATTGTTGAATAAAAATCACTTCTTAATAATCAAAATTATTTCTAATAGATTAAGATTTTCCTAATGACTAGGCTCATGGGCTAGTGGTCAGCATTTCAGACTACTGTTAATGAGGTCCCGAGTTCGATTCCCGGTCAAACCATATGAGTTTTTCCTTAAAGGGAATTATTATGGTCTGGAATTTAGGTTAAGTTTAGATTAAGAACTCTCCTGGCCCTTCATTATTATTTATCACCCATCATACCATCGGGGTAACATAATTCCGCCTTTCAGCTGTCCCAACTTAAGAAATGGATTACAATTCTGCCAATGCTAGGGAGAAAAGCCATATATGTCATGAAAGACAACCTAGTGGCATTAGACAAAAAAAAATGATCCTAACAATTACTTTTATAAGTTATTTTAAATCAATGTTGTGCAGATTTGTATTCGCATTAAACTTTAAATAAACTATTTAATAATTTGATACTTACCTAAACAAAAGTAAACTGAATTATGACTAGCCTCATGGGCTAGTGGTCAGCGTTTCTAACTACTGTTCATGAGGTCCCGGGTTCGATCCCCGTTCAAACCTTAGAATTTTTCCTTAAAGGGAATCATTCCTGTGGTTACCCATGGTCTGGAATTTAGGTTAAGTTTAGGTTAAGAACTCTCCTGGCGCTTCATTATCATTTATCACTCATATCATCGGAGAAACGTAACTCCGCATTCTAGACGCCCCAAGTTCAGAAGTGGGTTACAATTAAGCCAATGCCAGGAAAGAGCACTAGAAATATCGAAATGATAACCTGGGGCATTGAATAAGAATATATTTTAACACTCCTGCAATGTCTGCAACAGACTTCGAGGCGAGTGGAAGCAATAGCTTCTCGGTATTTTTATAATTTCCTTCCCGATACTTGGGTCGAGAGAATTTGAAGTTGAATAACAGGAGACTAAACTTAATATGCAAGAATAATTGAATTGATATCGCAAAATTACTACTAATTAACTTGGAAATAAATTGGACGATATAAAATAGAACTCAAGATTTGATCGTGAAAACCAACTTTTTTAATGAAGCATTTTCATAAAATGAATTATCTATCCCCTGAAGAGAACCTCATAGTTCTAACTAACTAACTAACTAACTAACTTGCACTATCGAACCCGTAGGTTCGTAGCCGCGCGGACATAAGCTCTCCATATATCCCTATCCTGAGCCAATGTTTTCCAATCATCTCCTGTATAATCTACTTTCTCTCACCTCATTCTTGGTCTACCAACTGGGCGTTTCCCCTCTGATTTTCCTACAAGAAGCTTCCTTGCACGTCTTTCATTCCCCATTAGTGCCACGTGTCCTGCCCATCGCAGTCTACGAGACTTAACTGTTCTCATTATATCTGACTTCCTATAAAGACCATGTAATTCACTGTTATGCAGTCTTGTCCATTCACCTGTCTGTTCATCTCTCTTTGGTCCAAACATTTTCCTAAGTACTTTATTCTCATATACTCGTAATCTCCTTTCCTCCCTTAAAGTAAGAGTCCATGTTTCGCATCCATATAATATAACTGGTATAATAATAGTTTTATATAATTTCAGTTTAACGTTTTTTGAAAGGAGTTGGGAAGTCAGGAGTCTCTGTAATGCATAATAGCACGCATTTCTTGAGTCTACATGTTTAATTTCCTTGTGCACCTCACTCACTTCATAGTTCTACCATAATTAATCCTTCCCGACGTAACCTCTTTCAGGAGAACTGGTTGAATAAAACTTTTGGGAGGAAAAACGAGAAAAATCTCAAGTTTTTTCCAACTAAACTCGGAATACAGAAACAAATTAAAAAAGTAAGAACGAGTTCGTTAAGCAGTAACATCGGACCATTAGAAGTGAAAATAATTTGAAGCGAAAATTTAAAAATCGCTCTAGGGATTGGGAATTGATTATTAACTCAGGGGAAGTTAGTAATGGGTGACGGCTATCATCCATAATTAAACTCGCGTCCTCTCTCTGGGAAGAAATCCGTTACCTTCCAAGAATTACACCATTTCTTACTATTGTATCTAGGCGAAACCGAGTGCTCCATTTTCTTGCAATAGACTTAAGAACTCTCTTCATGCTACGGTAGCAGAAATGCCACGGTTCGAATGTGTCCGACGAACTGTCCGGCATTCTTAGGAGTTATGCCGAAAATGAACATTGCAGTTGAGGAGGTCTAAATCAAGTTTGTTATTGTTTATGAACATTCTAAGAGATGTCGCCACATTATCACCGACAATGTTTCTGTAATACTATTTATTATATATTATATACAACTGTCCACCGTTGTGGTTTCGAGGAAGCGTACTGCCTTGTCACGCAGCGGGCCCGGGTTCGATCCCCGCTCTGGGCCAGTTTTTCTGGGTGAGGTTTTTATCGGGGATTTTCCTCACCTGTAAGACAAATGTCAGGAAATTTTAAGGCCCAAACGGTCCCCGAAATCATATGGCATCGCAATCATCATCATTCATATTCATCTTATCATCATCATCCTTCATCGGCGTGGAAAGCAACGGGAAGATATCACACCTAAAATTCCCTAGTAAAGCTGCAAAGCATAGCATGAAAATGCTATGATTACAGTGAAAGACCTGCCTTCGAGCAGAATTACTATGGATGGATGGATATACAACTTTCCTCATTAGAGGATTGCCTCAAGGACAAAGTAATACAGACAATTAATTTTCGGAAGTACATTTTGTAAATGGGGGCACGCCGTAGCGTAGTGGTTAAGGCACTGCGCTACAAGTCGGAAGGTCGAGGGTTCAAGTCCCGGTGGGGTCGGGATTTTTAAACTGACCAAAACCTTCTGGCGGCACTATGGCCCTGGGATCGACTCAGCCTCTAACGGAAATGAGTACCAGATGCTTGTGCTGGGGGTAAAGACGGCCGTCACGCAGGGCTGTCATCAAGTGCCGATTGTCTAGAAAAAGTGCGAGCCTAACCTCCTACTACCCCAAGGGCCTCCCGAGGCCTGTAGTGGGACTACTTTACTTTTTTACAATTTGTAAATACATTATTTTTTTTTCAAATTGTAATTGAAGTATATATACTATAAAGTAGACATTTTGTAAAGATGGTTTCTTAAAATTGAAATTGATCCTCTAATGGCACCGATGGCAATTTTAGAAATATACACCCTGTCCAAATCTAAGGAATTCCAAAATTTATCCAAGAATCCTGGTATAGTACCTCTTGTCCCGATCATCAATCCTGTGACAGTTATACTACCTAATTGGTATTTATCTTTGTAATAGTCAATTGTTGGCTCATATATGGCTTTCTTTTCACAGTCAACTTCCTCAGGTTGGCCACTATAAGTCTCAAAACGGATTATGGGATCTAATATCATACCAGTTTTAGTAGATGGTCTAAATGCAATGATATCTATTCGTCTGTTACTTCCATTAGTGGCCACACCATGAACTTACTCATAAACTGTGCTTCCATAATCTCGCAAGGCTTCTGCCATCATATTTCGAATAATAAACAGATATTGAACATTATTCTAGAATCTTTATTCCATCTATAGTAATTCTGCCCGAGGGCAGGTCCTTCACTGCAATCATAGCATTTTTCATGCTATGCTTGCAGCTTTTACTAGGGAATTGTAGGTGTGGTAGCTTCCCGTTGCTTTCCACACCGGTGAAGGATGATGATGCTGATGATAATGATAACGATGAGGATGACGATGATTTCGGGGACCGTTTGGGCCTTAAAGTTTTCCTGACATTTGTCTTACAGGTGAGGAAAAACCCCGATTAAAACCTCACCCAGAAAAACTGCCCCGACTGGGGATCGAACCCGGGCCCGCTGCGTGACAAGGCAGCACGCTACCTCGAGACCGCAGCGGTGGGCGATTCTTTATTATACATATTATATTTAAACGGGAAATATAGTGAATTGTGTAATATATTCACACATATGGAATTACTTAATATGTCATATTCCTACTCAATTAATATAGGGAATCATAATAGGCCATAGTTCAAACTTTTCTCTACAGGTGGCAAACGACTATTGTCTGCTAGTGAATGTTTCCTCTTTCGTGTGTTAATATTCATTTTATTGTGCTAAATATCCATCCATAGTAATTCTGTCCGAGGACAGGTCCTTCACTGCAATCATAGCATTTTCATGCGATGCTTGCAGCTTTACTAGGGAATTGTAGGTGTGGTAGCTTCCCGTTGCTTTCCACACCGTTGAAGGATGAGGATGATGATGATGATGATGATAATACAAAGGATGATGATGGTGATGATGGCCATATGCTTTCGGGGACCGTTTGGGCCTTAAAGTTTTCCTGACATTTGTCTTACAGATGAGGAAAAACCCTGGTGCTAAATATAACGTATATAAATATAGTATTTACAAAAAGAAGAAAACATGCATGTTCAAGATCTAAGTTAAGAAATCCGCTTATTAAAAAAAATCACTGCTCGGAATTCTAAATGGAGACTATATAATGCAGTTTAGTTCTATCCTGGTTCTTGCATTAACCATCTGTGCTATCGAAATAAGCGTAGTTGTGTGAACAAAGCTTCACATGGGCAGTGTGGAAGACATGAAGAATCGAATATTTCAATATGGTTTTAGACCTGCATTGTACTTATTTTTGGCCCCCTAGGGATTGCATGACCTTGTCGTTGGTGGGGGTCCTTGCGTATCACAATGATCCTTTGGGCTATGCCAGCGGTAGCTTAGCTACTGGTAGGGTCTCCCAAGCTGGACAGGTCAAAGGTGAGTGATCAGACGAAGAAGCAATCCAGAAGAGGACTCCAACGACTTCGATGGCGGATGAGGAACAATATTCCCAACGGCGGAGAAGGCGGAACAGAGGTCCTACCTGCTGCCTTGTAGGATGAAATTGGATATTCAAAGATTAGGGGAAGAAAACTCTGATTACAAATTACCCGGTCCTGCAGGTAGGAGATTTGGCGGGTGGCTGGTGTCCCCCTTGTAAAAAAAAACCTTTCACTAAGGAATCTAATACGAGGCCTTGGAATGGACGGTTTAAAACGAATTGGGCAATGGAAAATGGATAATTGAGCAAAGGAATATTGTCATAAAATCCTGAACTGTAGGAACAGGCAACAGAGAGCATTGGATAGAGACGATTGGAGGTCTAGCATCAAGACGCTATGGGCTGTAGCGCCATTGGAAGAAGAGTTGTACTTATTTTACAACTTATTTTACAAGCTAATACCCAGCGTGTGCTGCTGCTGCTCCTAAATAATATATTTATTTTAATAGTATATACTGAGTTTAGTTATGAAAGATCGAAAATTGGGACCGCTAGAGCGATTTTTAAATTTTCGTTTCAGGTTAACTACATCTAATGGATTTAGAGCATAATGCATAGCGGCTAAACACTCGCCGTACCAGAGAACCGATATGTACAAATTTTCATGAAGATCGGTTGAGCAATTTAGAAGTCTATAAATCAGAAACGTAGTCTAGCGAATACCCGGCGTGCGCTGCTACGCCTAAATAAATGGAATATGTGTTTTTATTTTAGTTGAATAAATTAAAAGAAATTACGGGTTAATAAAATTATATGGTATAAATTGCTACGATCCATATACTGAGTTTAGTTGCGAAACATCGAAAATTGCGAGCGCTAGAGCGGTTTTTAAATTTTAGTTTCAGGTGAACTCTTACACCTAATGGTTTCAGAAAATAATAGATAGGGAGGGACTAAACACTCGTACAAAATAGAGCATATTTTGTCTTACCTAAAACTTATTAAAATCTTAATTTCTCAATGTGGCTAGTTGGCGAAGTTCGTTAAGGCGGGGTGCTATAGTACGGAAGTTCCTAGGTTCGAATCTTGCCGATATCCATGTTAATTAACAGTGTCATTTATAATGTGTAGTAATGTAGTATGGATTGCATGGAATTGTATGGTAGAAGTAAAATTTGAGGTTTTTAAATACAACATAGGATAAAGGGAAAAGAGATGATTGAAGAAAAGAAGAAGGAGAAAGGCATCTAGTATTAAAATACGTAATTGATTTTTCCTACAAGGATGAAGTTTAATTGAACGAGATTGATTAAATACGTTCAGTTATCGTTCATTTATTATTTGATCGTTCATACATCGTTTCTTCGTAACTACTTTATTTTCTCACAACCTATCTGGATACATATGATTTAATAAACGAAAGGAATATATAATCCGTAAAAGGTAAAGTGATCCTACTACATACCTTAGGAACCTCTTGGAGTTAATACTCCGAGAGAAGGCAGTGTGTTCCAGGGGATTGATAACACTGCACAACAAAAAACAAACATTTTTTTTTTGTCTCAGAAAGAAAAATATGTGATTCTGATAGTATTTTTTCTCCATCACGCAAGGTTTCCGAGAGACAGGCATTTATAATTTCAAACGCTTTAATATTTTCTACATTCGTAACTACACAATATTCGAACATTCGGACTCACCTAGAAAGTAAGAAATGACGATTTTATGCTATATTTCGCCTACGGAGCATCCCTCTTGATGGTCCAACAATAATCGGCCATCATATTAAGATTCCATTTGCCTTGATATCTCTTTTCCATAGCTGAAATCTTCCGATGGAAGTGTTCCCCGTTTTATTTTACAATGGACAAATGGACGAAAAAAAAATTTATTAAAATAATTATTTAAATCCATTAATTGAGATTGAAATAAAAAAACTGTGCATGATGGAGAAATTCCGAATAAATATTTGAAAACACGATAAAAAAAACTGCATTAAGTACAACTATTGGTACTAATGAGACAAAAATCATGTTGACCAGTATAATCGGTATAGAAAGGGATTGAAGGACACAGGGATGGGTTGGGTATGGGAGAGGAATAGGGGAATAATAAAATTGTTTGGAGGAAAGTTAAGAAGAGCTTTATTGATATAGACAGACAGTATATAGAAGCCGAGTGTAGCCAGAAAATATCTCTCACCCTGCAGTCGGAACTTAAACTTTCGTGGGGAAGGGAGAAGTACATTGACTCTTTGGATGGGGATGATATAAGTGCTATTGCATGGTTTCATTTAGGAGGATGGATGTCCCATAATTTAACAAGTGAAGAAGGCATTAAACTGTGGCATTTGTGCGATGGCCGTGAAAACTGGCAACATATTATAGCATTCTGTAAAGAGACAGAGCAACTTAGATTACAGTTGCTGCCGGAGAGATTTCTCAAGTCAGATCGAGGGAGAGTGGCGTGTTTGGATCTTTTAGGACGGATCGAGAGTGAAGTGAAAACATGCAAATTTCTGAGTACAGTAAGGAAACTGAGGGATAGAGAAATTGGAGATCAATAAGGAAATATGTATTATTAATAATAAGAATCTCAATATGGTCTTTGTTTCCGATCTTATATTATATAACAAGTAATCTTAATAATAGCGTGATAGTACACTTGATGTCTGCAGGGATGGGAGGGGGAGGATATGAGCACGCGCGCGCGCGCGTGTGTGCATGGGTGTTGTGTAGGTGTATGTGTGTATTTTTCTCTATTCATTATATTTGTTTTGTAACTTTTTAAATTATTAATATACAAAAAATGGACCTTTTTATATCTATACACATGGCATTTTTATGTATGAGTGTAGACGTGTATTATTCTGTATGTAGTGTAGACATAGATTATATATAGTCATTGTTTTTTTACATTTTATGTAAGTGTGTAGCCATGCATGCATTTCTTTATATCTTCTTATGTTTACTTACTTACTCACTGGCACTATCGAACCCATAGGTTCATGGCCGCACGGACATAAGCTCTCCATACATCCCTATCCTGAGCTAATGCTTTCCAATCATTCCCTGTATAATCTACTTCCCTCAAATCATAGTTAATGTTGTTCTCCCACCTCATTCTTGGTCTACCAACTGGGCGTTTTCCTTCTGGCTTTCCTACAAGAAGTTTCCATGCACGTCTTTCATTCCCCATACGCGCAACATGTCCTGCCCATCGCAGTCTACGGGACTTAACTGTTCTTATTATATCTGGCTTCCTATAAAGACCATGTAGTTCATTGTTATGTAGTCTTCTCCATTCACCTGTCTGTTCATCTCTCTTTGCTCCAAAAATTTTCCTAAGAACTTTATTCTCAAATACTCGTAATCTCCTTTCCTCCCTTAAAGTAAGAGTCCATGTTTCGCACCCATATAATATAACTGGTAGAATAATAGTTTTATATATTTTCAGCTTAACGTTTTTTGAAAGGAGTTGGGACATCAAAAGTCTCTGCAATGCATAATAGCATGCATTTCCAGAATTGAGCCTATGTTTAATTTCTTTGTGCATCTCATTCCTATTTGTGATTATTGTTCCTAGGTATTTGAATTCAGCCAATTCCTCAAAATTTCCCTCATTTGTCATTAGCTGTCCATTTCCATTATATAATGTATTTCTATGTGAGACCATATATTTACTTTTACTGATATTTACTTCCAGTCCTAATTTCTTAGTGTTACTCAATAGTGTGTGCGTGTTGGCCTTTAGTATCTCCTCGCTATCGGCCAGTAGTACTACATCATCAGCATAAACTAACAGCTTATTAATACCATTCAGTTGTAAGCCTTCCTCATTCTCTAAAGATTTAATGGCATGCTCTAGTACAAAATTAAATAGTAGAGGAGATAGTGCATCTCCTTGCTTCAACCCATTCTGGATTTCAAAAGTGTCTGAAAACTGTTTGCCTACACGCACCCTACTCGTTGAGCCATTTAGACACATTCGTATAAGTCTAACTAACTTTTTAGGAATTCCGAACTCCAGCAGGATACTATATAACTTCTCCCTCTTAATTGAATCATATGCTTTTTGGAAGTCTACGTATAGTTGATGTACAGTACCATTATATTCCCATTTCTTTTCTAAAATCTGTCTTATACTAAAAATCTGATCTGTTGTAGACCTGTTTCTTCTAAATGCACATTGATGATCTCCTAGAATGTCATCAATATAGGGAGTAAGTCTGCTTACTAATATATTTGTTAGAATTTTGTACGAAGTTGAAAGTAATGAGATGCCCCTGTAGTTGTTGCAATCAGTTTTATCTCCTTTCTTATAAATTGGTACGATAATTGATTCCTTCCATTCATCTGGAAGAGCTTCTTTTTCCCAAATCATACTAAGCAAACAGCGTATCTTGTCCATCAATTTTTCTCCCCCTGATTTTATCAGTTCTGCTGGGATCTCATCTGAACCTGATGCTTTATACATCTTCAATTTTTCAATTGCCATTTCAACCTCTAATGCACTTGGCTCTGCGACTAGCATTTCTGCTGTCTGTAACTTATCCTCCTCAATGTCCTGTTCTGTATGTACATTTAATAGCTGATTAAAATAACTTTTCCATCTATTTAATATACTCTTGGAATCTGCAATCATATCCCCATTTTCATTCCGAATTATGTTTGTTCTAGCCTGAAACCCTTTCTTCTCTATACTAATTCCCTGATATAATTCTCTAATGTTCCTATTTTTGCATTCATTTCAAGATCATTAATCTTCTCTCTCAAATATTCCCTCTTTTTACTCTTTAGTAACTTGGTGGTTTCCCGTCTAACACTACCCAATTGCTCTAAATTTACCTCATTTGGCTCGTGTAACCATTTCATTTTTGCTAGCTTTCTTTTCTTTACAATGTCGGCACATTCCTCATCAAACCATTTCTTGTTTTGCCTCTTTTTTAAACAACCAATGCTTTCTGATGCTGACAATTTAATAGTATCTCTTATAGCCTCCCATTCTTTATTTATATCAGTTTCTTCTTCGTTTGCCACATTGTCATCTGAAGATTCCAGTACTTCAAATCTATTAGCAATTTTGATTTGGTATTCTTGCTGCATTTCATCATTTTTCAAGTTTTTTAATTCATATTTTACAGAATCATCTTTAGCATTTGTTCCTCTCATAAGTGATAGCCGTTGTCTGATTTTCACCCTGACCAGATGATGATCTGAATTGCAGTCTGTCCCTCTAACTGATCTAACATCAATGATGCTACTGTGCCAGCGTTTATCCACTAATACATGATCTATCTGGTTCCGAGTTTCTCCATCTGGGGACGTCCAGGTGTATTTATGAATATCCTTATGCTGAAATGTTGTGCTCTTAACAATGAGATTCTTTGATGTGGCAAATGTGACTAATCTAACTCCGTTGTCGTTACTATCTTCATGAAGACTGAATTTGCCTATTGTTGGTTTGAATATATCTTCCTGCCCCACTTTTGCATTAAAATCTCCTAAGACAATTTTCATATGATATCGTGAAAGGCTATCAAATAAGCATTCTAATTCTTCATAGAACTCATCCTTGATCTTGTCATCTTTATCTTCTGTGGGGGCATGTACATTTACAATTATAAAATCATGTCGTTTAGCCTTTAGAATTATGTATGATATCCTATCACTAACAAACTTAATATCTCGGATAGCGGATAGGATCCTCCTTCTGACTAAAAAACCCGTTCCAAATGCAGGTCTTTCTGCACCCCCATAGTATAATGCAAAGCTTCCTGATTCCTGACTACCTTCTCCTGGCCACCTAACTTCCTGTAAAGCGACTATATCCAAGGGCGATTTATCCAATTCCCGCGTTAATATCTCTAGTGCCCCGCTATTGTATAAAGTCCTAACATTCCACTTTCCTAGGAACATGTCCCTGTGTTTGAGCCTTTGGCATTGGTTCCCTGAAGTAGTCCCCGCCCGGAGAACCGAATGGGGGACTATTTGACCTCCGGAAAATTTTACCCCAGTAGAACCCATGTCCGCATTTCTTGACGGTTGTATTTTTACGGTGAAAGATCGTCACTCTTTCGACCAAGGTACTTATTTCGTCTGGCTTATCACCTTCGACCAGTCCGGCATGGGTAACCCTATCGGCAGCAATGCTACCGTCGGCATAGCTCTCAGGATCATTTAAGCACACAAGCCACTCCACCACGACAAGGTAAAGATACCATGGAGGGATATTTTTATTTTTTATTCATGGAAAAATAATGCCCGTACGGCCAAGCAGGCCCGTGCGCAATGTAAATGCAAATGTATTTCCTTTCTTTTGAAAAAGAAAAAGGAAATACATTTCATTACTACTGCTACTAGTGATACTCCGATCTTTCTAGACAATCGACACGAGATGTCAGGCGGGTTGTCAGCGTTTACCCCCAGAACATCTCATACTCATGTTCGTTAGAGGCCTAGTCGACTCCAGGATAATAATGCTACAGTTTAAAAGTCCTGTCCCCACCGTGACTGGAACTCCCTACCTTTAGGCTTGTAGCGATATGCCTTAGCCAACTACACTACGCCGCTACCAGCTCCATGTGCGCTTATTCCGTAAAGCAGTAAAATCTATATCTACATATATAAAGATTGTTCTTATAGATAGAATATGGAATTTATTGCCTTTTTTCAGAATAAAGAAAATACATATGCATTTACATTGCGCACGGGCCTGCTTGGCCGTACGTGCATTATTTTTCCATGAATAAAAAAATAAAACTAATAATATAAACAAATACCTACAAATACACCTGTATCAAAAAACAATAACAGGCTACATATAAGTAAAATCTATGTCTGCACTAAATCAAAATAATACATATCTACATTCATCCACATTCCGTACATTAATATTAAAAAAAAATGCTAGAAAACAAATTAGAAAAAAAAAGCATACACACATACACCCACACACCCCCCACACATATACACACCGCACGCTCATACCCCCCTCCCCCCGTCCCTGCAGACATTAAGTGCACTATCAGACTATTCAACTTATCAGACCTACTTATTATATAACATGATTAAAGATCGAAAACAAAGACCATATTGAGATTCTTCTTATTGTTAATACATATATCCTTAAGCTACAATTTTGTTATATCTCAATTTTCTTACTGTACCCAAAAATTTGCATGTTTTTGATTCACTCTCGATCCGTCCTAAAAGATCCCAACACGCCACTCTCCCTCGATCCGACCTGAGAAATCTCTCCGGCAGCATCTGTAATCTAAGTTGTTCTGTCTCTCTACAGAATGCTATAATATGCTGCCAGTTTTCATGGTCATCGCATAGTGGGCATAGTTTAATGCCTTCCTCATTTGTTAAATTATGGGCCATCCATCCCCCCAAATGAAACCATGCAATAGCACTTTTATCATCCCCATCCAAAGAGTCAATATATTTCTCCCTTCCCCACGAAAGTTTCAGTTCCGTCTGCAGGGTGAGCGATATTTTCTGGCTACACTCTGCTTCTATATACTGTCTGTCTATATCGATTAGTCTCTTCTTAACTGTCCTCCAAACATTTCTATTATTCCGCGTACTCCTCTCCCATACCCAACCCATCCCTATGCCCTTCAATCCCCTTTCTACACCGATTACCCAATCTCCCGAAACACACTGCCTTTTCTGTTCATTGTAACACTCTGCCCTAAGCGAGTCCTGATTCCCGTTTATTATGTCCAACCAATACTTAATAGCCATAATTTTGCCCCTTATTGTGTCCGAAAATGTACCGAATTCCTTCAGTATGCCACAATTTGAAGTCCCCGTTGCTAATCTCATCGCTTTCTTAAGAAACATAGGTTGAATTTTATCTAGTGTCCCCGTTCGTTCCCAACCCCATAATTCTGAGCCATACAGCATGGTCGCTCTCACAGTCGAAGAATAAACCTGTTCTAGTGTACGCATCGGTATGTTTCGCAATTTTGACATATTATTAAGCATTTCGCTTGTCCGGCACCTAGCTCTCATTGTTGCATTTTCGATGTGTCTCGTCCATTTTCCATTCATTGTCAAAGTCATCCCCAAGTAGACAAAGTTTTTAACATTTTCTAAGTTCTCACCACGGTATGTCCACCTTTCCCTCCCGCTGTATACCGACCCGTTTTTAAAAGTCATGGCTTTCGTTTTGCTAACGTTAACAGTAAGTCCCCAAGTCGTACAGTATGTCGATAGTAAATCTAAACCCTTCTGCATGCCATCTATTTTTGTGGAAAAGAGGCATAAGTCATCTGCATACATTAGAACAGGAATACTTCGCTCACCCACCGTTGGAGCATCGATCCCCTCTACTTCCAGCATCAAAGCTACATCGTCTATAAATAAGTTAAATAACAGTGGTGACAATACGCATCCCTGTTTTACACCCTTAACTGCCTTTATATTTTCTGAAACTTGGTCCCTCCCATATTTAACACAGAACTCCACTTTTTTATAAATTCCCATTAGCGCCCTAATCATAGTTCCCGATACTCCTAGTTGCCATAATTTCTGCCATAGGGCATTGCGTTCAACAGAGTCAAATGCTTTTTTCAGATCTATAAAAGTACAGTGTAACCTGCCTCGTTTGACACTCAAACATCTGTTAATTGCTGTTCTCAGGACAAATAGATTGTCCGCCGTCCTGAAGCCTTCCCTGAACCCGGCTTGGTATCGTGAAATTTTATTATTTTGATTTATCCAATTTTTTAGCCTGTTATATAGCACTGTGCAATAAATTTTTCCAAACACCGGCAGAAGAGAGACACCGCGGTAATTGTCCGGATTGTTAACTCCACCCTTACCCTTGTAAATAGGATGCAGTATTGATGTGGACCATTCATCTGGATAGCTTCCTTTTTCATAGATTTTGTTAAAAATACCTACTATGTATCCTGTCCATTTATCAATTTTCAAGGCTTCTTTATAGAACTCGGCTGGTATACCGTCTAGACCAGGAGCTTTTCCATTTTTCATGGATCGAATCGCATCCCTCACCTCTAGTTTTGTTATCTCCGAGTCTAGCATTGGTACGTCTTGACCAACTAATAATAGCCGCGGTCCCTCCCAATTCCCCCCTCCTGTAAACACCCTTTCGAAATGAAGTACCCAAGTTTCTGGCGAAATTTTATTTACTTTTTTACGATATTTAATTTCCCTAATTACTTTCCAGATTTTGGTAACATCCCGTTCCTTCATAGCCTGATTAATTCTCTCCAAGATTTTTCCCTCCCAATTCTCCCTGGTTCTAGCCGTTATCTCTTTATATCGTCTCCTCATCTCTATGTACACCCGCCGATTGAAGTCGCCACCCTCCTTTCTGAACCTCACTAAAGCCCTCTCCGCTCGTCTTTTTCCTTCCCTACATGCATTATCGTACCAGCCTTCATATCGTTTTTGCCCTGATTTTCCTCTAATCTGCATATTTTCCCCCCTTCCCACATTAGTAATCTTAATTTTTTCACCTCTTCCTCCACATCGCCTAATACCTCCGGTGTCGAAGACTCTAGTTTGTTAAGTAGTTCCTGTGTCTTATCCTCTCTCCAACAGAACCGCCTAACAGTTCTAATGTCTCCCCTCCTTCCCGTATTCAAGCTCCCCACTTCCTTTCCCTCTTCTTCAAATTCTAATTGGATTTCGATAGGTGAGTGATGCGATTCGATTCTGTCCGCTACTTTAAATGCTGCAATCCTAGAAATAAGATTCTGTGAGCAGAGCATATAGTCCACAACACTTCCTCCATTACCGTTTATGAACGTAAGTTCTCCTTCAATATCTTCCCCGTATTTTCCGTTTAGCATTTCTAGGTTATGAATATCGCAAAACGTCAGAAGTTCTCTCCCATACGTATTAATAACCCTATCCTTACTCGCCCGAAATCCCTTTCTTAAATCTTCCTCTCCTTCTTCTGTCCCTAAAGTTATATTTTCTCTCCCAGTTCTACCATTAAAGTCCCCCATTATAAGAGTATCTGTATCCGGGAATTTATGTCCGAGTTCTATCATTGTATCTCCCAGGTCATCAAAAAAGGTAGATATAGCGTGTCGAGACCCAGCCGGGTGACGATATACCGAGAGGATACATAAACAAAGATCTCCGATTTTTACATGAATACACGTGACACCCTGTATTTCAACATGAACATTTTCAACATGTCTAAATGTATTATTTTTCAACATTGTTAATATCCCTCCCGGATATCTTCCCCTTTTTTGTTTACTACCCCTCCCCTTATTTATACAATTAAATCCATCAAATTCAATATGGTCTTTGTCCCCCATCCAAGTTTCTACAAATGAAATAAAACTAAAACTTTTAACAAAATCAATAAATCTGTCGGAAGACATTCGTTTTTTCAAACCTTCAATATTCCACACAGCAATTCTGAGAGGGGGGTTTGTCCTCTATGTACTAACGGTTTTCTTTACCTGCTCTTGGCGGCCCTTCTGCATTGTGTTTGCAAGCTTTAAAGACATCATGCTTCTTAATTGTCGCGCCGAACTTCCCTCCCTCCCACTGCTGTCTTCTGTCGCCTTCTCTGCAGGGTTGTCAGTTCTCTCGCATTCTTCTCGTTCCTGTGTTGTATTCTTGGGACTCGAACTCTGCCTCTCCGATGTCGTTCCACGCGACTCACCTCGTTCCCTTGTTGTTTTATTGCGATTTGAACTCTGTCTTTCAGAGGTCGTCTCCCGTTGCGTTGTCCCTGCCGCTTCCTTCGTGGACACAGACATCTCCTCCAGTTCTCGACGAGTCCTCACCCGTCCATTTATTACCAGTTTATCGAAACGGATGAAAGCCTGAGCTCCCTGCTTCCTTGCGTCCACTAAATGTCGTTTCAGGAATGCTCGCTCCTCTCTCACTCTCCGGCTGTGGTCTTCACTCACTGCCACTCCAGTGCCCCGTAGATATCTTGCCCCCCTTATGATTTCTTCTTTATCCCTATAGTGAGCTAACTTGCACACTATAGGCCTGGGGTACCGTCCACGGCCCACTCTATGAGCGCGTTCGATGTCCCGTTCTAGCAGAACTATTCCCATTTGCCTTAGGACATGCCTTGTTATAACTGCCGTAGTGTCCCAAGACTCGTTCTCCTCTTCCCCCACACCATACAACACAATATTGTTCCTTCTAGATTGATTTTCTAGATAGTCCATTTTTTCTTCCAGCCACCTCACTCTGTCTTCCACACTACTCCAAGCTACCTCCATTTCTTGAACCCTCTCCACGACAGAGTTTACCATAGACACCATGTCCTCCGTCTTTCGGAATCCCTGGGCCATCTCTCTCCTCATCTCTTCCAGCATTTTCTTCACGTCCTGCATTTTTATAATTTGACAACACCGCACTGCTCTCGAGAACTGAAAACACGTCCGCACACTACCACGTACCAATGTAAAAAAAGTTTGAATGGGGACCTTTATAATTGCTCTTTCAAGTACAATATTAAATGACGATGATGCTATTGCATTTCCTCGTCTCATACCTTTACTCACTGTCAGTTTAAAGCATTCCCTGTATATCTTCATTTACAGGCGCGGCATAAGTCAGTTAACCACTGTACGTGGTTGCAAGGAAATAAATCAGATTGGTTGAAACTGGGATTTGAATACGGGACTTTTAGAATATAATCTCAAACACTACTGCTTGAGACAATTTGCTCACTTTGAACAATTTCGGTAGTTTTTTTTGTATAGATGTAAGCAACAGAAAATATTATATTTGCATTTTCGGTTAACTCACTTATGCTGTACTCTGTATATATTTTTTGTATAGATGTATATATATATATATATATATATTATGCTGCACTCTGTATATATATTTTTGTATAGATGTGTATATATATATATATATATATATATATATATATATATACAGAGTGCAGCATAAGTGAATTAACCGAAAATGCAAATATAATATTTTCTTAAAATATATTTGTAGTCAATATGCCCATTTCACCAATTAATGTTTTAAAATGGTCAACAAGTTTCTACAGCCAAGCTGTCATTCTCAAGACCAGATATTGACTGACCAGTCAATATCTGGTCTTGAGAATGACAGCTTGGCTGTAGAAACTTGTTGACCATTTTAAAACATTAATTGGTGAAATGGGCATATTGACTACATATATATTTTAATATTATATCACCAAGAAGATCACTTGTGTTTTAAATAATATTTTCTGTTGCTTACATCTATACAAAAAAACTCGCCTGGTGGTGTAATGGATAACACGCTGAGGTACAGACTCAGAGTTCCGGGTTCGAATCCCATCCAGGCATTTATTTTTCTTATCATACCATATTAAGCTTGCATTGCTCAATGTTAAACATTTAATTTTAACATCGATAAAGCGTCACTGCTATAAGGTAAAAATATTCTCTTTAATTTGCTTACTTGTTATAGTCAGCTACTAGAATGGCAGTGAAGACCGAGTTCTCGCGACATCTAGTAATAATGGAGAATATAATACATATATAAGAAAAATAAGTGTTTGAATTGGATTCGCCTGGTTGTGTAATGGATAACACGCTGAGGTACAGACTCAGAGTTCCGGGTTCGAATCCCGTCCAGGCATTTATTTTTCTTATCATACCATATATATATATATAGGCGATTTATTAAAATTTTAGATTCCTATTTTTGTTATATAATTAATATTAAGTCCTAATCTTTTACGTATTTTGACATAGGGTGATAATTACACTTGCCCCACCATTAAACCTCAATATTTTTTTCTATATAGCATGGAGCCACCAGCTCACAGATCTTTTGTTTCTCATCAACCATTTTATTCGTATGGTTGTTCGATGTGTGGTAGAGAATTAGTCGAAATAAGCAATAATTTCAGATAAAATGTCCAATTAGAATAATTACAAAGTTGAATAAAGCAATGGATATAGAATAAGGTAAATAGGTAAGTCTAATACAGAAGTTCCTTTATCTGATTATACATACTGTATATTGGTTGAGATACATACTGTATAAGTGAGCATAGCGAAGAGATTAGGCCCAAGTCCATCCAAATATAATTAGGAATCTTCTGGATAAAATATTATAAGTATGTTTTAATTTGAAGGGTACAGGGAAATAACCAAATAAGTCACTTCTTTCTTGAAACCTCGAAAACATACATTTAATTATACAACACCCATGCTTCCTTACTTGTAAGCCAAACTTTAGAGGTAAATAAGCCCATGACTAAACTGTATATTTATTGTTTCACACTTCTAAATGATAGTGCTTTCCATGGAGAATATAATGACACCTCGTACTCCATTTCGAAAAAAGTGACTTCCCTGTTTTTTCCCCTGTACCTTTCATTTATATTTTGCGTTATTTTTAAGAGAAAACCTCAATATTAATAAATACACCAGGGATCCAGAGCAATAGTTACAACCGATATAATTAAGGTAAGTAAAAATTCATTCAACAGTGTAATTTTGTTTCGTGGATTGTCGTTCCCAAATTTCAGAAACGAGAAGCCTGATTAACTATAACCCACTATAAAGAAGACCAATAAAAATCTCCACCATTACAACCATGTCAAACATAAGACTCTATAATTTAGCAACTAATAATTCATCATTATCATCATGAACATTTTAGTAGGATCTGTTGCCTGTAGTTTACTCGAGGTGATCTTGGTGAATTCATCTACGTCTTGGCCTTCCCAAATCTCTTTTTCCGTTTGGATTATATTATAGAGATAGTTTGGCTAATCTTCCCCGTTCCAACCTCAAAATATGTTGTTTCCAATTTTATTGATATCTGGTTATATCATTTAATATGTTTTCAACTTTAATTTTTTTTCTCATGTCAACATTTCTTTGATAATCTAACCTTGTGAAACCAAGAAGTGGTCTCAAAAATCTCATATGTGCTGCTTCCAATTTCTTTTTTATCTGTCTGATTCAGGACCCAAACTTCACTTCAATTAGCAATTAATAATAATAAATAATAATAATAATAATAATAATAATAATAATAATAATAATAATAATAATAATAATAAATATAATAATAATAATAATAATAATAAATTAGAGCGAGGAATTATATGAAATTTCGTGTTTTAAAGAGAGCATTGAGACAAAGAATTTTTATATTTTATGATGTGTAGAATTGAATGGGAGTAAATAAAAAATTAGTATTTCATAATATTTTGGCAAAGTCTTAATAGAATGTCATATTTTAATGAAGATTTTATATTATTTTACGCCTTTCAACATTTAAAATACTTGTCTTTTTTGAATCAATGAAACTTGACACGTTCTGAAATTAGCACTATTCTCGAAGGTAAATCTATCATTACTCCCACTAACATCAATCTACTAAATGTAGCATGCTACAAGTAGGCCATATGTTACCATCACATCGTGTAATGTGGAGCGTACTCTTTCGTCATTCAAAACAATTCTGACAGAGAGATATTACAGAGTGCTTCCATAAACCGGAGAGAAACTTTTAATTGTCAATCGTGAACAGAATCGACAATTCAATGTAATTATTGCATCTACATTTACTGGAGTTAAATATGCTTATATAATGCAACTAAGAATCATGCAAAACTGTACCTATACTTCTTCCGAGCTAAGTTACAGTTGTAATGTAAACAAACCAGATGTATGAACTGCATTTTCATTGGTCGATTAACTTTAAGGGGAGAAGGTACCTTGTATCTCCGCCATGTTAAATGTTCTAATTTTAATGTTCCTTTTCACAAGAACTGTTAACAGTAGAAGATTATTTTTTTCTCACATATGCGTATACTATCTGGCAATAAAATGACATTTTTTTTCCAGGACATAGCATTAAAAATGAAACAGTAAGAATTTTTTTAAATAATGCTATTTTTTTGGTGCATTTGGAAAACTAAAATAATTATTGGTGCGCTTAAAAATAACATTAAAATGTTGAGAAATTGTCAATTTATGCCTAAGTACCAGACAAATAGCCTCTGAAAATTTCATTTCTCTGGGATGAATAGTTTCAGAGAAAAGGAACGTAAGGCTCGCAAAAACAAAAGTGGTGGGAAATTGGGTTTAAAGTTTTACACTACTCACAGTCCTTACCCCGCAGCATGTCCTTTAAACCCACACTTAGAACCTTTAAATAAGTTTGTGGTGCAAAACCAACTTATATTCATATAGAACACACTTCAAGGTATGAATATGAGCAAAAAAAAATCAAATTTTGCCCATTTCTGAGGTTCTCCCCTTAACCTTTAAATGTGTAAGAAAATATAGTTCGCTTTTTAACACTCGAAATAAATAAAATAAAAATAATTATCTAGCACATATCTATATAAGTTATATGGGGGAATTACCATTTTATTTATGCCCCAGTTTTTCGTTTTGGACATTTCGGGTGTTCTCTCCTGGCATTGGCGTAATTGTAATCCACTTATGAGGTTGGGGCGCCTGGAAGGCGGGGTTACGTTGCCCTGATGAGGATGATGATAGTGGTGCGCCAGGAGAGTCCCTAATCCAAAGCTTAATCTAAGATGAACACGAATGATGATGATTGCGATGGCCATATGATGTTCCGGGATCGTTTGGACCTTAAATTTCCTGACATTTGTCTTACAGGTGAGAAAAAACCCCAATAAAACATCGCCCAGGAAACTATCGAGTCCGCTGCATAACAAGGCAGCACGCTACCTCGAGACCACAATTTTAATAGATTAAATCAATAAGCATTTCATTGTTTAATTCTAACGAATTTCAATTGTTTCAAATGGCTGTTCTTCTATACAATTTTTGAAAAGCGGAAAGAAACAAATCATTTTGAATGTTTCCAAACAGTTTAGTGAAAAATATCCTACATTAGCCATTGAGGATGAGGTGATAACAACAGAATTTACAGACGAGTTAACATTGAGCATATATTCTGCTCGTAGGCCTAATTAAACTGTAAATAAAGAATTCTTTATTTGATAATAACAATAAAAATGTTTGGAAGTGCACAAAGGACTACTACCAAATAGCTCCGTTATTGTTTGTATGAGAGAGCGATCTTTACTCACGCGAAATGTATTGCGGACAGTCTACACATAGGAGATTTTAGGGAAAATAATTATTTTTGGTAGTTTCCTTTCATCCCATCACTTTAATAGTAATTACAAACAATTAACTGGTCATTAGGTAATAATGTGGTATTTTTCATTTTATAAAATTTTTGGTGGGAAAGGTCAATTACATATTAATTGCATTTAGGCCCTTTAGAAAAACGTAAATATTAACATACTAATTTTCAAGCGATAGAGCATAAAATCATCTATAATATGACTATCTTTTCAAGTTGAGGGTATACTTTGAGAAATTTATTTCATAAAAGAGATTATTTAAAACAATACGATAAATTGACAGGTCTATTACTCTTTAATTACATCAAACGAAGACCTGAAATTCGGTTCAGATATTCAGTATAGTCCACCGCTGTGGTCTCGAGGTAGCGTGCTGCCTTGTCACGCAGCGGGCCCGGGTTCGATCCCCGGTCGGGGCAGTTTTTCTGGGTGAGGTTTTTATCGGGGTTTTTCCTCACCTGTAAGACAAATGTCAGGAAAACTTTAAGGCCCAAACGGTCCCCGAAATCATATGGCCATCATCCTTATCATTATCATCATCATCCTTCACCGGTGTGGAAAGCACACCTACACAATTCCCTAGTAAAGTTGCAAGCATAGCATGAAAATGCTATGATTGCAGTGAAGGACCTGCCTTCGGGCACAATTACTATGGATGGATGGATATTCAGTATAACATAAGGTTTCACTGTAAAAAATTATAAACTTTTAAAGATGCAAGTTCAATTATCACAATTTTTTTGCCGATTTCGTATGGAATGTTCCGAATATGTATATATATATGGACATCATGGTAAAAGTGTGATTAGGTAGGTTCATGAATAATTGTTGTCATAAATGAATACGACACTGAGGAAGTTCGTAATTATTGGTACCATCTTACCTTGTATTCGGTCTTATTTCCCGTAAAATACGATTTGCCTAAGAACAATGCTTCAATCGATGACAGTTCTTCCACAATTCAGTCATATGGCGAATAAAAGTAGCACCACGGTTCCCCCAATAGATGGAGTAATATCTTATGCAAGTTTGTTTACAGTACAGCTGGAACTTAGCTCACATCAGATACAGTATATTCTAAATTTTGTTAGTGCTGCTGTTAAAATCGAAATACTGTGAAAATCTTGATTTCTTGAGCCACAAATGAGGTCTGCTAATCTCAATTATGTCATCATCATCATCTACATAGTACATTCACGAATTTAGGCCATTTGTAGACCTGTTTCGGCCTCAAGAGAAACACCATCCAGAAGTCTTTTGAGTGGACGTCCTGGTCTTCTTCTTCCTGCAGGTTGATATCTTAACATTAGTTTGGGTATTCTGTGATCTTCCATTCGATGAACATGTTGTATCCATCTTGACTTATAATCAGAAATTTTGTTTTCTAAAGATTCCATGTGTAATTCTTCTAAGATGTCTTCGTTTTTTTTGTGATCTAGTAGTGTGTATCCTGCAGTCCTCCGAAGATATCTCATTTCAGCAGATCTAAGCCTCTGTATATCCTTCTGTTTCAACGTCCATACTTCGCTACCATACAAAAGAGTTGGAAGAGCCAGTGTTTTATACACTTTCAGTCTTGAATGCTTTTGGACTAACTGTGGCTTGAAGATAGAATTTATTAACCCTAAAATTCTTAAAAATTGTCTCAATTATGTACTGATATAAATTAAAATTATGTACTGATATAAATTAAAATTATAGAGCCTGTATATATAAATAATTACAATAATTTTAGAAAATAATGGCTTCATAATTTTTTTGTGTCATAGTTTTGATATTTTGTTACTGTATCTCCTCATATATTTCCTCGCTGTACTCATTACTGTAGAGTTGTTTACAACACATTGTTATTTTGGACGACATAAGTATTACGAGCAGATCTAAGCCTCGTACATAGAATACTCATACTTCCCCAAGAAGAAGAAAAATTGTATCTTATGTCTTAAAGTGTTGAACTTGAACAGTTCTTGTAATAATATGAGTTTAAACTATTAAATATTTTAATATTTTTAGTAAAAGAAACAGAAAAACGAATTGGTATAAAGTATTTAAATTTGCACCAAATTACTTCTTCTAGTGGGCGACTATAACTTCAGTGAAATTTTGACATTTTCAACTATTTTTCTCCAGATATAGGCCTATTCTAATTTTTAGGCCTGTGTTAATCAATCTGTTCGGTTACATATTTTTGAGAATTTTTAGCCAGTAATATTTTACGGAGCTAGTGAACTGGCCTAACATCCAAATCCCAACCTGTAGGGCGGGTCATTTGAATTCAGGGTTTCCTTCCCCTAGATCGGTTACTTTCACCACAGCTTTTGAGTCTGATCTACCCATGAGCAACTTCTTCCACCAGCTGCGTCATTTTGAAGTACTCCTCCGCCGAAGATATCGTTGAGTTCCTCTACTGGAGAACTTCTTTGTCTGTAAGATGTTAATTTTTACCTGGTAAGTCAGTTGTCCTCAACTAAGTTTAATAAGTTAGTTGAGGACGACTGAGTTACCAGGTAAACATTAACATCTTATTACATAACCTCAACGGTGCTTTAATATGAATTTCAAAAGAGTTGATTCTTTATTTTGTCCTTCACCTTTGAACTGCCCTACAAGGGAGACCCTACCAATAGCTATGCTACGGTCCGCCGCATTAGCTTAGGCGACTAGCAAGTTCGGGTTCGATACCCGGCAGAGATGAACATTTTAATTGAAAAATTTTCAATCGAGGCACGTAATATTAAATCGTTAGACTGTGCAGTACACACCTTGATTATCTTTCAAACCCCTCCGCGCTATATAATATGTCGAGAAGGTATGCGGTACTGTTGATAGCGATTCGTCTGTCGAATGAGTATGTTAAACAAGCTTGTCCATTTAGTGATTTTTGACAAGAGTGGGCGACGTGCTGGTACCGGGAAACCTTCCTCTTTCTCTTCATCATGCAATACACTAAACTATTCACTCAGGCCTACACAACGCACAAATATTAAACATACAGTCATCCTACACTCCTCTCTAAACACAATACAAATGCACAGCATCTATGTAAGTCTGTTTAAAAATAGACCACATTCTGCCTAGCGCGAAACCCGAAGCACGTAAAGTTCAGTGGATAATAATGGAAAATACACAACAATAAACAACAACAACAATAATAATAATAATAATAATAATAATAATAATAATAATAATAATAATAATAATAATAATAATAATAATAATAATAATAATAATAATAATAATAATAATAATTATTATTATTATTATTATTTTCGCTGGGTTCCAACATATTCAAATAAACTGATATGAGAAATTGAATTTTACCACTGAGGGTTAAAATCAAGGAGTAAGTACTTCATGGTTAAAATTATTTGTTTTTAATATTTCCAATTGAAGAAACGTAAAGGTAAAATGGTCCAATATAGGCTTTAGAAGGGCCATGGGATAGCAGGATACAAGGACCATGGGGTAGTAGGAGGTTAAGGATCCCACTTTTCAGATAATAGGCATGAAATACTAGCTGACTTATCAGTACTGAGTGATGGCTGCTTCATCTCCAGAAAATAGTATGACACTCATTTCCCTTAGAGGCTGTGTCGATCCCAAGGGCATGGTGGCGCCAGAAAGTTTCAACCAGTTTTACAAATACTGACTCCCATCAAGCTATAGCTTATTTCTTAACCAACTGCGCTATAATGAGTGTGTAAATTAAATTAATTAAATAAAAATAAAACTATGTTTTATTTTTATTTAATTAATAAATATGGATTTTCATCAAGTAAACACCAGCTCAATTGATTATGTAAATTAAATATTTCGAAATGTGACTATTGTACGAAGATTGACTTTATTATTATTATTATTATTATTATTATTATTATTATTATTATTATTATTATTATTGTTATTATTATATTCTTCCTTCCAAGTATTAGGCTAAGGCTTGTTACGATCCTATAGAAAATTTTCCTTCCAGCGTTTCATAGGACGGCCCAGTGATCTTCGTCCTCTTGGTATATAATTATAAACAGCTTTGGGGATCCGATTTGAACTCATTCTTTCAAGATGGCGTTTCCCCAATTTAGTTGGTACTGTTTAATATATTCCAAAATTGGCGTAGTCTTCAATTCTTTTAAGATATCGGTGTTCCTTTTCCGATCCCATCTGCTGTAACCCGCTGTTCTGCGCATGAATCTCATTTCACAAGCCGTTATTCTACTTTCATGTTGTCTTTTTAGTGTCCATGCTTCACTACCATAGGTCAACGCTGGTCTAGCCAAAGTGTTATATAAACGTAATCTGGTGTTTTTTTTGTACAAGGGATGGTTTCATAACTTGATTAATAATTCCTAAACTTTTATTATTATTATTATTATTATTATTATTATTATTATTATTATTATTATTATTAATCATAAATTAATACTGATGTATATATTTAACCAACATGTTAACTTAATTATTCATGTGAATTGTGGTTATTGTCCATTGCTGTGGTCTAGTGGTAATATTTTTGACTCAGACACAATGGACCCGTGATCCACGGTCGAGACAGATTTCCTGTATGAGATTTTTCGTTTCTTTTTTTTTTCCCCTTTTCTATAAGACAAATGTTAAGAAACTTTAAGACTCAAATACTCTCCAATCATTCGGCGAGGCAATCCAAGTCCTTGTGTAGTCAAAAAAAAAAAATCTATTTGATCCAGGTTAAAATTCTCTCTCGATAGGTTGTGTCTCTTTAAGTCTCGATTGGCGTGGGACACTTATAAGTACCTACAAAGAAAGAGGTTGTACTAATGCAAAGGAAGAAATAATTATGGTTAGTATTATTAAAAGTAAAGCAAATGTGATCAATGTGGATGCTGTCCATATGGGTATACGGTTTGTGGATTTATATGTTCAATGCTGCATTCACTAAGCCCCCCCTCCTGACTCTATCAGTCAGCTGAATCCATATCACGTATCCGATATCCAGTTCCATAAGATCGATCCGAATATTATCCCTGCATATACTCCTTCTTCCTTACTTATTTATTGCCTTTATGGCCCTTTGAGTGTAGCCATAGCCTCGTCTTTGATAGTAGCCCTCATTAATTTTTATTTTCCTCAAAGTTTCCCGATAAAACAACAAAAGCATATTCAACTGTCACAAATTGATCTATATTCTGCCATTTTCAATTTCCTAGACTTAATAACCCGGCAACATTAAGACAACAATATAAAGTATGAAGTTACTCAGTTTGATGCTTTTTATTCTCTGTTTTCATTACTTATGGGATCTATTTAGTTAAATACGTCTATTGTTTGTTTAATATATCTCCTGGGATCGAAACCTGTGGGCTCAGATGGATTTTTAAGGCGACTTGCTTCAGAGATGTTTACATTGGCCAACCCTGGTTTATATTATGATGTGTAAGAAGCACAGAGACATCTATCGGCGAGTTCGACGCGCGCGTCAGTTGAGCTGCAACTGCTGAAGGAATCAGGTGCAGAATAGGATAGCTCGTGTTCGGTGCATAGAAAGTACTTTCAATTGTTACAGACTTCGAGTGTACATACGCATTGACATACATGTAAATACTTAACTTACGTAATATTGTTTATCGTTGTTTATATTTCTTATAAACAACATTTTTGCCCGGTTGTGCTTATTTGTATGAGTGATCTGTGTTTTTGTGCAGTTTTTCTTAATCTGTGTTTTTTGATATCTAAAAAAGTAATCTAGTGAAAAAGAAGAGACCTGTGTTTAGAACATTCCTAAAAGCTTGGTCTTCTTTATAACCATCTAGATGCTAACCTTCTATCTAGGCGAGTATCTATAACTATACATTATTCAACATTTTAGATTATGTTGGTTTCTAAGATCAAATGAATCGTTTGAATTCATTATTTTGAAATCAAGAATCCATGAATTAACTTAAGAGTTTAAAATTAGGAAATTAATAAAATTATAATATTTTCATGGCGTCACTAATTGTGATTATTATTGCATGCTGTGCTCTTTGGATTTTGAACAAAAAAGTTATTCTAAATTAATTACAATAAAGATTACATGAATACGCGAATTATAAATAAGAGTAACTTATAGGAAATTGACAAATTTATTTAGAAAATATACAGTATAGAATATAATCTCGCATTTTTTTGTCTTAAATTATTCGCTGTGGACGGGAAAAGTTTTCAGAAGACAGGTTGTTGAAGGAATGGATTAAAAAAAATCCTGCGCCATATTATAGTCTGTACGATATCCTGGTTAACATGCAATGTTAAAGGTAAGACTACGATGGCTTATATAGTTCAGCGTTTAAGGATTGGATCCGTGTTTTTGTCAGCCGTGTGAATTTTTATCGTTGTTTTGTTATAATCAATTCAATTCCACGTGGAGTACTTTGATTTCATTACGGGAGCTGAACACACATGACTCTAGCAAACAAAGCGAATCGTTCATTAACGAATATATTGACACAAGTGTAGGATTACATATGAAGTTACAATTCTATTATTTTTGTCTTTCATCTCGACACATATAACACGCACAGGAAATCCATAAAACGGATAATGTTAGTATGAGTAATTAGAATTGTGTTAGGTTTAACGTTCTGCAAATTTATGACACTAAATTAGATGTTATTACAGGATTATGAGTATAATTAGTTAATTTTCTGAATAGAAAGTTAGGTTATGCATTCAATTATGCTATACTAAGGAGTGAATATATTGTTTGAGGAAATGAAGAACTGCCCCTCCTCAAAATTTGTACAGTAATAATTGGAATAATACAAATAATGATTACAAATTTAAATTATGACTTGCAAAATGTAATTTACAGATAATTACGCGATTATAATGGTTTTTGTGCAAATTATTGCTCGATGGAAACTGGATTAAGCAATAATCATGCCTTTAGTTCTCAGCTTCATAGGGTGAAGTTATGGTTTACGTAAGGCGATCGTTGTTGAATATTTGAAATTATTATGGTTGGTTTCCTTGTAACGATTGACGTAAATATCGTCGGATATTGTCTTCGAGGGAAATATCCAATTATTTTTATCAGAGCATTTTTTGAGATAATTAATAAGGAAACTAAATATTTATATATAATATGCCGATACAATGTTATTGTGATGATTACATTTGAAATATATATGTGGGTATTGCATGGTATAACACTTAGGCCTAATGCTACTATATTTTTAAAAGCTTGTATGCCTGTAGTCCTGAATAAGCACAAACATTTCCGTAAAGGTGAGCCGGTGTTCTTATCGCTTGTGGCTTTAGTTTCACATCTTCTACTGCTGTTCAGTTGTTTATCGAAATTGCCAATACAATTAGAATAAATAATTGAGTGCAGGTGATAATAGGCAGGTAGCATTTTTATTTAAAGACGCCTTTTTAAATGTCAGATTATTACCGTCGTATTTCAAATGTGGGGAGAAACATTTAGCGTCAAACTTGGTTATTTTTTATTCCCTAAATCGACGATACGGAATTCATAGCTTTTTTTCCTTCCCGAATAATCATATTTAAGATGTTACGCCCTTAAATCGACAAGGACCGGGATTTAAGCCTCATAACTTGGAAACAGATGCGATTTGGTAAATATTACAGGAGATAATAGGTTAGATTTTAAATCAGTTAAATCTTCTTTAAATTTAACTAAATATTAGAGAGGGCAGATAGGCATCTAATAATTACCAGAACTTTATAGTAAAAGTGAATTCCACGGAAACTGACGTAACAATTGCAACGAAATAAATATTTTAATTTTTTAGCCTTCAGATAGTAGGACATACTTTTTCTCTTCAAAATGTATATATATATAGGCCTAGATTTCAATCCCTTTAACAGAAAATATGGAGTCTATATTTAATAATTGTAGTCTCCTTAAAATGTACGGTTTTATTATCGGTAACTGACGTAACTCTAGAATATCACATTTTGCAGAGTGAGAGTAAAAATAATAATCTCTGTGAAGTTTCCAATTTTAATTCAGTAAACAAATGTGATTGTAGTAGGCCTATACACACAGGAGGAATTACAAAATACATATTTTGAGTTTTATATGTTCTATTAAACTTTAGTCAATAATTATACGAAATAAAGATAACTAACACTTTTGCGTGGTATAAGAGTTTTACTTAAAATCAATTTTTTTTGTTACGTGTGAGTTTGTTCATATTCTACAATAATTTGGGATGTAGGCACTTGAAACTATTTTAAATAGTCCATATACCACTTTGGGGAGCAGGGAAGAAACTTTAATTTTCGTGTGTAAGTCAAATTTTACGTGGAATTCACCCAAAATAAGTTTCAATGCCATCCACTACACTTTTCGTGCTTGGGGTCCTCATTAGGGGAATAGAGTACTTTAATGTGATACATTTTAAATTTACACATTTCTTCGCCAGACACTTTATGCAAGTTGATGTGAACATGTATACAAAAAATGAGTGTAGGATTTGTATATGTTTAAAAGTATTTGTATGTAGTTTGTGTTGTGTAATGAATGACGATGGAGAGAAGGTAGCAGCTGGAAGCCGTTGGTGCCGAGGTAGCCTATTCCTATTGAAAAGTAATAAAGGGATGTCATTTTTAACATCACCATCCGACGCGACGGACGAATCACTATCAACAGTACCATGAGAGTTCTCAACGAATGTTTTTTGTTTTATAGGAAATGTGCACTCAGGTTGAGCATTAATGGACACACACCCAGACCCAAGGTGGAGATTTTTGGCTCAACTGCACTTCTACTAGCGCTTGATTTTTCAGTTATATTATTGTAAACTATAGCTCTTCTTCTGTATTTACCAACATTATTTAATATTTTAAACTTTTTCAAAAATGTTTATAACCTTATTAGACAATTTTGAAGTGTTTATTTAAATATGCAAATCACAATATTACTCATATGACACTGTTAGACAATATTGTGATGCTAACTGCTATTTTCTCCACAGAGTATATTACTTATTCTATGATTTTTCTATCTCTGGTTGGATCAGCGTTAGGGAATGATAAGTAAGTGTACACCCATTTTTAATAAACGTTTGGTAATTTTAATATTATTCATATATTTTTTAACATAGATTTGGGGATTTATTGCAAATAATGGTCATTTAAATTTCATAGCGACCGATAGTAATCGACGATGATACTCTATATGTGGTTCGATTGTGGGTTATCGCTGGCTCTATAAACTCTGGCGCATGCGCACTGTTCTATAGGACTTGAAAATATTTCACGCTAGTTTAAGTGCAGTTTTTCCGAGATTTTTTTTTAAAATCTCCTACCCCGCCGAGAATCGAACCCGGGTCGCCGGAGTGGAAGGTAGGGACTCTACCGACTACGCCACGGCGACGGACTTCAACGAATATTTTGAGGAGAGGTTTGGAACTTAGTCCGGGAATCTGTGGACAATCTACTATCTACTTCAATTACTACTACTACTCCTTGGTATAATAAGCCTAGAAAGCCCTTGGCCTACCAGTCGGCCTCACATCAATGTGTGTCATTTACATTTATGGAAGATATTCCATTTAGTATAGGGGTGGCATATGGTTAGCTTACGAATAAAAATTAAACACCACCACCGTTTCTACCCCGGTATTGAAAATGTTACATTAAAATTTTCAATCCGGCCGGATGTTGAATTCGGATCCGCTAGGCATAAAGCAGGCAAGCTACTATCTAAGCTAGTAGGGCGGAAATAGTAAAATAATTATTTTCAGAAATTTTGATTAAGGTATAAAGCGCATTGTTCTAATTATAAAACAAGCCACAAACAAAAGTGCGATAAAATTAGAGAAACAAAATATCAGTTGACAAGTTTTTTAGTTTAACATGAAGTAGGCCTAACGGTTATGGAATCCATAGGTTCACTTCCTCAGCCAAGTGAATATATATCTGATCTCCAGTTGTGTAAAATCCTTCCATATTAGAGGAACTCATTTTCAAAACTTCTGTTGTCCAATTGTACCAAAACTGATTTTCGATGTCTCTTTATTATTTTTAGATACTTTTGTACAACATTCACAATTTGATATCAGAACGTCCTTCACCGTCTCTTGTATACAGCAAAATAGCGATCATAATTTACCTCGCACAAATTTATGAAAATGGACAAGAGAGTTAAAAAAGAACTCATCCTGCCTACGCCTTCCTGGTGGATTAAGATTATTATTAGGCGTAGAAGCTTAAATAATAGGTCTGTTCTACCTTTAAATTCTTACATGATCTGAGTTCAAACCGTTGTGAGCCCGTTGGTTTCTATTAAATGTTACGATACTTTAGTAAGAAAGAACCAAGTATTAAAAAAAATAGTTTTTGTATATTATTAATTATTTTGGCAGAAAAGTGCATCATATTTAGAATCTGGATATGTTTTCTCATCTAATATTTATTTTCGTCAATCGTTTCCCAATAAAAATTGAAAACATTTCCACTTTCACCTATTCGAAGTATATGACATCTTAATATCATAGACTTAAAACCTTGACAATATCTGGATAACCATGTAAATCACAGAGATCTTCCTCCATTATCATCTTTTAAGCGACCGATTAAGATATTCATCTTGGGATCCTATTTCGAATAATTTTGGCTTGTTTCCTTCCTAAATTGATAAAAAGTAAAAAATAAATTCACCGCAAACAGTTGGATTTGGCCACAGTTAAAAACCCATCTTCCTCCAGTATTTTGTAATATTTTCTATGTTGGAAAGAATCGTTCTCAATACGGTAATCTGAATAACGTTGCCACCCTTAAAATTAGCCGTTGTCTACATTTCCAAAAATAGGTAAGAATTGCACCGAGAAATGATTATTGATAGTGGAATGGCGATTGGTAACGCGACAGTGGTAACGATACCCGATGGTCAAACTGTAGCCTTATATAATAAAGAGTGCGCGGTGTACCATCTTTATTTCATCGCGTCTCATGTTGAAGAAAATATCAATTATATTTCTCCCCATTTGTAATTTGAAATATATTATTCGAGTTTTCATAGAGCTGGACATTCTCCTTCCAATCATTCGAATTCCTAGAAGTCACTCTATTGTTTCGATGGGGTGCTAAGTCAAGTAAAGTGTAATAACATGGATTAAACACTCGCATATGTACTGAAGAGAGACAAAATAAATATTCATTTTTTATGTTCGCCGCTACGGTAAAGGTATCTTTATGCCTATTTTTTTAACAAGGGGATACTGAGGGTCAACAGGCGCATTCTATTGAGTAACACTAATGAATTGGAACTGAAAGTAAACCTTAATAAAACTAAATATGTGGTCACACACAGAAAATCATTAGACCTATATAATGTAAATGGACATTTAATGACAAATTAGGAAAATTTTGGAGATTTGGCTGAATTCAAATACCTAGGAACAATAATCACAAATAGGAATTAGATGCACAAAGAAATTAATAAACTTAAGCTCAATTCTGGAAATGTATGCTATATGAATTACAGAGACTCTTGTCCCAACTTCTCTCAAAAAAACGTTAACTGAAAACATATGAAACTGTTATTCTTCCAGTTGCAATATGTGGTTGCGAAACATGGACTCTTACTTTAAAGGAGGAGAAAAATTTACTAGTATTTGAGAATAAAAATTTTGGATCAAGGAGAGTCGAAGAGACAGGTGGATGGGGAAAACTACATAATAGTGAGCTACATGATATTTAGGGGAAACCAGATGTAATAAGAACAGTTAGATCTCGTATATTGCGATGGGTAGATTGACATGAATGGGGAATGAAAGAGGGGCGTGTAAAGTTATTGTAGGAAAACCAGAGGGAAAGCGCCCAGTAGTTAGACCAAGAATGAGGTGGGGGAATAACATGAATCAAGTTTTGAGGAATTAGATTATACAGGGAATGATTGAATGGCCTTGGCTCAGGATAGGGATGTATGGAGATCTTATGTCCGCGCGGCCATGAACTTACGGATTTGATAGTGCCAGTAAGTTATTTATTGGTTGTTTTGTGTGTTCACATTTTATTTTCAAACATAGGGGTATTAACCCAAATATATTTACAAATACTCAGACCTGTTAATGCAGACAATTCTCTTTTAGAGAAAAAAAGTTGCTTGTTTAAAATCGGGAATTGATCCCGGGAGCTCTTGTTCCATAAACCCTTAACATAAGACTAAGAAATCAGAAATTGGGAGACACGGAGTTGTGATAGAATACGTAGGTTATCAAAAAATTGACTTCATGAACTTAACTCGATGATGATGATGATGATGATAATAATAATAATAATAATAATAATAATAATAATAATAATTCATATTGTTTATTGGACAATTTCATGTACTCCAAGAAAATCGATGTGTTTTAAAATAGTAATTAACTCGAGCTCAATACCGTCCCTTTGAAGATCTAAAAAGTAATTTTTTATTCAGTTTAAAATAACAGTACTTTGTTCATGTAGCACTGCCTATTTAAGTGCAACCTTCTGACTTGTTTGTATGTCCTCAGCTCCCAGATTGACATACACATATATTAGACCAAGTTTAGGTCTAACTTTAGGTTTAAGGATTTTAACTGGTTATGAACGTCATAGGATATAGACTCAAAATCCGCATATTTTCATTCAACGATACGACAGGAGGTGGAGTGGCTAATTGTATTCTCCAACCTATTTTACACCCCCGGAAAAATCCTGATTTTCTTTTGATGGGGGCTGAATGGGTAACCGGGGACAGTTTGTACACTAAGGAAAGAAGAATAATCTTCATTTTGTAAGCCTTTGCTTCTCTCATCGAGACTTAGGAGCTCTCCCCCTACAGGTGAGAAATTGAACCATACTAATTTAGATGAATTTATTTTCGGATAGATGTCATTGAGTGGCCCGGGGTCAGTGTTTCGCCTCACAATGACATCTAGGAAAGCAAGGTAGTACTAAGAATTGGTAAATTAGGTACAATTTTGTTTAGAAGATTAAGGATCTTTAAGAGCCCGAAAATCTTTAGACTCTGGACCCATGGCTTGAAGTCCCCCGCAGGACTTGCTCCTTGGATTTTTCCATCCTAAAAAAACCCATAAACCCCGGCCGGGTTTGAACCCGCAACCCTCGGGACCAGAGGCAATGAACATAACCATTAAGTCCACCGCGACCGCCTTTACGGTTAAAATCGAACTTGAATATTCCAGTCCGTAATAATGCAATTTTTAAATAGTTTAACCTCTAAATTCTAAAATTAGTCTATTTTTACATTAGTTACTATAAACCAAAAGTTTGTCGGCCTAAGATGGGATGGTGTGACCAACTGGAGAAGTTACAGAGTAGTAACTCTGAAGCGTAAAGATGTTAATGTTGATAGTTTTAACGAAAACCACGGATTTAACTAACTCACTGGCACTATTAAACCCGTAGGTTCATGGCCGCGCTGACATAAGCTCTCCAGGCATCTCTATTCTGAGTTAATGCTTTCCAATCATTCCATGTATAATCTAATTCCCTCAAATCATAGTTAATGTTATTCTCCCACCTCATTCTTGGTCTACCAACTGGGCGTTTTTCTTCTGGTTTTCCTACAAGAAGCTTCCATCCACGTGTTTCATTCCCCATTCGTGCCACATGTCTTGCCTATCGCAGTCTACGAGACTTAACTGTTCTTATTATAGTTATATGACTTATAAAGACTATGTAGTTCACTGTTATGTGGATTTAGGAAAACAAAATAAAATTACTGAACAAACTTACAAAACTTAGTTTTTAATATATTTTATTTACCGATGCCACCAGGTTTTCATTATAAAATTTCTGGTATTCTCTCCTGGCATGACGGGATTGTAACCCACCTCTTAAGTTGGAGAGCCTGGAAGGCGGAGTTACGTTATCAGGGTAAAATTGGATGATTTGAAATATGGAGAGAACAGTATGCAGGTTGCTAACGTAGGTGATGAATGATAATGAAGCACCAAGAGAGTCCTTAAGCCTAAAATTAGACCTAAACTTGATATAAATTCAGACCATGGGCGACCACAGGAATAATTCCCTTAAAGAAAAAAATCGTTGGTCTGAGGATCGAACCCGGAACCCCATGAACTGTAGTTATAAACTCTGACCACTAGCCCATAAGACTGTTCAATAGACATCTAAATACAATGGGCTACCGGTATATAGATATTCACTCTTGTGATTACGGTGTTTCTCTGATCACCAACATAACAGATTTGTGTGCTGATCCCAATTATTATCGAGCTGATAGTTCCCCTGATACCAATATAACTGGATTAACACGTGTCGTCCTGAACTTTACAACACGCAGCTCGGCCAATTCAACACCTGCTAAATTATACTTCTGTTTTACTCAATTCACTTAACTAAACTAATATACATTCTAGTTCAGTAGTCTTCAATTCTGTTTCCTCTCCTCTGCACCACCATTTCTTCCAAGTTCATAACATATTCATTTTATATCCAATTTAATGGCTGTTTACAAACGTTTTTACCATTTTTGGGGATTCTGTGCCACCAACATAAATTCAAATAGAAAAACGGAAAAAAACGCTCAATTTACTATGAAAATACAATAGGAAGTAACATTATAAGGTACTACTTAACAAATAAGTTGATTCCGCCGTAATATTACCTCATAATTTGTTGTTTCTTGTAAGACATGTTTTAAAGCATCTCTGCTCCATCATCAGTAGGCACAAGCAGTCTGTACTAACTGAAGATGGAGCAGAGACGCTTTTAAACATGTCTTACAAGAAACTTAAATATAAGTAAGATGACGACGGACTCAACTTATTTGACACAATCTATTGTTGCAGTACGTGAATAATTACATGAGAGAAATTTATATGTTGATTTTTTCCCAAGAAGTGTGAAAATTGCTTTATAATAAAGTGTAAATCAGCATATTTGCAATATAAAATGTGTATTAGTCATTGTCAGACAGTGTAGCCAAATTATCACAAAAACCCGCTAACAAACAAGTGAACGCTAAATAATCTGGTGTACCAACTCGCCCGTTTTCTCACCCTCAACTAGCCCAAAATAACTCTAACATGCTCATCTAACACTACTTTGCCCATTTTCTTGCGTTAACTTGCCCACTAATGTTGGTGGAATCTTCGGATAGAATCTCCATATATGTGATCAAACAAGTTGGCAATTAGCTTAGCTGGAACATACTATGTTATCACATTGGCCAACACGACGCTAAAAGTCACTTGTTCTCCGAGCGAATATTCACCGGTGATACGGTGGCAAATAATAGTTCACTTTTCTTACAACATTAATGATTAATTTTTTTTTATTATTGATTTCGTACATCTCAATGATGGATAAATCATATTTGAAGAGAAAAATTATACGCTCAGACCGGGACTTGAACCCGGGACCCTTGGTTCTCTAGACCAAGTGCTCTACCAACTGAGCTACCTGAGCAAATACCGATCTAAACGCAAATCTTTCTCTATATACATTGTAATTCCCATCCACCAAATGCTGTGAAGCCATGCTTCTATCTTGCAAATGGCGGCTCCTTTATTAAGAAGACATATTTGGGAATTATCCATTACAGCCAGTACGGCTTTTTTCCAAGTTTTTATTATTGATTTCGTACATCTCAATGATGGATAAATCATATTTGAAGAGAAAAATTATACGCTCAGACCGGGACCCTTGGTTCTCTAGACCAAGTGCTCTACCAACTGAGCTACCTGAGCAAGTACCGATCTAAACGCAAATCTTTCTCTATATACATTGTAATTCCCATCCACCAAATGCTGTGAAGCCATGCTTCTATCTTGCAAATGGCGGCTCCTTTATTAAGAAGACATTTGGGAATTATACATTACAGCCAGTACGGCTTTTTCCAAGTTTTTATTATTGATTTCGTACATCTCAATGATGGATAAATCATATTTGAAGAGAAAAATTATACGCTCAGACCGGGACTTGAACCCGGGACCCTTGGTTCTCTAGACCAAGTGCTCTACCAACTGAGCTACCTGAGCAAGTACCGATCTAAACGCAAATCTTTCTCTATATACATTGTAATTCCCATCCACCAAATGCTGTGAAGCCATGCTGCTATCTTGCAAATGGCGGCTCCTTTATTAAGAAGACATTTGGGAATTATACATTACAGCCAGTACGGCTTTTTTCCAAGTTTTTATTATTGATTTCGTACATCTCAATGATGGATAAATCATATTTGAAGAGAAAAATTATACGCTCAGACCGGGACTTGAACCCGGGACCCTTGGTCTTTCTTGTTCCTTCTTTCAATTTTCCATGCATAGACAGCTTTTGGTAGTATTCCATCCAGCATTCTTCTTACGTGTCCATATATTTTAGCCTTTTGTGTTCAGTCTCATCCATTATACTTCTTTCTGCATTCATTAATTTTCTAATTTATGTATTTCTAATTCTTTCCAGTCGAGTTTTCTGGTAGCTCTTCTCCAAATATCCATTCTGTTGGCATGTTGTTGTGTCAATGTCCAAGCTTCTGATAACGTTATACTTTCTAGTATGGACTTATAAATTAGTTGTTTTGTTCTGTTAATGATCAATACTAATACAAATCATAACAAATTCCGTTGAGGTGAATACTCATAAAATTTAAATGTTAAACATTAAAATGTACCTGTTGTCAGGTGCCGTCGTCCTCAAATTTGTTAAAAAGGTGTATATAAAATTAACTGGAGCGCTTTTGGAAGTTAACTTCCATCCTCAGCAGGTTGAGATTCTGCTACTCGTTGTTGTTGTCTGTAGCAGCAACTGACTTGTTTTTGACGATCTCGTATAATGGGTTGTTTGATTGGGGTGCGTTCTCATTAAGAAGTAAGGTGTTGTTTATTTCCTTTATAATTTCGAGGTCTTCAAATATGTTTATCCTAGCTGGAATGTTTTCTCTGTGAATTATCGTCAGAGTATTTTCAATTGTGTTCATTTGGTGACCTGCGTTAATGAGATGTTTAGCATAGCTTGATTTATCACCCGCGTGCATGAAATCTTTTAGGTGTTCCCTATATCTTGTATTGAAACTTCTGCTTGTCCTGCCAATATAATATACAATGGCATAGAAGAACACAGCAAATTCAACAACAAGGGAGTCTACAAACTAACATGTAAAGACTGTAATAAATTTTATATTGGCAGGACAAGCAGAAGTTTCAATATAAGATATAGGGAACACCTAAAATATTTCATGCACGCGGCTTATAAATCAAGCTATGCTAAACATCTCATTAACGCAGGTCACCAAATGAACACATTTGAAAATACTCTCACGATAATTTACAGAGAAAATATTCCATCTAGGATAAATATATTTGAAGACCTCGAAATTATAAAGGAAATGAACAATACCTTACTTCTTAATGACAACGCACCCCAGTCAAACAACCCATTATACGAGATCGCCAAATCAAGTCAGTTGCTGCTACAAACACAAACCATCGTAAACAACAACGAGTAGCAGAAGCTCAACCTGCTGATGATGGAAGTTAACTTCCGAAAGCGCTCCAGTTAATTTTATATATACCATTTTAACAAAGTTGAGGACGACGGCACCTGCCAACAGATACATTTTAATTTTTAACTTTTATCTTATTCTGTTAATGAGGTTTGTATTCCATAGTATAGAGTTTAACATTCCTATGGTTTTTCTTCCATTACTGACCCTTTTTGCTATTTCATTATTTGATGTTGCATCGTAGTCTATAATTGATCCCAAATAACAGCCAACTATCGCTCTTCTTTATCTTTACCCCATATATTTAACCCATCTGGGTAATTTGTTAAATACTCTGTTTTTGTTGATTTTCAAACCCCATTTCTGGTATGTTGTTGGCAACTGATTACTTATATAATTTGTTTAATTTATAATTTTTACATTAAAACGCTTGAACTCTAGAATATTTGGATTGCATTTGTACCGTTTTGTGGCCGAGCGGTGTAAAGCACGCTGCCGTCGCTCAGAGCTATGGGTCTTCCTAGCTTGTCCCCATATTCCATGGCTTACCAGTCGGTGCTTGTGTCACGTCCACATATTTTGTCAATGAGAGAAGTGGTCAGGTTCTCGGATCCTGTTCGTTATAGCTGGTTTTCTCAACCTGGAGCTGCTACATATCTTAGCTACTCATATTAAAACATCAGGGCTAGCGGATCCTAACACCAAAGACGTCCTGACTATTGAAACGATGTAAACAACACTTGCATGTACGGGGGACGAGAGCAGTAGGAACACAACGTCAAGAAGGAATCAGGTAAAGTTAGGTGCTGCAAAAATTGTATAATACAGCAGACAGTTATAATTGTACAATAAAATAACTAAAACATTATACAGTACTGTCGACGCTAGCAGACACAGAGAAACAAACATAAAACATTGCACGCTTTATAAGTCCACCAATATTAGTCATTGAAAATATCTCTGCAGGCGGACGCATCCCGAAGCACTGTTGGTTGCTATACGTGACGTAATATAATGCAGTGTACAGTGGACAGAGAATCACAATGCCTTATAATAGCACTTGTAACCATTTCGTTCGCTCTTGAACAGCGATTTCGTGTCGATAAATCATTTTTATTATAGACCTACGATTGTATTGTGTAAGTATGGAGACGCCTAAAAGTCTCCAAGAAAAGTGATTAATTAACAAGGCAGAAATATAATTTACATATTGCAATGCGCACCGCTGATAAACTCTCTACTAGACCTGCACTGTCAGCGTCCCGCGTCCCATACCCCTCTGCACTTCATAGTTAGCAGTGAAACGTGTTCTATTCCTTCATAAACACGACTGCAGCGCCTTCCGTCAACAACTGCGATTGCTCCTTAAACGTGTAATGCATGTGTCAGTACTGAAATTAGTGTTACTCCCTAAACTTTTTACACAGTTGTATAGTAATTGCACGATACTGCACAAGGCCGCATACTAATCCCCACCATCTCCATGTAGTACGTACCCTGTAGCTTTTGTTTTGGCGTAGAATCCATAAGACCTGTTCATCACTTTGCAGGGCGTGTTCCGTTCCTGAACAGTGGTTAAAATTCTCTGAGAAAATTTCTTTTCCCGTGGAGACTCGAACAACTATGCACCAGGGAATGATTTAAATTGCTCGGTCATGATGAAGAAGCTTCCCGTCTCCTTGAGAAGACATTTTCTCAAGGAATTTTTCCTAGTGTATGGGACTGATTCTAACCCATCATTATGATTATTCTGAATATCTACGAAAAGTAGCGGCTCCAGTTAAAAAAGTCAAGGCTGTGGAACCGACATGCTAACAATAAGTTACGTCTATATTGGCTAGATGATTCTTCATCTGTGATTTGACCCTCCTCTGAAGGTTTTTTAGACTATTGTGCCGTAAATTGTATTTATGTGTCTTGTACAAAATTGCAAATTTTTAATTGGTAAGTGTTATGCATCAACCGGCTATGCGCTATCATGCAAGTTTTGAGAAAAATGCGTTTAAAGTTTAAGTCAATCCTCACTATTTAATGTAGTGCCAAACTAACAATACTGGATGCTACAAGTTACTTTTCTTGTTTGACAGTTATGTATCAACAATCTAAGATCGGGAACATTTGACGCTTAGCTGCATGATGCAAACTTTAGATTAGCGTTTATGAAGATCTGGTTTGTTGCAAAACATAGAATCTCTGATGGGACTGATGGCTCTTTAATAATGAGGCTATATTTAAAGATTTGGCGCTAAAAGTGTGCTGACACTTACTTGATGAACCAGTGCAACAGATGGCATCAAAATATCAATTTAAAAAATAACCCTTAGCCGGTTGATGCAAAACATCTTCCAATTATGAGATGATTTATGACGGAATGTATCATGGTAGTGATATAACTAACAAGAATTTCTCTTGTTGATTACAGAGAACCTTCATAAAACTAGTCAAGCTGCTTGGATTCGCTATTTGAGTTCGGAAACCTGCGAATAGTCTCAAATGTTACCATCTGAGTCAGTTAGCTCTGTATTGAATTATAGAGTGGTGACTAATAAAGAATTGTAGCATGGTGAGACGGAAGAGAACATTCTATAATTATTTATTTCTTTATTTCGGCCGGGGCGGGTAGATTGCTGAGCATTGCGACCTCAAATATCTGTTGTGCCATCCCAGTATATTTTGAATGAATGGAATGAAATGTGCTCTACGGTGTTATGCGAGTTGTAGTGATACAACTTCTCTCATGATCTTTACCGCCATTTTTGGATTAGGGCCGTGGTCGCAATGAGGGAATACAACTCTGCCGTTGTCCCCTTCTGTACTTTTTTATTGCTCAGGCTTGGAATCTTGAGTCAGCACACTGCATCCCACTAGATCCCCACATATTTTCAACACCTGTGCGTGCCAAACAAACTATTATTCCTAACATGAAATGAGGTGAATGGTGGTATGATATGAATTAATGGAAATTACATGAAAGGAAGGGAATGGAGAATGCAGAGTTTTGGATAAAATTCGGGAAATGGGAGAACCCCGAGAAAAGTCCGAAAAATCCCGGTATGGCCTACCGCCAACATCCCTCTGAAACCGCCAGGATTCGAACCTGGGATCCCAGGCGGGGCAGCCACGAGCATACCGAGTTAGCTAAACATTCTCTAAGTCTTGGAGAATATAATCCTAAATCAAATAAACATAGGCCTTGGGGAGGGAATAGAGAATTTGTATTCAATTATCTGAGGATAGGGAAAACTGAGAACTTTAGTGAATGCGGAGTTGAACCCACGCATCCTAAAGCTGTATAGTTCAGAGTTTTTTTTATTTAGGGATATTCCACAATACAGTGTTTCTCCTTCAACCCAAAGTGATTTGTCGCCAAAGGTTCCAGTCTAAAGCATCTTCTTCCCTCAAATCTCTAGCTTCCATACTTCCTTCGCTCCATCCATCCGTCCATCCATCGTTCTCTAGGCCTGCCTCTTCCACTTCTTCCATTAGCTTTCCAATTAAGGATCTTCTTTGGTATTCACTCTTCTTCCATTCTTATGAGGCGTTCATACAATTTAAAACGGTTTTCTTCTATTTTCCCTTTTTTTTCAACTTGCATAATTTCCCTTATTGTGTTGTTTCTGACCTTATCCCTTTTTGATATTCTTGTCTATCGCCTCCAAAAACTCATTCGAAAAATCCATAGTTCAGAGCTAATTATAAAAATGCGGCTATTTTATTTTCACAATGACAGCCATTTTTGTCATTTCGCCAAAATCCTAATCATGCTTTTGTGGATGATGATGGGCTCTATCTTTAAATAAAAAATCGAACGTCTAACAGAGATGCGACGTCATCCGCTGGCAATGAGCCCGCAACATTCCAACTAAATATAATTAAAAATTCGTATTTTGTCCTATTCTGGGAATAAATGAAACGATTCGACAAGTATTGTTGGTAGAATTGCCAAAACCACAGCGAGCTTGTTGCATAAAATTACGCAAACTAATTTCATTAGATTAAATCCACATTGAACAAATTTAGCGACAAAATTTAAAGGATAATTTAATATCAATCTCGCGGAAACTAGCAGCCATTACATTATTAATATTTAATTTTTCTATCCATGCTACGACGGCTCCCAAGAGACAAAGTCTACTGAAGTGATTTCTGTCACTGGCTAGCAGAATATAATATTGGAAATCACATGTTTAATCTGGCGCAGGTGCACCAACCTTAGTTTCGGTTGTCTTAACATAATTTTGCTAAGTGTGAAATAACTGCTAAGTGTATACCATTGTTGTATATTACGTGCTTATGTAGAAGTTAACATATTTAATACCAATTATTGTGATGATGAAATGGACTGTGATAATGAAATTCCTACCCACCATTTACTAAGAATACTGAGAAAAAAGAATGAAAAGCAGGAAAAAGAAAACACCTTACCAGTCAGTCCTGAGATTAGAACATTGTACCTCTCAATACGAATTTCAAACACTAGGTACAGTCTGAATTAAGTTTATGGTGATGATGTAGTACTATTGGACGATAGCGAGGAGATACTGAAGGCCAACGCGCACACACTATTGAGTAACACTAAGAAATTGGGACTGGAAGTAAATATCAACGAAACTAAATATATGGTCACACATAGAAATACATTATATAATGGAAATGGACAGCTAATTACAAATCAGGGAAATTTTGAGGAGGTGACAGAATTCAAATACCTAGGAACAATAATCACAAATAGGAATCAGATGCACAAAGAAATTAAACATAGGCTCAATTCTGGAAATGCGTGCTATTTTAAATTACAGAGACTTTTGATGTCCCAATTCCTTTCAAAAAAACGTTAAACTGAAAATATATAAAACTATTGTCCTACCAGTTATGTTATGTGGATGCGAAACACGGACTCTTATTTTAAGGGAGGAAGGGAGATACGAGTATTTGAGAATACAGTTCTTGGGAAAATTTTTGGACCAAAGAGAGATGAACATACAGGTGAATGGAGAAGACTATATAACAGTGTACTACATGGTCTTTATAGGAAGCCAGATATAATTAGAACAGTTAAGTCTCGTAGACTACGATGGGCAGGACATGTGGCACAGATGGGGAATGAAAGAGGTGCTTGGAAGCTTCTTGTAGGAAAACCAGAGGGAAAACGCCCAGTTGGTAGACCAAGAATGAGGCATGAGAATAACATTAACTATGATTTGAGGGAAGTAGATTATACAGGGGATGATTGGAAAACATTAGCTCAGGATAAGGAGGTATGGAGAGCTTAAGTCCACGCGGGCATGAACCTCCGGGTTCGATAGTGCCAGTGAGTTAGTTAGGTACAGTCTGAATCAACTCATTCTCTTATAAATAATTTTATTCATAATATTCTCACTAATATAATTACTTATTATAAATATTCTATAATCTGAAAATACTACAATAAACAATATAATTATTATTCATTTATTTATTAATACATATTCATTAGAAATAATCTTCACGTAAATAAATATTGCTCTTAAATAATAATGAAAAGTTATTTATAATAAGATAAAAAATACAGAAGCAGATGCTTTTATTTCTAATTTAGTAATTTACAATTTTGTAACACTGTAGGTTCTATATGAAGGATTCGTTCCAAAAACCAGACAAGTCCAAAAAGTAAAATGTTCAGAAACTTAAAATAACTGTACAGCTTGATTTGTACTGATTGAACTAAAAAATGCTTTTAGACCTACTATTCGCTCACTAACAGCTTTGTATCGGGCATAAATAAAATTTATTTTTCAAGAGGATAATTGAGAAAAATAAAAAAAATCTTTGCACTTGTCTGTTTTTTGCAGAAAGCATAGTTAAATGCCAAAAAAAAAATCCTGAAATATGAGTACTGTATTTATTACGCCATTGCCGACCAAAAAGAACGTAATTGAATGCTAAACATAGGCCTATTATGTAATTAATTATCTTCACAACCATCAGAATAATCATCGTTATCAACATCAGCAATCTTCTCTGAAAGTTCATCTTCTGTATGCGATTCCAGTTCCTACAATAAATATGTTTTTGATGGAAACGCATTGGACTTGTCTTATTCTTGTAGAATCCCCAATATTTTACACTTGTATATAACTGAACCTGTCTGTTTTTTGTAGACAGCAATACTATCTATACATAGAGCTGGCTTTGGAGAGCAAGAAGATGTATTCATCTAAAAAAATCAAGTTTTGGACTTGTATGATTTTTTTTTTTGGAATGAACCCTTCATATTACAGTTTATTTCTTATACCTTTCTGTAAAATCTCAGGTCATTTGCCTTGCAGTTGAAACGTGGTCATCAAAGAAACGACTAATTTGGTTCAGACGCCTCTTATTTTAGTCTTGAGAGTCTTTTACGTGCTGCAAATTTAATTCCCCTCCGAAGGAATCCATAGTCAGGATATTTCTGACCTGAAAATTCTTTGACCCTAGTAGGCTATGAATTTGGCGGGCATAGTAACCATTAAGTCCATCTTGACCGATCCTGTTTCTTATAATCAGTCTATATAACAAAAATAACAATAAAAATACGGCACTTTACTAATTTTACCCGCCACATGACTGAATTGTGTACGGAACTGTCATCGATAGAATCATTGTTCTTAGACAACATCGTATTTTACGGGAAATAAGACTTAACACAAGATAAGATGGTACCGATAATTAGGAACTTCTCTATTTCTTATTTATTTATTTATTTATTTATTTATTTATTTATTTATGACAAGAAAGTGTATATGAGCCTAACCAATCAGACGTTAACGCTTTTTCCATGACGTCAATAGATATCCTTTATTTACAATTTCATTTCGAGCAGAATTTATGCTGCATGCTGGTTTACCTGTAAATTCTGCTGTCATTTTCCCATTCTCAATGGCTAATGAGGCTGTTTTTCATTAAGCTGTTTGAAAACATTCAAAATAATTCGTTTCTCTCCGCATTTCAAAGATTTTACTTTTTGATGCTTTAAAAATTATATAGGAGAAAGCAGCCATTTGGAGCAATTGAAATTCAAACGTATTCTCCATTGCACATCATAATAATTAAACAAAGCATTTTTTATTTATTTAATCTAGTAACATTGTAATTATATTTTTTAAAGATTCTCTCATATAAATTATATAGACCGTGCTAGATAATACATATTTTAATAATTTTTTATTTTCTTTATTTAGAGTGTTAGCGAACTACATTTTCTTAAACGCTTAAAGGTAAAAGCATTATTCGACCATCGAAAACGCATTAATATAACTGGTTTGTTTACATTAAAACAGCGATAGGTATAGTAAAAAATATGTACAGAGCGAAAGCGTGTAAATTAATTACACCATAAATTGTAATTGTTCCCCCTAATAACCTAACACACACAGTATGACATCGGGAGCCGTGTCTGCAAATAAAAGTAACCGTACTATAATAACGTGGTAAAGTCGGATACTGATAAATCAATATGGAAGCAAATTAGCAGCGTAATTTGTACTACATTAATTTGAAATTTTATTATGAACTCTGTAAAAGTTGGTTATGAGTATTATCGAAAGTTGACATCTTTAATATACTTAAATCACCGTGATTATTTCTCAGCCTTAAGGATCTTAAAACACCCAACTTCGAAAACAACGATTCTTCTCAATCTTAAGAATATTAGTGACATCAAATTTCGAAAATAATATTTATGTATTTTTCTCAGTAAAATTCGAAGATACTATTGACTCGTTAATATCAGTTTTCCCAGGGTTCCTAATAACATACTACTATAAAATTGCTAGATTACTTTTGTAAGTATTTTTAATACGAGATTATTTTTAATGATTCACTGAGACTTTCGAACCCGGAGGTTAATTATTATATAATTAATTCACTTCCCTCAAAACGTGGTTAATGATTACTTATGTTCTCAAATTTCATTCTTGTCCTTCCTACTGTGCGTTTCCCTCTTGTACAATAATTTTCCATGATCCTCTTTCATTCCCTATACGTGCCACTTGTCCAGTCTATGAGATCTTTTGTATGACATCTGGTTTCCCATAAATATCATGTAGTGGAATACTGTATAGTTTTCTCCATGCACCTGTCTCTCTCCATTTCCATTTGGTTCAAACATTTTCTTAAGCACTTTATTCTCAAATAATGGTAATATTTTAGCCTCTTTTAAAATAAAATATCATGTTCCTATAATGTAATTGAAATAATCATAGTTTTATGTATTTTCGGTTAAACATTTTTGAGATAATTTGAAATGAAAAGAGTCCTCATAATGCATAATGTTTGCATGTTTAGCCTATGTTTAATTTCTTTCTTCAGCTTATTTCAGTTTGCATTTACCGTTCCTATGTGTTTGAACCCTACCACTTGTTCAAAATTTTCCTCATTTGTTGTTAAGTGTCCATTCGCATTTAATAATGCATTGCTTACTTACATTTTTTCTGGGTAAACTTGTTACTGTCATTATAAGAAAATGATAGTTTAGGGTGTCATGTGGTTAGCGTGATGTAATAATTGATTTCAGTTTTCTTAACTGGATATCACAAAGAATAAATTCGATGGTATATGCCGGAACCAGAGTACCAGAGGTACTCTGCAATTCAGTTTCACCTTTTCGTTTCTTCCATAGATTTCACAAAACTACTGAAATATCTTTATTCTTGTGGCATCCTACAACACGGTAACCTTAAGAATTGCACGAACATATAAATATTGTATATTAGAGGGAAAGCATAGTGGAGTAGTTTAGTGTGTGCTGATCCCGATTCGATCCCCGGACTGGACAGGTTTCTTGGGTGAGTTCTTTCTTTTCCTTTTCTAGCCAGTAAGACAAATGCCAGGAAACTTTGAGGCCAATGGTCCCGGAATACCACTTGTCATCATAATCTTCCACATCATATTCGCCTTCTTTAGAGTGAATGTTGTGCATTGTTTTAAATATCCGTGATGTATCGGAGGTGAACCTGGAATTGAGCTGTTTACTCATCCAGGAAAACCTTCCACTTCGTTGTGTGGTCAAGAGTTTAAGAATCTTCTACCGACATGTCGTGTCCCTGTACGGGCATGTAAAAGGGAGAGGTTAAACTAAGATAAAGGAAGAAAACACTTTTGGTGCAGGAAAAAATAATCTACAAATAACGCATTTTTAATTTTACGTAGGAATATATGGAGAACTCCTCAGTGGAACCCATGCCCGCATTACTTGACGGATGTATTTTTACGGCGAAGGTTCGTCGCTCTTTCAACCAAGGTACTTTTTTTGTCTGGCTTATCGTCTTCGACCAGTCCGGCATGGGTAACCCTTTCGGCATCAATGCTACCGGGGTCATTTAAGCACGCAAGCTACTCCACCACAAGGTGAAGATACCATGATTTGAGGGAAGTAAATTATACAGGGGATGATTGGAAAACATTAGCTCAGGATTTGGATGTATGGAGAACTTACGTCCGCGCTGCCATGGACCTACAGGTTCGATAGTGCCAGTGAGTGAATTAGTTAGTTAATATATGGAGAGATTGTGCCAATGCGGCCTTGAATCTCTGCATTATATAGTACCAGATAGTTAGTTATATAATTAAAATTCAATCAGATAAATACAAATATATTTTAAGTTTTAAAATAAATGAAACAGATACAAAACGAAGAAAACTATATTTCAAATTCTGTTACAAAGCATTTTATTATATGGGTCCGAAATCTAGACAGTAAGAGAAAACAAGCCAACAAGCTGTTAGCAGTAGAAATTGATTTTTGGAGGCGATCGACAAGAATTTCAAGAAGGGATAAGGTCAGAAACAGAAATTATGAAAGTTAAAAAAATAGAAAAAATATAAGAAAAAAGTTTGAAATGGTATGGACATCTCATAAGAATGGAAGAACAGAGAATACCAAAGATGATCCTTAATTGGAAAGCTAGTAGAAGAAGTGGAAGAGGCAGACCTATAGAACGTTGGATAGATGGAGTGAAGAGAAGTATGGGAGCTAGATGTTTGAGGGATGAAGATGCTCTAGACAGGAACCTCTGGCGACAAATCACTTTGGGTTGCAGGAGAAACACTACATTGTGGAATATTCCTGATAAAAAATAAGCGAAAAATTTATTCAGACTATTTAACTCATGTCGCAAATGGTAGTCAATGACCAATCACGTATCAATGAATTCTGTTTTACACGAATGACAGTCGTGTTTCACCTCGCTCTTTATCGATTTCTCTTTCTTAGCTCCTAGTTTTGTGATAAAGAAAGCTCCTCCTTTTTTAATATTCTGAACAGGTTAGACATTATTTTTCTCCAACAAATACATTTAATATAGCAAATAATGAATAGATTCAGTGATTTTACTGAGTTGTTTATTCAAAATATAAATTATTAACCTATAATATTGATTATAATAGTTAGATGTGTTTCATTATTTCTCCACTAGAGTGCATTCTTACAATATTGCGATCCTATTTGGCAATTAATAATATGATCGAGTTGCAGTGAATATACATAATCTCACATTTATAATCTGTTTTAAAACATCGCCGTTTACATTAACTATATAAATATTTTAAAACACCGGTAACTATATTCAAATAATTATTTTTTAGTAAAGAGCTTAATTATATTCGTTAAATAGTCCTAACAAATGCCACTCTTGATTTCCAAATTCTCTAGATACATTCACTCCTCACTTCGTGAATTTATCGATAATTTGGAAATCACTCGTGGCATTACTTATGAAAAAAATATTACATTGTAAGGTTCATGTTGTTTATACTTACTTACTTACTTACTTACTTACTGGCACTATCGAACCCGTAGGTTCATGGCCGCACGGACATAAGCTCTCCATACATCCCTATCCTGAGCTAATGCTTTCCAATCATTCCCTGTATAATTTGCTTCCCTCAAATCATAGTTAATGTTATTCTCCCACCTCATTCTTGGTCTACCAACTGGGCGTTTTCCCTCTGGCTTTCCTACAAGAAGCTTCCATGCAAGTCTTTCATTCCCCATACGTGCAACATGTCCTGCCCATCGCAGTCTACGAGACTTAACTGTTCTTATTATATCTGGCTTCCTATAAAGACCATGTAGTTCATTGTTATGTAGTCTTCTCCATTCACCTGTCTGTTCATCTCTTTGGTCCAAAAATTTTCCTAAGTACTTTATTCTCAAATACTCGTAATCTCCTTTCCTCCCTTAAAGTAAGAGTCCATGTTTCGCACCCATATAATATAACTGGTAGAATAATAGATTTATATATTTTCAGTTTAACGTTTTTTGAAAGGAGTTGGGACATCAAGAGTCTCTGCAATGCATAATAGCACGCATTTCCAGAATTGAGCCTATGTTTAATTTCTTTGTGCATCTCATTCCTATTTGTGATTATTGTTCCTAGGTATTTGAATTCAGCCACTTCCTCAAAATTTCCCTCATTTGTCATTAGCTGTCCATTTCCATTATATAATGTATTTCTATGTGTGACCATATATTTAGTTTTACTGATATTTACTTCCAGTCCTAATTTCTTAGTGTTACTCAATAGTGTGTGCGTGTTGGCCTTTAGTATCTCCTCGCTATCGGCCAATAGTACTACATCATCAGCATAAACTAACAGCTTATTAATACCATTCAGTTGTAAGCCTTCCTCATTCTCTAAAGATTTAATGGCATGCTCTAGTACAAAATTAAATAGTAGAGGAGATAGTGCATCTCCTTGCTTCAACCCATTCTGGATTTCAAAAGTGTCCGAAAACTGTTTGCCTACACGCACCCTACTCTTTGTGCCATTTAGACACATTCGTATAAGCCTAACTAACTTTTTAGGAATTCCGAACTCCAGCAGGATACTATATAACTTCTCCCTCTTAATTGAATCATATGCTTTTTTGAAGTCTACCTATAGTTGATGTACAGTGCCATTATATTCCCATTTCTTTTCTAAAATCTGTCTTATACTAAAAAATCTGATCTGTTGTAGACCTGTTTCTTCTAAATGCACATTGATGATCTCCTAGAATGTCATCAATGTAGGGAGTAAGTCTGCTTACTAATATATTTGTAAGAATTTTGTATGAAGTTGAAAGTAATGAGATGCCCCTGTAGTTGTTGCAATCAGTTTTATCTCCTTTCTTATAAATTGGTACGATAATTGATTTCTTCCATTCATCTGGAAGAGCTTCTTTTTCCCAAATCATACTAAGCAACCAGCGTATCTTGTCCCTCAATTTTTCTCCCCCTGATTTTATCAGTTCTGCTGGGATCTCATCTGAACCTGATGCTTTATACATCTTCAATTTTTCAATCGCCATTTCAACCTCTAATGCACTTGGCTCTGCGACTAGCATTTCTGCTGTCTGTAACTTATCCTCCTCAATGTCCTGTTCTGTATGTACATTTAATAGCTGATTAAAGTAACTTTTCCATCTATTTAATATACTCCTAGAATCTGCAATCATATCCCCATTTTCATTTCGAATTATGTTTGTTATAGCCTGAAACCCTTTCTTCTCTATACTAATTCCCTGATATAATTCTCTAATGTTCCTATTTTTTGCATTCATTTCAAGATCATTAATCTTCTCTCTCAAATATTCCCTCTTTTTACTCTTTAGTAACTTAGTGGTTTCCCGTCTAATACTACCCAATTGCTCTAAATTTACCTCATTTGGCTCGTGTAACCATTTAATTTTTGCTAGTTTTCTTTTCTTTACAATGTCGGCACATTCCTCATGAAACCATTTCTTGTTTTGCCTCTTTTTTAAACAACCAATTTTTTCTGATGCTGACAATTTAATAGTATCTCTTATAGCCTCCCAGTCTTTATTTATATCAGTTTCTTCTTCGTTTGCCGCATTGTCATCTGAAGATTCCAGTACTTCAAATCTATGTTGTTTATAACAATACTAAATAAATAATAGTTTTAAAAAACTAAAAGAACACGCTTTATTAGAAAACTAAAAAATGAAAAATAATTTTAATTTCCAATACGCTTGGGATAAAATAAAGTGGTCAACAAAAAAATCATCTCCAACACATGTAGAATAAAATTAGAGTTATCAACAAAAAGAAAATAATTTTACCATCAAAAGCGTGGGGTGCTCTATATCAATTAATATATTTGATAATAAACAGATATTGGTAAAAGTAAGCTCTCTAAGAAGAAAATGTAAAAATCATATAAAGCACCCCACGCTTTTGATGGTAAAATTTTCTTTTTGTTGATAACTCTAATTTTATTCTACATGTGTTGGAGATTATTTTTTTGTTGACCACTTTATTTTATCCCAAGCGTATTGGAAATTAAATTATTTTTCATTTTTTAGTTTTCTAATAAAGCGTGTTCTTTTAGTTTTTTAAAACTATTATTTATTTTTTATTTTTATTAGTTTTAATATTTTACAGAATAAGATAAAAATGTAAATATATTTAAATTCGATACTATTGTAGTATGAGCTAAAAGTAATACTCTTCTATAAAAAAACCCTCCCAGCCGGATTTGAACCAGCGACGTATGGATTACTGAAATTATATACCATTAAGAGTTCACTGCTCTACCAACTGAGCTCTTACAACGATTGTCTAAAAACTCGACAAGTCCCAAACCTATTATACCAGTTTTCAGTTTTTTTTTTGATTTTCGGATGATTATGGCCAGGATTTTAGAAACGAAATATGAGATCATTGTATTGTCACGGGTCCTCTACACGTATACAAAGTTTCAAGTCGATCCAATGTTTCTAAGTGGGTGAAAATCGCGTTGAAAGATTCCGTTACATTGATACAAAAACACTTTTTTTGATTTTCTGATGATTATGCCCAGGATTTTAGAAAATAAATATGAAATTATTGTATTGTTACGGGTCCTCTATAAGTATACAAAGTTTCAAGTCGATCCAATGATTTTAAGTGGGTGAAAATCGCGTTGAATGATTCCGTTACATAGATAGATAGATAGATAGATAGATACAGGTCAAGCTAATATAAAGCGTGTAATAAAAAAGCTATACATTTTATCACGAATGGAAATATAATTACTGTTTATTAATTTAATGAATGAAATGCATTTATGAAAGAGGAACTCCATTGAGCTAGGAGGAGTGATGAGGTTAGCAAGTGCACTGCTTTTAAATGACATGACTTTGGGATAGAGATAGATGGTTCTGCTAAAGTAGACGCAGCTGGAATTTTGAACAGTTTTCTGACGTTACTACATTCCGTGTCCCTCAAAGTTGAGATTTTGTTTGTGCTTTACAGATTCCTTAATCCTTCTGCTCTCATTGAGAAATTCCGGGATTATTGTGCTGCAGTATATCACTAGAATGTAGGCTCGTATAAACTCATCAATAAACAGTATATCCCAAAAGTTTGTTTGATATGTTTCTGATATAAACCCTGCAATTGAAACAACTTTTCAACAAAAATATTTGTTTTCTTTTGCTTCAATTATTGCTAGAAGTGATTGAAATGTACAGTAATGAGTGATGACATATCATCTTTTAAAGACAGCGCCTTGTCAGTAATATCAATCTTCTCTTATTTCGGTTACCGATTTCATTTCTTGAGAGTCTTGGAATTATATAATTTCTGTAGTAACTTATATTTCACAACAATCTTCTTACCTTTTCTTCCAAAAATTGCTTCAAGGACATTTTTATTAATGTGTATATGGAAAAAAAAAAACATTTTCTACAATTTATTTTGAAAATAAATTATATGCCTTCTATTTCATCAAGTAGACATACCTGTTGGTTTGTAACTATACTAACTTACTGATACTATCGAACCCAGAGGTTCATGGCCACACAGACATAAGCTCTCCATACATCCCTATCCTTTATCCATATTTTTCGATCTTTTCCTGTATACTTTCCTCTTTCAAATCATGGTTAATGCTATTCTCCAACCTTATTTTTTACTTATTCTGGTGCAATCCTTCTAGTTTTAATGCAAGAAGTTCCCGTGTCCCTCTTTCATTCCCATGTCCTACCCATAGAGGTCTATGTCACTTAACCGTTATTATTACATCTGATTTTATACAACACTAGCTATTACCCGGCGTGCGCTGCTACACCTAAATAAATTATGTGTTTAAACATTTAGTTGAATAAGTAAAAAGAAAAATAAATATAAATTTATATCGTTATTATTTTTAGATACCCCGTGCTGATTGCCCGGCGTTGCTCGGGAATCTACGCATCCCGATGTACTTGGCATAAATGAGCTGAAAGACAAAATTCGTTATTTTGAGTTATCCATAAAAGAATACCCGCCGTGCGCTGCTATGTTTGCCGGGGAATTTACTTATCCCGATCTTCTTCGCATCAATGAAAGACAAAAATGGTTATTGTGAGTTATCCTTAAAAGATAAGCATATGCTGTCGCGGACATTTCTGTAGAATTTTTTGAGATATTCAATTCTGTGTACAATAATTTCGTGCATTTGTTAAGGTTTAGGCAGCGTAAGCTATTTAAGCTTACAAAAAGCGACATTTTTTCACGTTTTTTCACTATAGAAGGTGATTTTTAAGGGCGAAGGGCTTGAGCATTAAAACTCTTTTATAACATAAAATCCTGAACATTTTGCAAAAAGCCCCATCACAATCGGATGAATGGTATGTCAGCACATGCTTGCCCGGGAATCTACTTATTCCGATCTCCTTGGCATCAATGAAAGACAAAAATGGCTATTGTGTGTTATCTGTAAAAGATAAACATATGCTGTCGCGGACTTTTTTTGTAGAGTTTTTTGAGATGTTCAATTCTGTATACATTCATTTTGTGTATTTGTTATGGTTTAGGCAGCGTAAGCCATTTAAGGGTAAAAAAAAAGACTTTTTCACGTTTTTCACTAGAAAGGGTATTTTTTAAGGGTGTAGGAGTTGAGTATGTCAACTCTCTTATAGTCTCTGTTCAACCCGGGAATCTCCTGAACATTTTGCAAAAATACCCATCACAATCGGATCAACGGTATGGTTGCGCATTAAGTACAAACAAACAAACAAACAAACAAACAAAATTTTTTATATATTAGATAATATAGCTACCGTTACATATTTTTCTTCATTCAACTGTCTGTTTATATCTCTTAGGTTCAAACTTTTCCTAAGCACTTTATTGTCAAGTACTCGTAATCTTTCCTCTTCTCTTCAAGCAAGAGATCATGTTTCGCATGTATTTAATATAAATGGTAGATACACCATTTATAATTTTTTAGTTAAAATTTTTTAAGAGAATTTGGGTATAAAAGAGTCCCTTTATTCCATAGAAACATACTTTTTTTTTTCTTCCAAAGTTGAGCCTGTATTTAATATGTTTATGCACCTCATTCCTATTTGTTATTGCCGTTCCTAGATATTTGAATTCATAAATTCAAAATTTACTTCAATTGTTGTAAATGGTTCCTCCGATGATATTTTCACTTTGTTCATGGAGGAGGGACTTGCATGCTTAAATGATCCTCGAAACTTTTTGCTCTAGCATTGCTAACAGATGATTCACAAATTTCGGATAATTAAAATATATATATATATATATATACACCCCATATGTCCCTATGACCATGGGTACTTCTCTTGCGGGAGTTTCTTGAGCAAGTTAATTCTTAGTATTTTTAATTACAAAGAAATAAACGTTATCTCAGTCAAAACATACATTTATTGTGTCGACGTTTCAATCTCCATATGTCAGATCATTTTCAAGACATGGTTGTTTATACATTTATTGTACATAGTTATCATATATTTATATAAAAAATTGTCTTGATGATGGTAACTATGTACAATAAATTTATAAACAACCATGCCTTGAAAATGATCTCACATATCGTCGCTTAAGAAACAATACTTTTGGTGAAATTGACATTTTTATACTGTTAGCATCACTGAAGAAGTGCGCTTAGTTTAAACATAGATTAGGATAATTTTGTACCATGGCCTCGCTGAACTTACAGATACAATGGTTTTAGTGTATAGGTACTAAGGAGAAAAATAAACAGTGTTTTGTTTCTCCTGTAAAATTTGTATTTTGTTAGTTACGCGGTATTGTTTCTTAAGCGACGATATGGAGATTGAAACGTCGACACAATAAATTTATGTTCTGACTGAGATAACGTTTATTTCTCTGTAATTATAATATTAATTACTCTCAGTGAAAAATAATTTTAAAAAAGTCTTAATTCTTAGTTACGCTTATTTGCCGATATATGTTAGTGAGTGGCATATGGTCAGCACATATAATCAATGAGACCTCTAGTAGTCAATTAAGGTATTACTTGGATGGGGAAGGCAGTTATATTTTGCTCAGAGTCACTACTATAGGTTTGAGGTTCTTTTACGAGCCCAAAGTTCTTTAGACTCGGCTTAAAGTCCCTCCTGAGGATCAATACTAATAAAATTCTTCTTCCTCCTGAGGAAACGTTTCTTGGATTATCTTCTTGTATCTTGTAAGCCCAATGTTTCCCTTAACAGAGATTTAGGCGCTCTCCCCCTACAGGGAAGAATTTGAACCATACTAATTTAATTACAATTATTTTCGTATAGATATCATTTGAGTGGTCCGTGGTCAGCGTTCCGCCTGATACTGACATCTGGGAAACCAAGGTAGTACTAGAACGGGAAAATTCGATAAATTTTGCTTAGAGGCCTTTCATTCAGGCTTAAGGATCTTTTACGAACTTGAAAATCTTCAGACTCGGGACCCACGGCTTAAAGTCCCTCCCGGAGGACTTTGTCCTTCGATTTTCCATCCTAAAAAACTCCATCGACCCCGGCCAGGTTTGAACCCGCGACCCTCGGAACCAGAGGAAAGGAGCATAATCACTAATCCACCGCGGCCGATTTCTTGGATTATTCCATCCTAAAAATCCATCGAGACTAGAAGCAAGGAACATCACCACTAAACCACCGAAACCCAAATTAGAAAACATGTATCTCAGACGAAATAATGATGATATTTCACTCTAAAAATGTAGCTGTCAAGAAATACGGACATGTCTCCCACCGGAGTAGAATTTTCCGGAGGTGAAATATTCTATATTCATATCTTTTAGTGGGGACTACTTCAGGAGTTTCACGGCTAAGTTTTAAGAAAGCACAGGTTTTAATGATAGTGGGTTATAAATTTATTTTACTGACATTTTCAATATTTCGGAAAAAGGAGAATTCGAAGACGCTTGTGTCATAGATTGTTAGGCCTACTTGTGCTGTATCACACGTCATGCATAAAATAATTTTCCCACGTTGATAAACTATATATATATATATACATTTTATTTAAAACTAATTAATAGAGGCAAAGAATGTTACTGGCATGTTAAATTCTACTTTATGGAGTAAGCATATAATCGAGAAGACTAAATTATATATATATATATATATATATATATATATATAATTGACTTTACAACTTTACAAGCTTATAGAAATTTATTTAGAAGACCTACAGAATTGGTTTTAATGTAATATGATAGCACAACTCATCAAGTTTTCACCGACATAGTTTTATAGTACCTAGTTCTCTCACCGCGTGCGCTAACGTAGTTCATATAAAAATGGCTGCTTTCACAGGTGCCGAGCGTGCTCGTTGTGTGTTTTTGTTCGAAGAAACTAAATCTGCGACAATTGTTCAGCGTAGATTTCGTACCCAGTATGGTAAGGATCCTCCTAGCAGGCCAACAATTTATTCTTGGCACCAAACATTTATTAGGACTGGCTGTTCTGTTAGTCTTTCCAAGCATACTGGGCGTCCACGTATGGCTGAAGCTGTGGTTGAACAAGTGAGGGATAGCTTTGCTCGGAGCCCTAGGAAATCAACGCGGCGTGCGTCACGTGAGACTGGCATTTCACAACCGACCATTTGGCGCATACTACGGAGACGTTTGCACTTGAAACCATACCGATTTTCGATGGCGCAACACATTACTGATAATGATAAGATGGTTCGACGTGATTTCTGTGCAGAAATGCTTGGTCGGATTGAGGAAGATGAAACGTATTTGAACCACGTAATCTTCAGCGACGAGTCTACATTCCACGCCAGTGGCAAAGTAAAATACCCATAACTGCAGGATCTGGGGCTCTGAACCTCCACATCTCCATCTGCAACACGTACGTGACAGCCCGAAAGTGAATGTGTTTTGTTCCCTAAGTAAAACTAAAGTGTACGGCCCCTTCTTTTTCCAAGAAAAAACTATCAACGGTACGATTTATCTGGATATGCTAGGAGGATCCTTACCATACTGGGTATGAAATCTATGCTGAACAATTGTCGCAGATTTAGTTTCTTCGAACAAAAACACACAACGAGCACGCTCGGCACCTGTGAAAGCAGCCATTTTGATGTGAACTACGTTAGCGCACGCGGTGAGAGAACTAGATACTATAAAACTATGTCGGTGAAAACTTGATGAGTTGTGCTATCATATGACATTAAAACCAATTCTGTAGATCTTCTAAATAAATTTCTATAAACTTGTAAAGTTGTAAAGTCAATTTTGAATCACCCTGTATATATATATATAAACACAATTGTGGAGAGTATTTTATTATATGGTGCGGAAACATGGACGTTGAAGCAAAAACACAGAAATAAATTGTTAGTGACAGAAATTGACTTTTTAAGAAGATCGGCAAGAATATGAAAATTGGATAAAGTAAGAAATAATACAATAAGAGAAATAATGAATGTAGAAAATGATATTGTACAAGAGATTGAAGAAATCCAACTAAGATGGTATGGACATATAATGAGAATAAGGGGAATAGAAACAAACTAAGATGTATTGAAATGGATACTCCTGGAAAAGGGAAACGTGGTAGACCAAAGCCAACGTTGTTAAAGGGAATTCAGGACAACACGAAGAAGAGAATTATGACAGGATCAGACACGCAAGACCGGGAAGTGTGGAAGAAAAAAATAGTATATTTTGGTTGAGGATACCTGAGTAAATAACAGAAACAATTCTGAAATAAAAACAAAAATTAAAAAGAGTCACACTACCCCCCCCCTGGGTTTCCTCGGGCTTAGTGTCCATATCGCCAGGTCTGCTCTTGTTCCTATTTACTATCTGACATAATTTTTATTTATTTTATCATTTTGCTTTTACAAATTTGGCTAATTGTATACTAATATACATTTATTTACAATATTTATAGAATGTACTTAAACTTATGTCGGCCGCTGTAGACTAGTGGTTATGTTCCTTGTCTCTGGTCTCGAGGGTCGCGGGTTCAAACCCGGCCGGGGTAGATGAATTTTTATAGAATGGAAAAATCCAAGGAGAAAATCCTCCGGGAGGGATTTTAAGTCGTGGGTCCCGAGTCTGAAGATTTTCAGACTCGTAAAAGATCCTTAAGCCTGAATAAAAAAGGCCTCTAAGCAAAATTTACATCCTCAACGTCCTACTAATACCTTAGTTGCCTGTTAGATTCTCTTCGGTGTGTTGATGCATGCCGTTCATGACATCTATGTGCAAATAAGGTAACTAGAAATTAAATTGGTCTAGTAACTCCTAACAAAGGAGAGGTTATGGCTCAACAATGGGCTACGCCATTATATATATATATATATATATATATATATATATATATATATATATAAATAAACTAAAATATATGATTGTAAAGCAAGTATTAAGGTTGGAAATAGAGCATCCTCAGAATTTGATATAACAAAAGGATTAAGACAAGGATGCGGGATGTCACCAACATTGTTCAAGATATATTTAGAAGATGTATTAATGAAATGGAATAAGTCATATAGGGGAATGGGAATCAACATTAATGACCATTTACTGCACAATTTATTATTCGCTGACGACCAGATTATAATACAAGATAAAGAAGATATAGAATATATGATTAGAAAGTTGTTGTTGTTTTCAAATGCTGGGCCTTGGCACCGAAGCCATTAGCGTTCTTGCTCTCCAATATTTCTCTATGGTGGATCCAACAGGTAATACTTCACAGGTTTGTAGGTGTTCTTCATTCATTTCTTCATCTTTATTGCATAGAGGACAATTTGGATTCGTGTAGATTCCTATTTTATATAAATGTTTTGTAAGCAGTCTAAATTTTGCTACTGTAGTTTTACGTGGAATTTCTGGAATAATATCTGGCTTCTTTACTAAAATATTCCATTTTTAGTCTTTGGCTTTATTACATAGGTCTTGGTTTTGTTTGATTTTATATTTGTTTTTAATTATTCTTATTATGGATGTGAAAGGTAAGCTTTTAGTAGTATTCTGAATTAAATTGGAGCCTTTTTTGGCAAGAAAATCAGCAGTGTCATTTCCAGCAATTCCACAATGTGCAGGTATCCATTGTAATTGAATTATTTTCTGTAGTTTTTGGAGTTGTTGAATCATTTTGTAGCACTCTTTAACTTGTATTGACTTCATTTTGTGTGAATTTATTGCATATATTGCTGTCTTAGAATCAGAGAGTATGACAGCATTTTGAAATTTATTTATTCTGTATAGTAATTGTTGGAGTGAAATATGAATAGCCGTTACTTCCGCATCAAAATAATTAGAAAGTTGGTAGATGCATTCGAGGTAGGTGGACTGAAGATAAATTATATTAAAACAGAATATATGGTAATCGGAGCAAATTCAGAAGACCTACAAATAAATAATATGATAATTAAACGTGTTGAAGAATTTAAATATCTTGGATCTATAATAGATAAATCTGGTAGTTGTGAAAAAATATATTATTAACAGAGTAAATTGTGCAAGGAAGGCGATTAGATCCCTGAATGGTCTTTTATGGAATAGAAATTTGACCAGAAAAAAAAATAGATTATACAGACAATAATAGAAAGTATACTCACATATGGATCAGAAAGCTGGACAATAAATGAAAGGATGCAGAAAATAATCTTGGCGACAGAAATGGATTAATTACTGAGAAGTATGAGAATATCCAGGCTACAACATATTCGAAATACATATAGGATCAGACAAGAAATGTATGCACAAGGAACTGTTATCGATAGGATAACAAAGAAAGCTCTACAGTGGTATGGACATATACAACGGATGTCGGAAGACCCAGTGGCCTAAACAGGTGTTGGATTGGATGGTACCAGGCAGAAGGAAGAGGGGGAGAAGTACTCGTAGAAGAGCATGGTATGAGGGAATGTATGATTTCTGATGAAGAGGGGTATGGAAGATGGACAATGGGAAGATAGGAATCTCTGGAAGGCAGGAATCAAGGGCAAACTGCTGTAAAGTGGAAAGCTTGTATTAAGTATTAAGTATATTTAAACTTAGACTTAAAACTACAACTAAACCTAAGGAGGATTGCCTCGTCTTCAGTGTTCATCTGCTGCTCGTGTGCGTAGAGCCCAGCAAGTGTACTGCGTGATGGTTTTGTAAACGTCATTTTGGATCCAAAAAAAAAAAAGAGGGGGGGAGGGAGCCACACCTCGTTATGGACTTGCACCGCTATTTCCATCTTTCATCTAATAGCCGAGTGTTTTCTACATCAGTACAGCATGTTAGTATTACTCGCATCTCTTACTTACTTACTCACTGGCACTATCGAACCCGTAGGTTCATGGCCGCACGGACATAAGCTCTCCATACATCCATATCCTGAGCTAATGCTATTCCCTGTATAATCTACTTTCCTCAAATCATAATTAATGTTAATCTCCCACCTCATTCTTGGTCTACCAACTGGGCGTTTTCCCTCTGGCTTTCCTACAAGAAGCTTCCATGCAAATCTTTCATTCCCCATACGTGCAACATGTCCTGCCCATCGCAGTCTACGAGACTTAACTGTTCTTATTATATGTGGCTTCCTATAAAAACCATGTAGTTCATTTGTTATGTATTCTTCTCCATTCACCTGTCTGTTTATCTCTCTTTGGTCCAAAAATTTTCCTAAGTACTTTATTTTCAAACACCCACAATCTCCTCTCCTCCCTTAAAGTAAGAGTCCATGTTTTGCACCCATATAATATAACTGGTAGAATAATAGTTTTATATATTTTCAGTTTAACGTTTTTTGAAAGGAGTTGGGGCATCAAGAGTCTCTGCAATGCATAATAGCACGCATTTCCAGAATTGAGCCTATGTTTAATTTCTTTGTGCATCTCATTCCAATTTGTGATTATTGTTCCTAGGTATTTGAATTCAGCCACTTCCTCAAAATTTCCCTAATTTGTCATTAGCCATCCATTTCCATTACATAATGAATTTCTACGAGTGACCATATATTTAGTTTTATTAATATTTACTTCCAGTCCTAATTTCTTAGTGTTACTCAATAGTGTGTGCGTGTTGGTCTTTAGTATCTCCTCGCTATCGGCCAATAATACTACATCATCAGCTTAAACTAACAGCTTATTAATACCATTGAGTTGTAAGCCTTCCTCATTCTCTAAAGATTTAATGGCATGCTCTAGTACAAAATTAAATAGTAGAGGAGATAGTGCATGTCCTTGCTTTAACCCATTCTGGATTTCAAAAGTGTCCGAGAATTGTTCTCTAGGGATACAAATTATACATTTACCTCTATCTGCGCATGCTTTGAGTCTTGGCAGTAAGAGGGTGTCTCGCCATCACTGTGATTAACTAATCGTTGACTTTCTAATGTATTACCGTCCGCCTCCCACTGTTTGCATTCCCTGGTTGTGAGTGAAGGCAGCGATTCAGAAGAGGGAGAGACTTGTTCTTGCCCGGCGGTTGGTGGTAACATAGTAAGTACAGTATACGCATTTAAGATTATTATTTATATGTGTATTAAGCACGACTCATACTTGCCGGGACATAGGCCTATGGATTTTTAATGGTGTGAAAATACTTAATATGACTTTCTACGAAAGAGATCCCGTGTTGCTTTTACGGCAGTATTCTGATTGGGGGAGCGACGGAGGTGCTAACAAAAATGACTCACTCTAACTTTGAGATATTCCATCTAATATAATTGAATCGCAGTTTTTAGAAAGGAATTAAGTCAAAATTTGCCATTTTTGTTTTTCCTTGCTAAATGATTACTACTGCCAAGACGCATTGATTGGCAAAGAGAGGAACGTAGTCGGACCCTTCAATGTGTGTTTAATAGCACTGTGAGGTTTATAGTACGGTAAAGAATAGAACTAAAGGTCGGTTTCACCAACAGCGGTAACTGTATTACGCCAGTTTAAGCTATGCATTATACACGAGGAAAACTGTCGTAATACAGTTACCGCTGTTAGTGAAATTGGCCCTTATTCAGGAAGTTAGTGCGTTTCTTCACCGTTTGAGTATCGAAAACATGACAGAGTACAGCATGGGTTAATATATTTTATATTCATGATCTTAAAGTCAACCAATGTGTGCTGTAAGTGTATCACGAAGGACAGGCTCGAAAGGGAGCAAATTATGTTTGTTCAATTTTGAAAGATAATTTTAATAAATTTGTACCCCAAAACATAGAAAACATACACATGTTCTCAGATGGCTGCCCAGGCCAAAACAAAAATCATACAATGGTTAGATTTTATCTTGGTCTAGCAGCTTCTGGAAGATTCAAAACTATAAAACCTTATTTTCCTGAGCGAGGTCACTCTTTCCCTCCTTATGATAGGGATTTCAGGGTTTTTAAAAAATCACTAAGAAGGGCGGACAGGGTGTATATAATAAAAGAATATTTATAAATAATCATACAAAGCAAGAAAAATACGATAGTTAAACTTGTAGACTCTGAAACATTGATCAGTAATTTCGATATTTGGTGGCCTACATTTTTTCAAAATGAATACCATATCGGAAGAAACTGCAAAGAATCCTCGTGAGAGAAAGGTTCATTTCACACCCTCATTATGTAAGGAATTCACGTACAACTCAAACAATTCTGGTGTTGTAGAAGCACGGCCATACATAAAGAGTTATGTAAGCAATAAGTTTCATCTTGGGAAAGGAAATTTGCGACATTTGTTATTGGAACTACCACAGGCATATCCCGGAGGACAAATTCTCAAAAGATTGAAGATCTTAAGAAAGTAATGAAGTACATCAGTGATGCAAATGCTAAAGCATTTTATGAAGAAGTAATACTTTAAAACTCTACTACAAATCCTGATGCACCATGAATGAGAAACGCCTGTCATTTTACATGTGTTAGTTTTTATAAATAAATATGTAGGCCTATATTTTGATTTTTTAAAAATCAAAATGTTATCTTAATGTTCCTAACATGTCAATTTAAGCAAAATACATGCAGAACTGATTTTATACTTTTGTTCACTCTGTATGCCAATTTTATTCTTTCAAAAACAATATCCAGTGAAGAAAGGAACTAAGTCTGAAATTTTAAATAACATATATACATTGGTAACACAACATTTCCACTACTAGTCTGTTATCATTAAATTCAGCCCCATGTTATGTTTGTATAATATATAACGTAAATATTTTATTCCGCTATTTGCTCATGAAAATAAGTTTTTATGTTCTCCTGAAAAGTAGGAAATTTTCACTTAGTTTCATTCTAAAAAAAGTGCGATTCAATTACTCAACTCACATTAGGTTGGCTGCATGATATGCATTGTAATATAATCGAAAAAAATCGAAGTAGTGACCCGTGGTCTGTTCTAACGTATATTCGCGTACATGCCATATAACAAAGCTACGAAAATCTCGGGGCTGGAATATGAGCCCTCTGCGCAAAATTTATCAGCTCTTTCATGTCCAGATTTGAACTGTGACGCTATTGAAAAAAGTTGTTAAAGTGAATTGTTAAACAAAATACTAAGTGACTACTGCCCGCAGATGAAGTGAATGCAAGTTCGAGGCGAACTAAGTGACGAGAAATCCGACAGAAGCAAGGATATTAATTCATGCAGAATTAAATCAACCAGGATACTCATTGGAGACGATAAAATTTATAATGTTATTGTAACAGCCCATGATTTTATTATAGTTTTCTTTAATGTCCACAAGTGAAGTAACAGTCATATGCCACGCAATAATGTGGTTTATTTCACGCGTATTCTACTGACTATTTAACTCATGCCCCAAATGGGAGTCAATGACCAATCACGTTTCAATGATTTCTGTTTTACAACCAATCAGAGTCGTGTTTCACCAAATATTTATCAGTGTTATAATTACCATATTAAAGAAAGCTCCTCCTTACAATATTGCGTTCCTTTGGCAATAAATAGCAGGGATTATTATATCGTAATCCCTGATAAATAGTATGATCTGGTTGCAGTGATAAACAAAAGAAGCAGTAGAAGCGTACCTATCGTTTCTCATTTGTAAACATCGCCGTTTACATTAAATATATAAATATTTTAAAATAACTATAGTTAAATAATGATTTGTGAGTAAACAGCTTAATTTTATTCGTTAAATAGTCCTAACAAATGCCACTCTTGATTTCCAAATTCTCTAGATAAATTCACTCCTCACTTCGTGAGTCGTGAATTTATCGATAATTTGGAAATCACTCGTGGCATTACTTATGATAATTGTGTATCAGACTTGGAACTAGCTCGCCCGCTGAGAGACGGAAACGTTCAGCTTCATGACGTAATATGCTGCGTAAGACATTCCTCATGGTTGTTTTCTTCTGAACCGTGGAATGTAGTCTAAACCTGCTCAGTGCAGTGTAAGTCTTGTATTTTCATGTGTTTGCCTGATTTAAGATATCAAGTATTTTCTGTATAGTGTAATAAGAATTTGTGTTATGTAAAAATGGAGATGACGTATGCAAATAATCGCCAAACATATGTACATCTACAATGACGAAACAGCCCAATGTTGGGCTTTAACCACTCCTTTGTTGGTAGTTACGCTTATTTCCCAACGATATCATGAATGGCATGCGCTCAACATACGATCCAATGAGACATCTGATAGTAATATCGAAATGAAAAAGGTTGGTAAATTTTGCTTAGAGCCCTCTTTATTCAGGCTTAAGGATCTTTTACGAGTATGAAAACATTAAGATTCGGAACACGCAGCTTAAAGTCCCTCACAGAGGACCTCCATGGATCCCGTCCGGGTTTGAACCGGCGATTCTCGGGATCAGAGTCCACCACAACCGGCTATATGGACGTCAATACAGAATCTCTAGAAATCTCACGTTTAACTTTGAAAATTCAGAAAAAGCCCGTCATTAATTGGGACCGGATATTTTTGAACGAGTCAAACTCTGCTGTCTGAGTTAGTTCCTTCGGTATTGTTTTTATTTTTAGAATAATTAATGATTAATAATTAATGAGATTTTTAAAGTAACTTTAAAGAAAATTTAAGAATTGACACTAAATAAAACAGAATTCGCAACTTACAATCTGAGCGTCAAACGCTTGAGTCATTGGTAGGTCAAGGTTCTCATCATTAAACAGCGCTTTTATCTAAACTATTTTCATCTAAAGACTGGCGTAGATTTAAATAAAACTCAAGTGACCTCAATGCAACTGGTAAATTAGTTCGAGAGCGAATAAAAAGATCCGAGGTCACTTAGGTTTTATTTACATACATTCTATTCTTTAGTTGAAAGGAATATATTTGGATGGTAATAGACCTACCTTGCGAAGCCTAGGGCTATATTATGTAGTTAACGAATAAGGTATCACTATGTATAAAATTTTATGTATGTAAAAAATAATATATTTCTTTATCAATATAAATTAAGAAGTAATTTAATCTTAGATCTTCGAAATATAACAATAAAATGTTAACGTCAATTTGATAAATTCGAGTTCATATACAGAATTGGCGGATATCAACAGATAGTAAACAGCGCTGTTATTAATTCTATAAGTAATAGGTATTTAACTAGACTATTTAACTCCTGCCACAATGCTAGTCAATGACCAATCACGTTTCAATGAATTTTGTTTTACAACCAATGACAGTCGTGTTTCACCTCGCTCTTTATCGAATTCTCTTGATCAGCTCCTGCTTTTGTGGTAAAGAAAGCTCCTCCTTTTAATGTTCTGATCAGGACAGAACATTATTTTTCTCCAACAAATACATTGAATATAGCAAATAATGAACAGATTCGTTGATTTTACTGAGTTGTTTACTAAAAAAATAAATGAATAACCCGTAATGTTGATTATGATATATAGTTTGATGTGTTTAATTATTTTTCCACTTGGGTACATTCTTACAATATTGCGATCTTATTTGGCAATAAATAATATGATCTAGTTACAGTGAATGAACATAACCTCACATTTCTGATTTGTTTTCAAACATTGCCGTTTACATTAAAGATATAAATATTTTAAAATAACTATAGTTAAACAATGATTTGTGAGTAAACAGCTTAATTTTGTTCGTTAAATAGTCCTAACAAATGCCACTCTTGATTTCCAAATTCTCTAGATAAATTCACTCCTCACTTCGTGAGTCGTGAATTTATCGATAATTTGAAAATAACTCGTGGCATTACTTATGATAACTAGGAGTGTAAGAGTGCAGTAGCTTGAAAATAAGTAAAAGAGTGCAGTTTACGTCTGTTGCTAGATGGAGTTAAGATAGATATTTAAGTATACGTGTGGAAATACGATCATAACTGCAGATGTTGGCAATATAACGAACACAAGCATTGTACATGCTGTAGTCTCTGCGATAAGTCAACGTTTAGGTCATTATATATCCATCCATAGTAATTCTGCCCGAAGTCAGGTCCTTCACTGCAATCATAGCATTTTCATGCTATGCTTGCAGCTTTACTAGGGAATTGTAGGTGTGGTAGCTTCCCGTTGCTTTCAACACCGGCGAAGGATGATGATGGCCATATGATTTCGGGGACCGTTTGGGCCTTAAAGTTTTCCTGACATTTGTCTTACAGGCGAGGAAAAACCTCGATAAAAACCTCTCCCAGAAAAACTGCCCCGACTGGGGATCGAACCCGGGCCCGCCGCGTGACAACGCTACCTCGAGACCACAACGGTGGACCTCATATATATAACGTCACAATAATCGAAGTGTGGCAACACAAGGTTCTGCACAAGGTTTGATTTAATGAAACGGGGAGAAATTTCTTTAAACATCTAAGACAATGTAGTAATTATTCATAAATTGGCTACCCAGCGAACTCAATTCTCGGGATACAGCGTAATTTTATTAAGCGCATGGTAATGAATGTAAATTTATGTCCATATCACACAAAAAATAACAAATTTTATCCACAATAATTGTGAATTAGTAAGTTCTGTCATATGGGATATACACAGAGAGAATATCACTGAAGTTCCTCGATCTTGACAACTTATCTCTGTTACTTAGTTGCAAAAGTTTTATTTGCTGTCCAGGATAACTTTCTCTCCCAGTCCATCAAAACTCTAGGCTCTAAGGAATTTTGTTCAGCAGCGGGTTTCATCATTTTTATTAGAAAGTAATCTGTACTAGTTTAGATACTGGGGAAAAACTGCAGTCCTCCAAATGTATTTATATTTTACACGATCATTCTGTCATTAAAGTTATAAAATCTGTTGTCAGTTTTGATCGGTATTTAAGAAAAGCTTTGCCAGATGCATGGTTCTATAAACAAACAGGGGTTTTATAGAGATGTTAGCTGAATGTTTTCATATAAAACACTCATGGCCACATCAACACAATTACTCTACAATAAGTAGGGCCATGGCAAATATGCCGAGTGTTATAATGCTGTCTTGATTTCAGTTCACCTTTACTTACTGGGTGAATTCTTAGTCATCGCATACTTACATGCTTTGTAAGAGGAACAACCCGTTTTATTAAGGGATTTTGAAACAAACTTTGAAACTAAATTACTTTTTTTAGGAATTAATACTATAAGGTATTACTTATTTAAGTCAATTTTTTTATTACCTCACCTCATAAACGTCTTCTTAGATCAGTTTTAAACCTTCTTCGATTCCATCATCAGCATTTTCACGACTGTTGTTGAACGACACAATAACAGTCGTAAAAATACTGATGATGGAACCGAATAATATTTTGTAACTAGCCTAAGGATGAGGAGAAGACAATGAGGTGATGTAATGAAATAAGTTAAAATATACCTTCTTAGGTAAAATCCGTCGTCCTCAACTTATAAAATATGTAATCTTTATGCCTGTAGGCCTTTCAGAACATCCGTTTCATCTTTAGCAGGTCACTCTTCGCTACAACATCCAGTATGATGGTTGATGCTGCTGGTCCTAATGTGGCGTTGCTTTTACCACAACTTGGAGACTTCCCTTCCCTTTAGATTTCCTCTTCCGCCTTTTATGCCGTTCCGAAGTACTCCTTTTCCGCCACATTCTCCGTTGGGTCCTCTCTGGAGTACTTCTTTGTTTGATTCCTAATCCTAGACCCGTCCGGCATGGGAGGCCCTACCAGTAGCTATACAGCTGTCAGCATAATTCTAGGGGTCATAACAATATGCAAGCCACACCACCACTTCAAGGCCATGTACTCCCTAGGTGTTGTGTATATATACATATATTATTTAATATGGTTTGAATAGAGGAACATGTGTTTCCTGCCTCCAGTCTGTTTCAATATTATTACTGTCATTCATTACTAGTGTGGCCAGACATTTAAAATTCTCTACCTCTTCAATCTTGATCCCATAGGATTCTAATTCACATACTGTGGTCATGCCCTTTAGCCCACAAAATTCGCAATACACTTAGCTGCTTTTCACACGTTGATGACAGTAACAGCCGCGTCATATTTGTTGCGTACTTCACGTCCTTCTTGTTAGAGCTGCACAAGAAAAAAACAAAAAAAAAGTCTGTAGTGAAAACTTGAAACTGTATTTCTGTGAAATTTCGACATCCCAACCGCGATATCAAAACAGAAAAAAATATATTGTGAGTTACTTTCCTATCAATTCTCGTAAAAAAAGAAAAACTCAGCCAACTTCTGAATAAGTACTGAGAGTTTGTTGAGTTTTGATTCAATCTCGTACGCTGGAAAACATTTTATGAAGTAGCATGTCGAATCGATTACAGGAAAAATAATAAAATCGTTTAAAGCTAACAATATGTTATTACTAGAGAACGGAATCTGTTCCACAATGTCGAAGGCTTACTTGTACTGGTATTGACTGTACGAGAATGCGGGTGAGAGATTGGGATGGGGTGTATCACATAGCTGCATACCTACCGGGCTATGAATTGACCTCTGTCGTATAGAAAGACATATACAGTAAACGTTTCATTTAGTAATAAAATTGAGTTATTGTAGAGTACATCGGTAGTTGACTTAATAAATAATAATTAATGAATGGAATTTATTGCCTTTTTTTTCAAAAGAAAGGAAAGCATATGCATTTACATTACGCACGGGGCCTTGTTGACCGTTTGCGTGTATCTGAACACGCCACCCAAAACGAAAACAAATGCGCGTACGACAGGCCAATCTGTGTGTTAAAGCCTTGTAAGAAAAATATAACTTAAATATATTTTATTGTATTATGCACCTTATATTGCTTTCTAATATTTAGGTCATATTACAGAATGATCACCCGATAGATATGCAAACATGTGATACATTCCATCCCCTCCCAATCGCTCGAGTATAGTCAGTGATGGTACAAGTCATCGGCATTGTGGAACAAATTCCACTCTCTAGTTATTACATTCACGTACGTTTTTATACAGCAGTAATTATCAGTTACTATAACGTAACTAGAGAGAAAAAATTGCACTTGGTCCGGAATTTCATCCTAATATTTCCATCTTCACGCTCCGGTGCTTTACCATTAAGCTATTTTAGGCATACCTCCCCTTCCATACCCGATTTTTCCCTTTTATTCGCAGTAAATAGCGAAACTACAAAATAACCAAAACATACAAGAAGATAGGAAAAAGCAAATTTACATATAATAAGCATCTTGGCTGACTCTGATGGGACAGAGCATATAGCAAGGGACGATGAAAACAACATTCTCAATGAAAGGACTCTAATCCCTAATGGCAGAGCCGAGAGAAAGGAGACGACTGGGAAGACACATAGATTTTGATAAACGGATGGAGTAGATGTTTATGTTAGGAAGATAGACGCACCCAACTGGCAGAGGCATTTAAACGCCGGGCTGGATGCCAAAGTAAATTAGGAAAAGTCGGGGTGCATCCTGAGTTGTTGAACTTATGAATTAATGTGATGATGATATGAAGAAGAAGAAAAGCGAAACTGAGTTCACAATTTTTTTCGTGAAGTTGCATCAATTGTGTGAAGCGCCTGTATGATATAAAGGTTAGTATGTCTCATTATCACTATCATATTACGGATATAAAAGTTTGATTTCTAGATGGCAAATTATCTTCTTGGGAAAAGATCAACACTGGAGTAAGACAGGGATGTGGACTTTCACCGGTGCTTTTCATTATATACATGAATAAATTAATAAATGAATGGAGGAAAACACAACGAGGATATATACCCATCAATAGGAACCTCAAACTCGATGCTATTCTTTTTGCAGACGATTTAGCTCTTCTGGCACTTTCCGAAAATGATTTGCAACGATCAATTTATAATTTACAAAAAATAGGTGCCAAATTTAATATGGAAATATCAATTAATAAAACTAAAATTATGGCATTTCATGGGAAGGACCCCATACAAAGTAAAATCTGTCTTCAGAATAAAATTTTAGAGAGATCTAATCAATTTAAATATCTTGGATATTATCTCTCTATCTGGGATGAAAAGGATATCCCTGAAAAAGTTACTAGTTATAATAAAAGTTTAGGAATTATTAATCAAGTTATGAAACCATCCCTTGTACAAAAAAAAACACCAGATTACGTTTATATAACATTTTGGCTAGACCAGTGTTGACCTATGGTAGTGAAGCATGGGCACTAAGAAAACAACATGAAAGCAGAATAACGGCTTGTGAAATGAGATTCATGCGCAGAACAGCGGGTTACACCAGATGGGATCGGAAAAGGAACACCGATATCTTAAAAGAATTGAAGACTACGCCAATTTTGGAATATATTAAACAGTACCAACTAAATTGGAAACACCATCTTGAAAGAATGAGTTCAAATCGGATCCCCAAAGCTGTTTATAATTATATACCAAGAGGACGAAGATCACTGGGCCGTCCTATGAAACGCTGGAGGGAAAATTTTCTATAGGATCGTAACAGGCCTTGGCCTAATACTTGGAAGGAAGAAGAAGAAGATTTCTAGCTATACTATAGCAATTGCTCGGTATATGATCTGAAATAGGGCCCTCTACATAGAGTTGACGTACAGTGCCACCATATTTCCCATTTGTTTTCTAAAATATGTTTTATACCAAAACCCTTATTTATTGTATACCTAGTTCCTCTAAACCCATATTGATCACAAATCAGTTCGTCAATATAGGGAATAAGTCTGGATATCAATATATTTCAGCTGCTTGGGGATAACGGAATACCCTAAAAATAAAATATTCCTTTTAGATAAATATATACTTCTATACTATTTATCTCTCTAGCATAGCCGATGTTCACGAAATGTATCCCCATGTCAGTTACTTATCCAGCTTTAATATTTTAAATCTATTTTGTGTACCTTACGTTAATTTTATTACCACAAATGCCATGTCAATTCATTTATATTTTTTATATGTAGGCCTATTCAGTTATATAGAACCTAAACTCGTTACTATACTCCCTCTCTCTCTCTCTCTCTCTCTCTCTCTCTCTATATCTATCTCTCTCTGTGGGTGTGTGCCTTTCTGTCTGTGTAATGTCAACCCATTTCACTTTTTGTCCTTCGATTCCGCGCTAGACGGATATACAGCATTAATTGGCCTATTTTAAATTTGCGAACCTCACCGGCAGACCACTTTATGTAGATGATGTGTTCTTGTGTTGTGTAAAGAGAGTAGTGTACTTTGAATATATGTTTAAGGGCTTAATATCAGTTGTATGAGAGATATTGATAAAGTGAAGGGAATGTGAAATCCGGTGCCGGCACATAGGCTACTGCTATCGAAAAGCAAAAAGGACTGCTAGGCTTAATATTTCCATCCGACAAACGAATCGCTATCAATAATACCGCATTTCTTCTCAAAATATATTTCGGAAGGGTTTGGAATTTCATCCATTAGTGCATAATCTAGCGATTTGTTCATCATCACCCTTCCTACCCACGGTATTGACAATTTTATGATTACATTTCCAATTCCACTGGGTATGGAAGCCGGACTCTATACTCTTTATAAAAGCGAACTCATTACAGGCCTTAAGATGCCCTTGGGGTAATAGAAGGTTAGGGCTTCCACCTTTTTAAACAATCAATTGTTTATGTTAGTTGTTCTATATATGTAATTAATACTCTATATATGTAGGTGTCGCTCCTTGTCTCTAATCACGAGTGTCACGGGTTCAAACCCGGCCAAAGTCGATGGATTTTTTTAGGACGGAAAAATCCAAGGAGAAAGTCCTGTGGGAGGGATTTTAGCCGTGGGTCCCGAGTCTGAAGATTTTCAAGCTCGTAAAAGATTCTTAAGTCTGAATAAAACAGGCCTCTAAGCAGAATTTACCAACCTCAACGTCCTAGTAATAGCTTAGTAGGCTGTTAGATGTCTCATCGAGTCAGTGTGTTGACCGCATGCCATCCATGACATTGTTTTATTTAGAGCCCCACCACCACCCCCCGGGTTACCTCGGGCAAAATGCCCTTATCCCCGGGTCTCTAACTACTCGTACTATCTAATCTTTATTAAATTCACAAGCGCAATACATACAGATTTCGGGTATGTGAAGTGTAGATGTTACATAAGTAAAACGTGTTGTGTGTTTGTGAGTTTGTGTTTAGTGATACATAAAATAAATATACATAATACTTAAAGTAATGATAATTGTTTTGATGATACGTGATATGAGAGTAATTGTGTTGTGTTTGTTTGTGTTAGTGTGTATGTAATTTGTGTTTGCTGTTTGTTTGTGTTTATGTGTCTATATGTATGTGTGTGTGTGTGTGTGATTGTGAAGATGGGAATGTTAATGATGGATCATTCTTCTGCCATTTTCTTCAGTTCTTAATCGTAGAACTCTACTGATGTAGTGTGTGATTGCTTTGTATAGTTGCTTCCTTGTCCAGTACTCCACGGGCGGCGGCCAGTGGACTCCTCCCTCCATAGCTGCAAACTCGAGTTCCCTTCTGAAGACACCATACTTAGTGCAACGATATAGCACATGAGTGACGGTGTCCTCTTCAGAGTTGTTGCAGTCGCACATGGCACATCTATGTGCGAATAAGGTAACTAAAAATAACTTGGTCTTGTAAAGCCTAACAATGGAGAGACTCAACTATGGGATACGCCATCAATAATAATAATAATAATAATAATAATAATAATAATAATAATAATAATAATAATAATAATAATAATAATAATAATAATAATAATAATAATAATAATAATAATAATAATAATAATAATAATAATAATAATAATAATAATAATAATAATATCTAGGTGTCTGTCATAACTTTATACAAGCGCTATAAATAAAGGTAATCTATCAGAGCTGTTACAATGTCGATATTCAGTTTTATAGTGTGTTGAAAAATCAGACTGAATTTGTTGCCGGGACTGAAAGAACTGGATGCATGAGATCTGTAAGATGTATGGGAATGTGTGCAACAATTGTGTCAGAAACAAATCTAAGATTCACGTCTTAACAATGGGAAGTGAAGAAAGAGACACCTCTCTCTCGGAGTATGTGGCATCACTAAGGTAGAGATGACTAAATGCATATACTATCGTTATATAATGTAAGGAAGTAAGAGTCTTACATAACAATGCAACATATGTTTTTATTCAATATTGAATATTTCAGCTGAAATTATATCAAGAAAGATACATAGAAACTTAACCGCTAGTAGTAATTCTTTTTATTTTTAAAAGCGTGACATCTCTACCGAAAATACCCCATGTCTGAGTGCCGTGGCGAATCACAACTTTGATTCCCATTCCCTTCCGCTTTGCAACGATCGGAGCAGCTTCCATGACCCTCCCTGGTCTATTCCATCGGGGATTCCACGAATAGGATGCGTTCAAGAGAGACCATCTTGCTGTCGGCAACATATGATTGCCGGACATTAGCATACAGTTCAGTGAGAAGTTAGGCAACTGTTGTATCGATATACCCGTTATATCATTAATTTGCGTTATGACTTGTATAAAATATATGTAATTTTATGGTTACTACAACCATATTTACAACTCTTGTATATTAAAATATATATATAGTCAATATGCCCAATTCACCAATTAATGTTTTAAAATGGTCGACACGTTTCCACAGCCAAGCTGTCGTTCTCAAGACCAGTTATCGACTGAAGACAAAATTGATAATAAATAAACAAATTCAGTTGAAAACAAACTACGTCACACGAGAAATCAATGACAAGTAAACAGTAAAACATAATAAAACTAATCATATTTTCCTTCAATTAAAGAAAAGAGGGTGCTGTACGGAATAGGGCCCTTGTCTTTATTCATGATTTTATCCTTATTTTTTTATAAATTTCCAAACTTTCAAAGACGTCATTGATTTCAAATTCCTTGACGTCCTTGAAAGTTTGGAAATTTATAAAAGTAAGGATAAAATCATGAATAAAGACAAGGGCCCTATTCCGTACAGCACCCTCTTTTCTTTAATTGAAAGAAAAGAGGATTAGTTTTATTATGTTTTACTGTTTACTTGTGATTGATTGCGTCATATGACGTAGTTTGTTTTCAACTGAATTTGTTTATTATCAATTTTGTCTTCAGTCAATATCTGGTCTTGAGAATGACAACTTGGCTGTGGAAACGTGTTGACCATTTTTAAAACATTAATTGGTGAATTGGGCATATTGAATATATATATATATATATATATATTCATCATCCGGTATCATGGAGCTGCCGCCGTCTTCCGGAAACCAAACGCCATTCCTCTCTATCCATCCATTGATCTTCCTCCATTCCTCTGATATTCATAGCTGCTTGTACCCCTTCTATCCAAGTTTTCTTCGGTCTTCCTCTCTTCCTCCTTTCCATTGGGATCCATTCCATAACAATTTTTGGCAATCTTTGCTCTGGCATTCTTTTGACATGACCATACCACTGCAATCATTTCTTTTCTATGATGTCTATGATGTCCGGCTCCTCTTGTAAACCCATAATTTCCCTTATTTTTTTATTTCGTATTCTATCCATTCTAGATTTTCCAGCTGATCTTCTTAAAACATCCATTTCTGTACTTAAAATTCTTTTCATTTCCCTGGTAGGAATTTGCCAGACTTCAGCACCATATGTTAAAATGCTCTGAATTATGGTTTGATATATTTGTAATTTTCTATTTTTTGTAATATTTTTGCTCCACCAAACAGAGTTTAAAGTATTTATTATATATATATATATATATATAAATATTTTATCACCAAGAAGATCACTTGTGTATTAAACTCTTGTATATGTTAGTTTTAAGATCTGCATATCATGAGGTTTGAAAGTATATATTGATGTCCCCTGGAGACGCTACTGGCGTCTCACAGGGTAAGATATCTGATGGACTGCCATGTACGACTCGATATAAAGCTGTCTCCTGTATTAACACCAATAGAAGGGGTACCTCTTCCTCTCTGCTGGCCGTTAAGGATTTTCTCCCGGAGATGGATCTTCATATTCGTCACGGAGAATAGATGACTTCCGCGTAGTTGCACTATCCTTTGAGGTCTTCACCTGTATCCCTGGGCAGACGAAAGTGCCAGTAAAAGATGGACAGACCAATTCTAACATGAGATCGGAACAGACCTTAAGGTTTAATCCTTGATGATGATCAGCATATAGTGGAATTCTGTTAAAACGATTTCAAGAGACAACGAAAAACTGAGTATCAAACGGGCAATGATAAAAACTACATACTCCTATATTGGTTACATTTTCGCTAAAATTATGCATTTCATTACTATATAAGTGAGCTGTAAATTTGAAAATTGAAAATATAACAATTATGGTCAGAGCATCTTTTTTTATCGCATCAGATACAATGTTCGATAGTAACCATTAAATATTTGGCAAAGAGTGCATGTATGGAGTAGGGTGGAAAAATCGGAGAGAGCTAAAGGAGGAGTATCAATTTTAGTTAAGAAGAGATGGAAATCCTCAATAAAACAAATAGAAGAAATAGATGAAATATTTATAGTTATGGAAATAACAATATATGGGAAAGAAGTAGTAATAATAGGTACATATGCCCCAACAAACGATGCATCACAAGTAATAAAGGAACGATACTTTGAAAAATTTACTGGATTGGTAGAAAAGATTTCTGAAAAGAAGGAATTCATAATTATGGGAGATTTGAATAGCAGAGTTGGAAAGGGGACAGGTGACATAGTTGGTCCATATGGAGAAGATATTGAGAACGAAAATGGACAACGTTTAAAAGAATGCAAAGTGAATGACCTAATTATTATGAATTCGATGTTTAAACATCGGGACATCCGTAGATATACGTGGGGACAACGCATTAAAAGTCTACGATCGATAATTGATTATGTAATAGTGAGGAAACGGAGAAATATTATAGTTCAAGATGTTAGAGTGAATCGAGGACTCGAATGTGGAACGGATCATTATATGCTGTCAACTAGGATAGTATGCCCTATAAACAGGCAAAAGGTAAATAAAGATCAAAATATAGAAATAGAAAATGAATTAGAAAAATGTAGATATAATCTACATTTACTACAAGATGAGAGTATTAAAAATCTATATGCCCAACGCCTCACCGAAAAATTAAAATTTGATGAAGATTGGAACTCTGTCGTTAGTTATGAACATTTGAAAAAATATATACATGAAGCAGCAAGAGAAGCACTTGGTCTGGAAAATGATAAACACCATAAAAACCATTGGGTGAATAAGGAAATACTTGATATAACAGAAAAGAAAAATGCATATAAAAATATTTAAGTTCCAAGAAAGATGAAGATTATCAAAGTTATAACATACTTAAAAGAAAGGTCAAAGCGGAAGTCAGGAAACATAAAAAAGAAGTGTGGAGTAGGGTATGTGGAGAAATCGAGCATACAGTAGGCTATTCAAAGTCAGCCCAAGCATGGAGGACAATTACAAACTTGCGAAATGATAATATGGCAAATAGTTTTAATTTAGTACCAATGAAAACTTTTCAGGAATATTTTAAAATGCTTTTAACAGAAACTAGGAGAGAATTTATAGACTATGCTACACTGGATAATGGAAAGGGTGACTTAATAGAACCTATAACAGAAGAGGAGGTAAGAAACGTGTTGAAAACAGCAAAAAATGGAAAAGCGGCAGGTCCATGAGGAATAACCATGGAACTAATTAAATATGGTGGTTAAGGAATTATAAGAATTTTAACTAGACTTTTTAACCAAGTGATAGAAGGAGATCCTATTCCAGATGAGTGGAAGTTATCGTATATTAGTGCAATATACAAAAATAAAAGGAATAAAAGAGATCCATCATACTATAGAGGCATCAGTGTTATGGCAGCAATTAGTAGAACGCTAAGTACAATTATTAAAATCAGATTGGAGGAACTAATACAAAATAGAATATCAGAAGAACAAACAGGTTTCACATCAGGTAAATCGTGCCTTATAATACATTTGTGATCAGGCAGATTACGGAAAAGATGTTGGCTAAAGGAAAAGAAGTTCATATGGCATTTATAGACCTGGAAAAGGCATATGACTCTGTACCCATCAACAAGCTTTGGGTGGCAATGGAGAAGTTTGGAATATCTAAATCTCTCATACATTTTATAAAAAGAATGTATGATTGTAAAGCAAGTATTAAGGTTGGAAATAGAATATCCTCAGAATTTGATATAACAAAAGGATTAAGACAAGGATGCGGGATGTCACCAACATTGTTCAAGATATATTTAGAAGATGTATTAATGAAATGGAATAAGTCATGTAGGGGAATGGGAATCAACATTAATGGCCATTTACTGCACAATTTATTATTCGCTGATGACCAGATTATAATAGGACAAGATAAAGAAGATATAGAATATATGATCAGAAAGTTGGTCGATGCATTTGAGGTAGGTGGACTGAAGATAAATTATATTAAAACAGAATATATGGTAATCGGAGGAAATTCAGAAGACCTACAAATAAATAAAATGATAATTAAACGTGTTGAAGAATTTAGATATCTTGGATCTATAATAGATAAATGTGGTACTTGTGAAAAAGATATTATTAACAGAGTAAATTATGCAAGGAAGGCGATTAGATCCCTGAATGGTCTTTTATGGAATAGAAATTTGACCAGAAAAACAAAAAAAAGGGATTATACAGACAATAATAGAAAGTATACTTACATATGGATCAGAAAGCTGGACAATAAATGAAAGGATGCAGAAAAGAATCTTGGCGACAGAAATGGATGGATTACGGAGAAGTATGAGAATATACAGGCTACAACATATTCGAAATACATATATCAGACAAGAAATGGATGCACAAGAAACTGTTATCGATAGGATAACAAAGAGAGCTCTACAATGGTATGGGCATATACAACGGATGCCGGAAGACCAGTGGCCTAAACAGGTGTTGGATTGGATGGTACCAGGCAGAAGGAGAAGGGGAAGAAGTAGAAGAGCATGGTATGAGAGAATATATGATGCCATGATGAAGAGGGGTATGGAAGATGGACAATGGGAAGATAGGAATCTCTGGAAAGCAGGAATCAAAGGCAAACTGCTGTAAAGTGGAAAGCCTGTATTAAGTATTAAGTAAGTAAGTAAGTGCCTATATATGCTTCTTCTTCTTTTCCAGGATTAGGTCAATGCGACCTGTTCCGGTCTCAAGTCCATCGTTTCCTTGGCCGTCCCAAAGATTTTTTTCCATGTGGTTTTTAGGCGTTGATGTTTTTGGGTAATCTTGTATTATCCATTCTGTCCATTGGTATTTGTGCTCGTCTAGTTTATCAACTATTGAAAATATCTTCAGTTCATTTCTTATTGATTCATTGTGTAATCTATCCATGCATGTACATACTTTTACGGATCTTAAAAATTTCATTTCAGTGGCTTGAATGTGTGAGATATCTTTTTTGTAAGCACCCAATATTCAGATCCATATAAAAGAACAGGAACAGCCATAATTTTATAAAACCTGAGCTGAGTTTCTCTTCGAGTCTTTCGAAGGGTTCTTCTTATGGTGTCACATATCATTTGATATCGGTTTAATTTATTGTGTTGTAGCGACTTGTTTTTACCAACCACGCTCTGCTTAATCATATTGTACGTAGAGAGAGAGAGAGAGTACAAATACGAATACGTTACTGCTACCTTCCGGGATCGTTGGGTTATGATATTGCTGTACTTAGTAAAAGGTTCCAAACATTCAACGAAGTTATTTACAACAAAACAGCCTGCCTCGGGCCCATAGAAGGCGGCTAACCATTCATCTTTCTTTTTCCACTTGAACATGCATGTGAATATAACACTGATTATAATTTGCATGGACTGAACTAATTTCGTTATGGGATAGAGAACAATGGCTATTCTTTAAATAAGAACAAGGGGCGTAACATAAAATATTGGTTTTTAATACAAAATAAGTGTGGATTATTATAAAAAAAATAAAGTAATATAAATAACAGAACTATATCTTGGAACAATCAATCAAACCCCAATAATAAACAAAACATAATAAGATAACGACATACCATTCAAACAATCACACTCATACGTCTCTAAGCAGAATCGGAAATCCTTCTTCCATGCTGACTTAGATTAAATTAAATCCAACCATTCTTCGGTTTACAATCCACATGCTTATCTTCTGCATTACCATGCTAACTTCGCCCTTTGCATGGTACACCAGAGTAGGATTCCAACACTGAATCCACTCGTAAAGAACCCAAACGCCACTTGTTAGGCCGATCGACTGACTGTTTAAGTCCACTGAGATAGCCAAGCATATATCAGGTTCGCCAGGAGAAGGGATGTGCGCTACCAAGATGCGCAATGGAAAGGGTAAAGAAGGAAGGGGTAACCACACGGAACACAGGAAACATTGGCAGGCTTCACAAATGTTCGTAAGCGGGAAGGAGCACGAAGATGATAACTGAACCGCAAAAGGCACTTTCGGTTCAATAGCTCCCGCTACACCCTCCGGGTAAAAAGAAAAAGTCCATAGACTTCCAAATAAAGTCCAGAGAAGCAATCCCACGTTGGGAGGGGAACATAAGCACTATTGGATTCCAGCGGTAACTTCAAAGCAAATCTTCCATCGTCCCCAATATCACGATCACCACACCTGCTTTCATGTAGACTATTCCAGCGCTGAAAAATAGACTCCAATTTGATTCAGCCGCCATAGCACAACATTGCGGCGTTCCAGGTGAAGACTCGGGTGACGATAATCCTCGGATTGCCGGATCGCAATCCCGTTCCACCGCTTTCCAGGAATCCATAGTTCCAAAGCCACTATGTCGGTCAGCTGGGCACTCGGGGGTCGGCCGGATCCTCCAAGCGCTCGACTGCCGAACACTCCAGGCATATAGACTGTAGAACTGCCAATGTTTAAGGAAAGGTAAGCATACAAACTGAAACAAAGAACAGGCGAAAACAGGAAAGCAGAACCATAGATATGCTTAATTTAACATGTGTCATAATACATAGTAATTTAGCTTTAACATTCAGCTCTTTTTCATTTATAACAAACATGCTTGAATTTACTGGATATCACTACATATTTTTAGCTGACTCACATGTTGTTTCATAACATGGCCATTGACGCTTTCTAATTCCAGAGTAACTGGTGTTAGAAAACGTTTTACAACATACGGTTCAGACCATTTGAACATAAGTTTTCCCATACGTTGCTCATCAGTAATACATTCTACTATCCCAAACGAAAATATATACATATATAAACAAACTACGTAAACTAAGATTGACATTCTCTGGACAAATGCCCATACCGCTGACATTTCCAACACTGTAGATTCTTTTTTGAATACCCAGAAGGACGATTCGTCGAAGTATTAGACTTACTTAAATTGTCAGTTTTACTTCTTTCACTAAAGTCCCTCTGTCTTTCAGCAATTTCAAAGTCCGCCACTTTTCTGGCTAAGAGACACATTTCGGCTATATTTTGAGGTTTTGTAGAAAATACCAAATGCTGTCTAGTAGCCGGGGACATATTTTGCAGAATAAGATCAATTAACTTCTCTTCAGAAAATAAAGGATTCAACACAAGTGAAGCTCCTTGTATATTGGCGATAAATTCCAACAAAGATTCCTTAGGCATTTGGAATCGACGTGACACAAATTTAATCCAAAAGTCTTCCAACAATCTAGGAGGCAACAACGAACACTTCACATGTTCTAAACTTTCCATCCAAGAGAATCTCAACTTAACAACTTCACTCCAGATTTTCAATAAGATTCCTCCGATGCAACTCAAAATTGAGTTCACAAAATACTCATCGGGAACCAATTTCAATTCGAAAATCGAGTTAATTTTGATGAGGAAGACCACTAGCGATTCCTTATCTTCACCATCACAGGGATCTACCTTTCCAATCAACTCTCGGAAAATCCGCTGATTATTCTGCTCCATAAAAGAAGAAAGGTTGGAGACAGTTCCACTAGATAAATCTTTGATAGAGCTAAGTCTACGATCACTCATGCTCTTGTGTTGTTCTGCCAAATAATCTTCTTGGGTTGCACCATCTACAATGAACTTACGCTTTATTAATATTTGTTCAGGCTGGGAGAGAGAATTCATGTAATTTTTAAGCCGCTGACGTAATGTGTTTACATCACCTTCAACTTCTATACCTAGCAGGCCTAATTCACAAACGAGCTTATCTCTGGATACTACATCCACCCAGCTAGGCATGTTTACTAAAGTATGATAGACACAAGATGTAAACAACAATAAGCGAACGTAGTATTACTTGCATAAATCAGTCTCTGTTTTGGAACGAAGAAAGATGAATCAATGTTTACGTAATGTACAACAAACACGTAAACCAGTACTTAATAACTTCAACATAAGTACAGCATATCTTTCAATATGAAAAATACAAAGTAAACACTTTGTTACCATTTGGGCGCAATTAAACCCCAAAAAACCAAACCCTTAACCACGCTCTGCTACCATTTTGTAGCGACTTGGTAGAACCAACCAAGTGCTGCTTAATCATATTGTACGTAGAGAGAGAGAGAGAGAGTACGAATACGAATACGTTACTGCTACCTTCCGGGATCGCTGGGTTATGATACTGCTGTACTTAGTAAAGGGTTCCAAACATTCAACGAAGTTATTTACAACAAAACAGCCTGCCTCGGGCCCATAGAAGGCGGCTAACCATTCATCTTTCTTTTTCCACTTGAACATGCATATGAATATAACACTGATTATAATTTGCATGGACTGAACTAATTTCGTTATGGGATAGAGAACAATGGCTATTCTTTAAATAAGAACAAGGGGCGTAACATAAAATATTGGTTTTTAATACAAAAATAAGTGTGGATTATTATAAAAAAATAAAGTAATATAAATAACAGAACTATATCTTGGAACAATCAATCAAACCCCAATAATAAACAAAACATAATAAGATAACGACATACCATTCAAACAATCACACTCATACGTCTCTAAGCAGAATCGGAAATCCTTCTTCCATGCTGACTTAGATTAAATTAAATCCAACCATTCTTCGGTTTACAATCCACATGCTTATCTTCTGCATTACCATGCTAACTTCGCCCTTTGCATGGTACACCAGAGTAGGATTCCAACACTGAATCCACTCGTAAAGAACCCAAACGCCACTTGTTAGGCCGATCGACTGACTGTTCAAGTCCACTGAGATAGCCAAGCATATATCAGGTTCGCCAGGAGAAGGGATGTGCGCTACCAAGATGCGCAATGGAAAGGGTAAAGAAGGAAGGGGTAACCACACGGAACACAGGAAACATTGGCAGGCTTCACAAATGTTCGTAAGCGGGAAGGAGCACGAAGATGATACTGAACCGCAAAAGGCACTTTCGGTTCAGTGTATATCCCAATCGTAGCTGTATGTTATATCTGAACCAAGATAGTTAAAGTGTGCTCTATATATATATATATATATATATATATAAATATAGTTATACATTATATATATAATATAGTTATACATTATATATATAATATAGTTATATATATTATATATATATATATATATATATATATATATATATATATATATATATATTGTGATAGAAATTCGAAAATTATAGATGATATGGACCTATAATATTGAATCTATTCCGAATATTTATTACATTGTATTGAAAATATTATACGATAAAAGCGAATTATGTGGGATTCGAGTGCGTCAAATGTGTAATTTTATAAGGCGGCGCGACGTATATCTCACATGACTGGACTGGACAAACAAGTTTATTACATATGAGAAATAGTGTAAAAGCGGGCACATCTTATCGAGGTTTCTTTGCAATATTTTTGGTTAGCCGAGTAGAAGACAAGACGTCAGACCTTAACTGGCCTATGAAATAAATAATACAAAATGTTCTTTTACATTATCTTTGAATCTCGTCTTTATAATACACTTGAAAGTTCTGATTCCTCCATGAATTTAGACTTTTCACTCTTCACCAATGTGCTATTCATGTGCGGTATTTTATATTTATTAATAGGATTCAATTTTCGGAAAGTTCATGGAAGATCTTAAACTATGATAGCGTCAATTCTGTAAAATGAATGTATTATTATTACCATTGTTACTCGTATAATAATAATAATAATAATAATAATAATAATAATAATAATAATAATAATAATAATAATAATAATAATAATAATAATAATAATAATAATAGTAATAATAGTAATAATAATAATAGTAATAATAATAACAATAGTAATAATAATAACAATAGTAATACTAATAACAATAGTAGTAATACTAATAACAATAGTAATAATAATAACAACAATAGTAATAATAATAACAACAATAGTAATAATAATAACAATAGTAATAATAATAACAATAGTTATAACAATTATTATTATTCTTCATTACAATCATAATGATAATTTAATTTAAATTTAAAGGATGCTAGGTTTAGATTATCGTATTTATTAAGATTTTTCTTTGCAAGACGAAATATTTCGCCAAAAGGTATTTTCCGTAACAAGACATGTGATTCAGAAAAAAATCCTCGCACGTATAACGAGAGCAAAGCCTTTAGTCGCTCAAAGTAAAAATATCGTTTTCTGGCACATGGGAATTTGTAATTATCTGAGAGAACCAGATACTGATAAAATATTGGCTTCCACTTCCGCAAATCGTACCTAATTGATTTGATTTCCACCATTTGGTTTGTTACCACGTGCAGTAGACTTGCTGTTTATTTTATAATATACTAGCTAATACCCGGCATGCGCTGCTACGCATAAATAACGCATAAATAAATGAAAATTAATGTGCTCATATGTTTAGTTGAATAAGTAAAAGGAAAAATGATTATGAATTTATATATTTTTTAGATTACACGTGCTATTTACCCGGCGCTGCCCGGGAATCTACTTATCCCGATATTCTTGACATAAATGAGCTGAAATACGAAAATTAATGTGTTTTATGTTTAGTTAAATAAATAATTGAAAAAAATTATATAGTAATTATTTTTAGATATCCCGTGCTGTTTACCCAATGTTGCCCGGGAATCTATTTATCTCGATCTTCTTGGCATAAAAGACAAAATTCGTTATTGTGAGTTATCGGTAAAAGATTACCCAACATGTACTGCTATGCTTACACAGGAATCTTCGTACTTGTCTCGATCTTCTTGGCATCAGTGAAAGACAAAAATGGTTATTGTGAGTTATCCGTAAGAGATAAATACATGCTGTCGCGGACTTTTTTTGTAGAGCTTTTTGAGATATTCAATTATGTGTACATTAATTTTGTGTATTTGTTACGGTTTAGGCAGCGTAAGCCAAATAATTTTTTAACGTTTTCCACTACAAAGGGCGATTTTAAAGGGTGTAGGAGTTGAGTATCACAACACTCTTATAGCCTATGTTCATGCCGGGAATCTCCTGAACATTTTGCAAAAGGCCCCATCACAATCGGATCATCGGTATGGCCACGCACAAAGTACGAACAAACAAACATTCATTTTTATATATTATATTAGTTTTAGATTTAAGAGCATTTAATAATCATTGGGTGTGGCTGTGCAACACCAGAAATCTTCTTGCGCAATTGAAAAACAGTTTTAATGAATGCAATGTTATTAGTTGTTGAAATTAATAATATTTAAGAATGGAAAATATTTACTTATTGTGGAAGTATTATAACGTAATATGAAATGGAAAAGAAGTATTTACTTCGTTGTAGCCACCTTCGGCCATTTTGAATTTCCATAGAATAACTATAATGATAAGGAAGTTATTTATGTAGTTAAACATAATTTAGTGGCACGCCGTAGCGTAGTGGTTAAGGCACTGTGCTACAAGCCGGAAAGTCGAGGGTTCAAGTCCCGGCGGGGTCAGGATTTTTAACTGACCCAAACCTTCTGG